>JALPQD010000023.1:11724044-12309044 GCA_023101885.1 Typhlomys cinereus
GCCAAAGACCTCCGCTCGAAGATGAAGTCTCACTGGGACTTCCGTGGGTCTATCCAGTGGTTGGACCATTAGGCCATATATGCTTCAGGCCGGAGCCCCTTTGAACCTCTCATTTCTCTCCTAGCTGTGGGACCGTCCCTTGTCCACCCCATCCCAGCTGTGCACTTCCAGGTCATGCCTGATCCTTGGTTCCCTTGGTGAGCACTGGCGTGTCAGCCTTCTGTACACAGGGCCGCAGGTGAGTTGAGAACCCCACTCTCCTGACCCCGGCCCTTGGTGGGTTGTTGGTGACCCTTCTGCCTCCCCTGAGGTGGGCACTCATGGCACTCAATACAGGCTCAAGTCAGCAAGCAGAGGAGGTCTGTGGGCTTCAGAGCGCAAGACTAGACCTCTCACTCCCCTCTTGCCGCTGCCTACCTGGCAGGGTAAGAAACCTCACGGGGAAAGTTCCTCTTCTGAAAAACGGGGAGCTCGGCAGAAGGGGGGCACTGCTCCTGTTAGTTTAGCCCCTTGTTAGTTTGCAATCAGAAGACTGAAGTCACCTCTCTATTGCCCTTCCTCTCATACCAGCTTTCACTGGGGTACCCAGCACTTTGGGGGGATGCGGAACCCTAAAGCCACCATGCAGGGAACTAGAAGCTGAGCAGATCCAGGTGAGCAGAGCCCCCTGGGTGCTGGGACTCTTCTTTCCTAGGGGTCCCCCTGCCACCTGAGGGGGGCTCTACCTCTCCTGCTGGGACAGTGCTCTCCCAGGGGTGGGCAACCAACCAGGCTACTGAGTTGGGTCAGGGGATGGAAGGAGGAAGACCATTCTGTGTGAAGCTAGAATCTGAGGTCTTTGGGGTTCTTGGGTAGATAGTGTCATCCCATCCCTCCTACCTGAATCCATAGAGGAGAATCCTCAGGCCCCGGGCCTAGGATTCAAGGTCTTACTCTGGCCCCCCGGTCACCTCTCCAGGCAACTTTCCCCATTTGCACATCTGGATTCTGGGGCAGGAGAGTCTCAGCTCTAGGCCTGGGTGGCTCCCTGCCACATGCTATTCTCGAGCTCTGGTGCCCCGAGCCCTCCCCACAATCCTTTCCTTGGACCCCTAGTGCACTAGCAGAGTGCTGTCTCTAAGGAGGAATGAAAGCAGAGAAGGTGGATCACCAATGAAGCCCTGGACCCCTGCACTCTGTCTGCCCCTCAGGGCCATCTGGGGAGAATAAGGATTTAAGCATCCAGTGCTCAGTACCCCTCTGCACTGAACCTCAGTCTCCAGGCTGAGACTGGATAGCATCCTCAGGCCAGCAAGGACTAGAACTCTCTACATGACCGCAGCCCAGATCCTCTCTAGCACCTGGGTATATCTCGCCCCTGCAGGTGACCTCGTCCCTGCAAGTAACCTCGCCCCTGCAGGTAACCCCGCCCCTGCAGGTGAGGTCAGGTAACTCCTGCCTGCACCGACTCCCAGACTCTTGAACATCACCCTGTGTGTTGCACCCACTGAAAGAAGTCCAAAAGACCTTTATAGCTTGCAAAGTACTTTTTGTTGCAGTCATTCATTCATTCATTCATTCAACAAACCTTCGGGGGGGAAAGTGCTCGGATATCGAGTTGAGGCTCCAAGGTGCGTACAGCAAAGACAGACACTGACTTGTGGATGGAGCAGATCGCGAGGCGTGACAGGCTGCCTCAGAGCACTGAGCAGAACAGAAAGGGTATTGAGGGGGCAGAGAGGGGTGAGGGTTATTTTGCATGTGGGAGAAAGGGCCCCTGATCTGGGGCGGGCTCTGCGTTGAGCAGGATGACAGGAGAGTCCAGTGGGAACCGGCAGAGCAGAGGTACAGACGGAGGGAGGTGTGAGGAAGGGGAAAAGATGGGAGGACAGATACGAAGGAGGCCAAAGGGATAAGAGGAGCAGACCTCTGACTTGGGCTTGAGAAAGAAGAAGAAAGGGAGAGAAGTGGGGAGGCCAGGCCCCGACACCAGCAATGATAAGTGTCAGCAAACAGCCCAGGCAGCCTCTCTGCTGGATGACCCTGGGGTTCCCATGAGCGCCACCAGGTCCCTTCGGGTCACCTACTTGCCACACAGGTGCCCAACCACTGACCCATCTCATCCGTGGGAAAACTAGACCCAGGCATGTCACCTCTGTTTCCCACAGCCACACATCTGGCAGCAGCAGAAAGCTGAGACAAGTCCCCCGGGGTCTCCAGTGATCATTCTGAACAGGCCCATGGGGGACAGTGCCCCATAGGATTGGATGGCGCTGTTTTGGGGACAGAGGCGATGTTAAGGCCCCTGTGCCCCACAGGAAGGTTGGAGATATCCAGGGACAGGAAGGGGTGGGGGGAGCAGGGGACACAGAGCCCAGTAATCAGGACTGGCCTCCAGCAGGAGTGGAGGGAGTGGGAGCTGGAATGAACCCCACTGTGCTCGTGACACTGCACACAGTAGGTGTGGCCTGGATGTCACTGCGGGAGGCACACACGCACACGCACTCACGCATGCACACGCATGCCAGTGACAGGCCAACCTGAGAGAAGAACTCAGGAAAGTGGGTAGCTATCCTTCCTCCAATGCTCTCCATGAAGCAGGCAGAAGGAAAAAGGGGGGGGGGGTGTCTCAGTTCAGGGCATCTACACCCCCCCCAAGGAGCCTGCATAGCCCCTCAGCCCCTCTCAAAGCCCACCAAGTGCCGGGAGAGAAGGGACCCCCCAACCTTACCACAGGAAGAAGGGGTGCCAACCTGGACAGTCCAAGGAGGAGCCCTGAGCGACCCCCACTGTTGGGCGACCATCGGCCTCTTCCGTCTCTCTGCGATCCCGGAGAAAGCCCGAGACCTCAGTGCTACTAACGACCACACCTTCCTCCCATAGCCCAGCATCCTGAGACAAGAAAGGACAGCACGAGGTCACTCATTGGGAGAGGCCAGGGCAGAGGTGGGGTGCTCTGGGGACGGGCACCCCAGCCTTTTTTCGGCAGCTGCAGTGCCTTGGAGCTGAACACGGATCTAGCTTGCATGACCCAGGGAGGGCGATGGGCCCCCTCACTCCCTCAACGCTCACATGCAGGCTTGGCAACCCTCTGGCGGGGACGCTGCCCACCCCCTTCCCACAGACCTGCTCTGCTCTGCACACAGCCCCGTCTGGACATGGGAAGCAATGTAGGTCACCCCCAGGAAGCTTGGGTTGCAGCGATCCAGCCACCCGGCACAGAAATCAGACTGGACGGGCATCTCCCCTCCCCCTCCACCCACTCTGCCCCGCTCTCCCGGGTCAGTCTGACCCAGGGAGACCTGCCACAGGCCTCTTCTTCGTGCAGCAGCCTCCCTTCTGGGCACTACGTCATCTCCAAATGTTGGAGCGGTGTGACTTGCCTTGCAGTGTTTGCAAGTGTGGCCGAGGGGCGTCCCAGGATAAGAGATAGGTCCTGACCATAGGGAACAGTCGAAGGCTGGACGGCCAGGCCAGTCAAGTCTGAACATAAGCAGGACTGAGGAGACCCTCATCCCTGGAATCTGGGCCTCTCTTAAGGTCTTAGTTAAAGGGGTCCATCGCAGACTCCTTGGAAGAAGCTGCTGGATGACCCTGAGCACTCAGCGAGTCCTCCCCTCAGATCTGTTCTGCCACCTGTGCCCCCCCCTCAGTGTAGACCTCACATCTGAGCCACACAAACCACAGGCTGGGGCTTTCGTGGCTCATTCCTTGCCCCGCCCTCTTGGCCTCCAAGCTCTCCAGCCGGATGGGCAGCTTAACCACTCACATGGGTAGTGCCGGCTTGTGAGGGGGCCAGAGTCACCAGCAGGAGGAGCAGCAAGAGACTCCAGGCACCAAAGGACATAGCAGGAAGGCTTTCTGCAGGAGGAGGCCTGAAGGGGGCTCTCAGAGCAAGAGGGATGATCTACAGGAGGGGTGAGTCGGGGGGGGGGGATAAGATGGGAGCCAGGTGAGGCACAAGTTGGCGCAGGATGATGGGAGTAAAGGAAGAAGGTGTGGCAAGCCAGAGCTGAGTCGTCTTTGCAGCTTGGCAGCCGGGTTCAGATCACTGCACCTGTTGTGTTCTTGGGCCAGAGATCGTAACACCTCCGAGTCTTGGTTTCTTCGTTTGGAAACTGGGCTAACAACGGCTTGCGACCCTTGTCAGTGACTTTAGACTTCATCTTGCTGCCGTGGGGGCTGGGAATGCAGAGGATGATCTGGGCTAAAGAACTGCTTAGGTGGTCTCAGGTGGGCCTGGGCAACGGCTTGTAGGACCTTTCAAGAGGCAGGAAGATCTTCAGTGATCTGGCTCTTCTTTCTCTGTCCTCCATCTTCCCATCATGCAATGGTGCCAGACCAGAACCCCCCCCAGCGCTTCCCGTTGAGCTTCGTCATACCTTGGGGCTGTTCCCTTCTTGCTGCAGGCTTCCTGGGAGTGCATGGGATGACTTCTTGAGGGGAATCTCAAGAGCTGTGATTTCATAAGGCCTAGAGTCAGGTTGGCCCACGGCATAGCTAGATGGTGAAGCAAGGGGCTAGGTGGTGGGGGAGAAGCTGGAGTTAGAGTCAGGGGAGCCCCCCCTTCCAGTGAGATGGGAAGGGTGTGGGCACCTAGTGTTTCCCCAACTTAGGTGGGAGTCGTTCCCCATCCCCTGTGGGGCAGGACTAAGTCTCAGGCACGTGCCTCGGTTGCTTCCCCCATGAAATGGGAGCAGAATATGTGCCAGAAAGTGCATCACGGATGGCAGGGGCTGAGGGAGATCACACCAGGCCCTGGACTGGTTATAAGAAGGCTCTTGGCAGAAGCCAAGGCTCAGAGGTCACATCGGGGAGATGGAACACAGGAGGGTGCCTTCTAGAAGCTTCTGAATGTGCCATGCCTCTGCCCTGGGTACAGTGGTGTCCCTGAACCTTCATTCTTTCCACCTCCTACCGAGAGCGCCTCTCTCAAGGGGACCCCCACTCCTGTCCTCAGAATAGAGCTTTATCCTGGCCCCACCCACTCAGCTCCCTGCACACACAGGCTCCTCCCTCTCTGCCTCCCTCCCAGTCCTCAGCCTTCTGCCTAGTCAGCTGCCCAGGCCTTTCCTGCTGGCCTCGCTTGCTGTCCCTCACTGACCGTCCTTCCTCATGGAATCACAGTACCACCTCCTGGGAGTCCAGAGACCTCCGGGGCATGGGAAAGAGACGCCGGGCTATCTAGGGTAGACAGGCAGCTGAGAACAGGATAGAGAACAAGGATCTGGAGATTCTGGGCTAGAGTTACAACAGCCCTCCCTAGCTGAGTGGCCTGGGGGTCCTTCGCGGCAAAGAGCGCTTGCAAGAGTCAGGGCTCCGTCTGGTGGGCATCTAGCTCACAGTGCACAGCAAGGGCCCAGTGACCGGGACCCAGACTCAACTCTCTGGCCTTGATGCCCTCGTTAGAAAAAGGCCTCAGGTAAATGGTGATGGCTGCTTTTCCTTGTTGCCTGCAAGGTCCCTGGCCACCTGGTGCAGGACATAGCTAGAGCCAAGGCTCTGGGCTGTATAATCCTCCGCTAGCTCAGGTGAGCCAAGCTGGTGTGGACACCTCCCTGTGGGTGGGGGATCAGCATTCATCAAATGTCACAAGTCCCACCTGAGGGAGGAAAGGTCCCTCAGTGGGACAAACTATGTGTCTCCCGGCTTGCCATAGCCTGCTGTGTGACCTTGGGCAGATCGCTCTGCCTCTCTGAGCGTCTGTTGTCTCATCTCTGGGATGCGAGATGATGAGACGTCACGGGGTCAGCAGAGAGGGGAGCGATGAACGGAGGCAGGGGCTGGGCACAGCCCCCTGATCTGTCTGCCTCAGCAGACAAAGCAAAGCCCCCGATGGCATCTCTGACTGTCAGATGGGCACAGTGAGACAGCGGGCCCCTGGCAGCTTCCAGCCCAAAATAGCCCTCTCTTGAGACCAACCCCATCCTGTCACAGCTGCGCCTGCCTTTTGCTGTCCCTTGCTGAGCTGACGAGCCTTGTCCCAAGTCACGTAGTCTGGAACTGGCTGAGCAAACACTCCCGGGGGGGGGGGAGCAGCTCTAGCCAGGCACTGGCTTCCTGAGGTGCTGCAAAAGAAAGACCCCCCCCTCCCTCCACCCCCACAGCCTATGCTTTGCAGCCTGGCAGCCTGGGTTCTGATCCCGGCGCCCACTGTGCACCCAGGACCGGTTCACTCAGCACTTCTGAGCCTCGGTTTCCTCATTTGAAAAATGGGCTAATGGCAGCCTGCAGGTTTCTCCCGGAACCTGGTGTTCATGCTTCGAACCCAGCCTGATGGCACAGGCCCGCAATCTCAATCACTCGGGAGTCTGAGACGGGAACGTCACAGGTTCAAGGCCACCCTAAGCAACTAACTTATGGAGACTCTGTCTCAAAATAAAAAGTAAGGGACGGGGGGGGGAGGGGGGAGACAGCTCAGTGGTTAAAGTCCTTGCCTTGAAAGCAAAGGGACCTGAGTTCAGATCCCCAGATCCTATATAAAAATGCCAGGCAGGCATGGTGGCCACCCTGTAATTCTAGCTCTGGAAGGCAGAGCTTGCGACTCCTCAGAGCAAGCCGGCTAGCCACACTAACCCTAAAGGGCTGCTCTGGGCTTAATTAGAGACCCAGGTTTACAGCAATTAGGGCAATGGAGAATAATTCCCAGTATAATCCTTGGGCCTCCACAGGTACACACACTCAAGTGCACTTATGTATGTCCTCCCATCCACACGCAAGAACGCATGCACGCATGCACGAATCCCATACACACATACATAAGAGGAAAAAAATATATATATAAAAATGAGGGCCGAGTGGGCAGCTCAGCAGCAGAGTGCTGACCTAGCAGGTCACTACAGCGGTCACCCCAGCAGGTCACCCCAACAGGTCACCCCAGCACAGGAAGGGAAAACAGCCAAGGCACGTCCACACCTGCCTCCCCTCGCCCAGGCCGCTGGGCCAGAGGCCTTTGCTGCTGGTGGGAAGAGGGTCTGAGCCTGTGAGCCCAGTTCTACCCGCTGGAGTTCCCAAGCAAGCAGCGCTTCCTGAGCATTTGCCCCAGTGACCCCCTGGGGGTCACTGACCCTGGGCGGGGGTCAGTCCATGCACCAAGGAGGAAGAGGTCACGGGGGAGGGGGCAGCAGCTCTGCTCACTGGTGGCCCCCCCAGGCCTCCCGTGACCCCGGAGCTGTGACAAGGCTCTAGAGCTAGAGGTGCCAAGTCCTGAGACAGATGCAGGACGGGGATATGTGCAGCATGGGTACCAGCACCCACAAACGATAAAGCAGTAACCCAGAGGTGGGGCAGAGGGCTGGGGAAGTAAGGCAAGTTAAGGAGGGGTCCGGCTGGTGCGGTTCGCACAACTCACTCACCCAGCCACCCACACACTCACTCATTTATCCGTCCAATGACCTGGGGGAGTGGTATCTTCAAGCCTGTGCACTGCTTACAAAGGGGTATGCAAACAAGACAGGCCCCGCCCTGGACACCTTAGCGTCTTAGATGGAAGTCAGGCGAGTGCCTAGTGCCCCAAGGGGACATCAAGGGCAGATAACAGTGTATGGCAGAAAGAGAGGATCCGGGGACAGAGATCTGGAGCGATGAGAGGCCGCTCGACCCCATTGGCTCACATCCAATTCCTTGTTATTTCTAAGGCCCACTCAGGAGGAACGTGTCTTTCCGAAAGACAGACCTTAGTGACCCTCACCCTCTTTTGCACATGGGGAATCTGTGACCCACCCATACAGGGATCCCCTGGGGCCCACGCACAGCCTCAAGCCCTTTTCTCCCATGGGTCTTCCTGTCCCTGTGTCTGATTGGATTTAAAGAGTGATGGTTAGTGTTACTGTCAACCTGCCACCTAGGAGGCGAGACTTTGGGAACATCTGTTAAGACAGGCCCCTGAGCAGACCTGTAGCAGATTGTCTCTGTGGCTCTGGTAGGGGTGGGCAGTACCATACTCAGCTTGGAGCAAGATTGAGGGTCCAGAGCCCCAACCCAAGTCAGTCACATCCAGCCTTGTCCCCATCAGGGTTCCTAAGTCCCTCGAAGAAGCATAGCTCACCAGTCCCTGCCCACAAGCATCGCTCTAATTACAACTATCAGCGAATCCTCCAAAGTATCTCTGGCCTCCGGGGCCTTCGTGCCTGCTGTTCCATCTACCTAGAACACCCTTCCTCATCTCTCTGCCTGATGGGTGTTCGTTCCGTATCGGGCAGAGAGCTGTGTGGGGGATGCTTGACAAGGACCCAGCAGTCAGTGCGCACTGCAGAACAGAGCAGACAAAGGCAAGAGACACCAGGAGAGAGGGGATCTGACTGTATGGGCTGGGGGAGCATGGCCTGGAGAAGGTTCTAGAGGAGCCAGTGTTGGCTCCATGGAGGGAGATCCAGAATGTCCCGGGTGGAGCACATGGCAAGCGCCAAGGTTTTGGGCCGAGACCATCTTGGAGAGTGTGAGGAAGGTCCACAGACACGGTCGCTCTGTGCAGGCCTGGAAGACAGGGCGGAGTGTGCAGTGGGGTGGAGGAGGAGGAGAGAGAGAAATGGGCAGAAACCAGGCGCGTGGCCACCCCGGGAGGTGAGGAAAGAGTTTTGAGAAGGAGTGGGTCGTGGGGTATATATGTCCTCTCCATACCCACATGGAGAAATCCTAACACCCCCCAGCTGGTGCTGTCTGTCTCCAGGGGGTCTCTCAGGATGGAATCGAGGCCCAAGGAGGCAGCTCCCTGATCCACTTAGGCTCGACGTTTCTGCTGGAAGCGACCCCACAATGCTTTTCTCTCCATGCATAGACTGAGGCAAAGCTATGGAAGACTTAACAGAGGCACATTTTCCACCAGTCAAGAGCAGGACCCTTAGCAGAAACCAAACCAGCCAGAGTTGGTCTGAGACTTCCAGCCTCCAGAACCAGGAGGCCATGGTGTCAATTTTAGTTTCTGTTTCTAAAGTGTCTGTTGTGTCCCCAGCCTGGGATATTTGTCATGACCAATGACGGAGGTCATTAATGACTTGGTAAAAGCATCATCTCTTTCAGGGAGACCTCCTGGACTCCATTTATAGACTGAGGGGCTCTGCAATACCTCAACTTGTCCCTCAGAGCATAAGCCCCTCTTGCAGATTAATCTGGGAACTTCAGAAAGGCAGAGAATGTTTATCTCCTTGACTCAGTACCCAACCCAGGGCCTAAGAGTACTGGATGGATGGATGGACGGACGGACGGACGGACAAATGGACGGATGGATGGAAGGAAGATGGATGGATGGATGGATGATGGAAGGATGGATGGAAGGACGGATGGATGGATGGACGGATGGATGGACAAACGGATGAATAGATAAATGGACAGAGAGATGGACATACAGGTGGACGAATGGATAAATGGAACGGACGGGTTGACTGATGGATGGATGGACAGATGGACAGAAAGAAAGAAGGATGGATGGATGGATGGATGGATGATGGATGGATGGATGGATGGATGGATGGATGGATGGACGGACGGACAGACGGACAGATAGATGGATGAAGAGTGCCCAGAGAAGGGAGTGATGCTTCTTTTATTGGCCCAGGATGGCGCTTCATCTTTGGACTTTGAGACTGGCTGGATGGGAGACCCAGCTCCCACCCGGCTGCGCTGGGACCACTCCCAGAAAGAACCAATGCTCCTCCCCTTCCTGCCACCCCTTTCTAGGGTCTTCTCTGTCTCTTAGCCCTTTCCCCACATCCCCCACACCTCAATGCCTGAGCAGCATCTGAGAGATCAGTAAGACAATGAATAATGTGCCTCAGTTTCCAGCCCCGTCCTGCTCAGAGGCTGAAGCTAGCCAACTCAGAGGACCAAGCGGCAGACTTGAGACTTCACGGGAGAGGCGTGAGACCAGAGCTTGATTTGGTCATATGGATCCTTCTATCCCATGCCCTGGGTGGGATCCACAGGGCAGCAAGCAGGAGTCTCTATGGGCCACACCTAGTCCCCTTGGTAAGTACCCTAGAGGCAGCCAGCCTGTCCCCAGCCTTCCCATTGGGAACTACATCCCTCTGAAGCCACTACGGGGTCACAGGTCGCTTCTCCTTCCAGCAAGAAGTTTTCCTTATCAGGCTCTCTGTCTCTCTCTCTCTCTCTCTCTCTCTCTCTCTCTCTCTCTCTCTCTCTCTCTTTCTCTCTCTGTCTCTCTCTCCCTGTTTTTTTCTTTCTCCTTCCTAAGCCTCTAAGGATTGCCTCCTCCTGTGCCTTCATACTGACCAGAGCTTGGCACCCTGGGTCACTGGGAGAGGCAGGTCTGTGGCTGCGCCCGGCTCAGCCCCGCTGCGGACTACCGCAAAACTGTTCTGGCCCTGGACAGAGCCGAGCCACGCAGGGGGAAAGGAACTTGGCCTTGACTCTGGCCCAAGCAGCCAGGCTTGGCTGGAGCAGGGAGTCCAGGGGGGAGACAAGCTGACTTTTCTTAGTACAGTCCGAGGCCCCCAGAGGACCACAGTCCCGGAAAGACTCACCTAAAGCTGTGAACTGCTAGCTGCAGAAGGCCGCCCTGCCACTGCCCACTTCTGAGTCCGAGGGGATTGGCTCGCCCCCAAGCCCCTCAGGCAGTCCCCCAACTTGTCGCCCCTTTGCTTAGTCTCTCTCTTTTGGCCACACTCTGTCATTCTGCTTCCTGCCGTCACCCGGAGACGGCCCTTGTGTGCCTGCATTTTATCCAAGCAGCCAATAGCTTGGCCAGCAGAGCAGCTAGCCGGAAAGCTGGGTACCCACAGGCCTGGGGCCCCAAGCCTCCTGAACCCTGCCGGAGAATCTTCCAGATCCCGACCTGGCCTCTGCTCTGTCCAAGTAACTTTTCCTCAGTGCTTTGCCCCAGGTTCCCAGTGGCCCTGGGACTGGGGGGTGGGGGTGGCAGGGAGGGACTGAGCAGGGCAGTTCTGGGGGAGCAGCAGCCTGGGAGGCCGGGTATACCCAGGGGAGAGGAGCCGAGAGCTTTGCACTCAATCCTGGCCTTTAATTACAAGGTACATTTGGTTGCCTGTTTGTCCCTGTTTCTCTGCAGAGCTGACTAATTGAATTTGTTACAGCAACCAGCCGGCAGGGCCTGGGGGACAGTAAGCCAGGAACAGGGGGGCTGCAAACTTCCTTTTCCTCTCAGCCAGAACCAAAACACAAGCAACCAAAAAAGTCTCTCCCAGCCCCTGACCCTGCCAAAAAGCCACGTCTACAGGGTTGGGGGGAGGAGTGTGGGCTATCCCTTTAGCCCCCCATAATCCAGGGCACTTATACCTGCCTGCCCCAAGTCCTTAAACCAGACAGTTCCCTACCGACCCCCTCTGGAGCTCAGATTCCCAAAGCTGAGTAAAGTCTGCGAGAGCGATGGGCTGAATCAACTCTGCCACTTGGTGGGCTGGTCTCACCTACCGTAGGAGTCACCTGGGTCCAGGAGGGAGTCGGGCTCCATGGTGAGTGGGGCCCCCGGGCCGTGGCCCCACTTGCTTCATGAACCGAGGCCGTCTCCATGAGCACCCGGGCTTCTCTTGTGTTCCATCTGGCGGCTCCTCCGACTAGATGACTGGGTATTCCTGCAAGCAGGCCCCTTTCCAGTGCTTGCCTTCATACAGTACATTTAAAGTAGCAGTAACCTCTTTTTCCTCCCCCCGCAGCTTGGCTGGAAACATTAGAAGACCGAGGCGGCGAGATGTCTAAAATAGGAAGACGCTGGGGGACGGCTGGCCCGGCTGGCCTGGCTGCCCGCGTCGCTGGCTGCAGGGGATCTGGCCGGGCTGTGCAGATCAAGAGCTGAGAGGTAAGACAGATACAGAGGTTTAACATCTGGAAGCCGCCTCCGGGGCCTCCAGGGGACCTGTGAGAACTGGCGGGAAGACTGACCTACTCGGGTAGGAGGAGATGAGGGTCCTTTCTATTCACCACTCAGCATCCCTCAAGCCCCAGGGGCTTCTCCCAGGACCTGCTGGAACCTCCCACTCAAATCTGTTCTCAGACATTTCCTGCAGTGTGGGGAGAGGGAGGGCGCAGAAATTGACTCATCCATCCATTCAGTTAGTCACTAATTTTTTTTTTTTTTGAGCATCTAGTCCTCGCCAGACACAGTCTTGTGCTGGGTCTGCAGTGAGGAGCAGGGTGCAGTCGTCTTGTCTGTCTTGTCTTCTCCTGCGGGGCAACAATAGTTCCCAGGTAAAGGGGTCCTTGCAGTACAGTCCGCAGAGCAGAGCCCCAGGAGCACAGAGAAGGGGGCCCACCGAGGTGGTCAGGAACAAGGCCACCTCAGCTGGGGCCTAAAGGATGCATAGGAGTCAGACAGTAAGAGATTGGTGTGTGGGGGATAAGTCTCAGTGGTCTGAATGTGTGGGTGGGGCTGAGAGGGGTTTGGGGTGGAAGGCCGGAGAGGGTCAACCTGGGCTTGGAATGGGCCCAGGCCTCCCTTGAGATTGGCTCCTGGGAATCACATGATCTGGGTTTTCCTGGGTGAGGCCTCTCTAGGGTGGGCGTTGAATTGGGGTAGAGCTGGGTTGTCTGTGGTCTTAACAGCAAGCACAATGGTCACCTGGACTCATTGGGCGCCACCAGAGGGGACACCATTTGGAGCGTTTCCCTCCAGGCAAGTTTCCCAAGGGTCCCTCTGATAGAAAGACACCCCACAGATGTCCGGGTCAAAGTTTATGAGTGACCTCCTGGGCAGGCGAGAGACCGAGAGGTCACCAGCCGTGGTGCTGGGGAACGAGGGGGACAGCGATGCTGTCATTTCCCTGCATCTCCTTGGTCCCCAAGCCTGGCTCAATAAGGTCTAGGCGTGGGGGGTGGGGGGCTTCATCTGAGCCCAGTTACATAAGGCTTTCTCGCAGGCAGGGTTTGGATGGGTAGACCGGGGGAGGGAGGAAGACGGAGGTGTCCAGGCAGCCGCATAAGCAGGGAACACAGTGGGCAACAGACCCAGAGGTCAAATGGCTGGAGAAGGTTAGGGTGAGGAGGGGCTTGGGGCCAAGCTGGAATGAGGAGCTTGCTCCAGGGGCGGCAGCCAGAGGCATCTGTTTGGAGACTGACCTCCTTTCCAGGGATCCTCTGAGAGGTCCTTTCCCACCTCCCCCATGCCCGGGTACTTCCTGCCTGAGACGAGAAGCCCCGGCTGCCCCTCAGCCTTGTCCTAGGAATTGAGCCTCCGTCACCTGCTTTGTGAATACACGGTGCTGTGTTGTGCCGGGGAACATCGGTAAGGAGAGATAGGCAGGCAAAGAGGAAGCTGCAAGGTGGGGTGTCCACCATGGCTCCATTCCAGCAGCCGCTGCTGCTACTGAGAGTCTGTGGCTGCTGACGTGGGCAGCCTGCCCACAGCTCCTCCCTCACCCTTCCTCCCCACCTTGGTGACAGGATCCCAGTTCCCAGCCTCTGCCGCCTTAATTACAGGGCAACCTGGCCTTCCCTAGGCCGCCATGGGCCCCAGGCTCCCCGACTCTCCTCACCAGCCTGTATCTGGGGAGGGTTCTGAAGGGAGTTGGATGACCCTAGGGGTAGAAAATGGGGTTATGGACTCCCTAGGCAATAGGTTAGCTTCCTAGAACCCTGGGGGTCCCAGGGGCTCTGCTACTCATTTGCATGTAAACCCATGGTCCTTACAGTAGTTAAAAGCTAGGGCTCTGGATGGGCATGGGGGTACATACCGGTAATCTCAGCTCTGAGGGGGTCGAGGCAGGAGAGCTTTAAACCCAAGCTACAGCGTGAGACCCTCTCAAACAAACAAACAAGCAAAAAAAAAAAAAAAAAAAGAGAGAGGGGGTAGATTCTGGGGATGTGGCTCCTTTGGTAAAATTCTTGCCCAGCAGGCATAAGCTCTGAGCGCCACCCCAGTTCCGCATAAACCAGGGGCGCAGAGGCAGGAGCATCAAGAGTTCTCGGTCATCCTTGGCTGCAAGTGGAAGAAACATCTAGACTTGGGATTTTTAGAGGTTTTTCAAGGTGAGCGGTGGGAACGATAGTCTGAGGGTCCTCAAAGTTCCCCTTCCCCCAAATGGTCAATTCCATAATGTGACCTGGGGCTCCACTTGAGGTCGCATGGTCTGGTTAGACTTGGGGGTCCTAGAAACTATCAGTGCCCTCAGAATCCTACAGTGGCCCATGGGAATGGGCTGTAGAGGAGAATGCCCACAGGGACATGTTTCCTTACCCCGACCTCCACCCCTGACCAGGGCAGGTTTCCACGAGATGGCAGTCTCCGTGACACCCTGATCAACACACACGCTACTTGATTACCTCCCGGGACGGGGAGCTCCCTTCTCCTTCCCAGGCAATGCTGGATGGAACCGCACCGCAGCTCAGCCTTCTGCTGCTGCCCAGCTGACCCTGGCTCTGCTCTCTGTGATCAGGCAGGGTGCATGTGCCCGGGGAAGCCCTGGTATCAGCAGACCTTCCCTACATGAGCTCAGCTCCATACGATCCACCTGACCACCACGCTGGCCCTCTTTGACTAGCGCTCAGCATTCCTGCCGGGTCAGGCAAACCCTGGAGGATCCTGGAAGTGTTTACGAAGTCACGGCAGCGGTCTCTGTAATCCAGCAAACACACACTGGCCAACAGCTGGAGGCCCGGATGACGGCTGTGGAGTCTACCATTAGGATGGGGCAGGGCGGGGGAGAGAGAGTGGGGGGGGAGGGTGGGGGGGAGGGTGCTCACGGGGCAACGGCAGGGGTAGGGGGAGTGGGGGGGTTGTAACAGGATCTTTTCTGTCTGCTGCTGTCCAGTGGTGGTCTGACTCTTTTTGGATGATGCACATGAGACAGCAAAGCCCAGAGAACCAGGTCACAGAGCCCACCAGCCATGGGATAGGCAAGCGATGTGCCCAGGAACCATGCAATAAATATTTTAGGCTTTGGGAGCCTGGTCGGCTCCCCATCGCAGCTGGAGAGCAGTGCTAGCCAGTTCCCATACGAGCAGGCATGGCAGTGAGCCAATAAAGCATGACCTGTTGGGGCCGGCGAGACGGCTTGGCAGGTAGGGTGAGCGCTTGCAAGCCTAGTGACCTGAGTTCAGATCTGCAACCCACAAGGTGGGAGGAGAGAAGTGACTTCTGAAGCCATTCCTCTGACCTCTACTCATGGCGTAAATGCCTTTCTCTCTCTCTCTCTCTCTCTCTCTCTCTCTCCCCTTTCCCAATCTCTCTAAAAAATAAATAAAAAATTTTAATTAAATAATTCCTTGTTGAGGCCAATCCTGGAGATTCTTATCATTTTCTTGGGTTGTGAAATAAAATTCTTCTGGCTTTCTCCTCGATCATTTGAAGCTTAGCTCATGGGCTGTGTAAAAACAGGTGCTGGGTCCCATCTGCTGACCTACCTGTGTGTGCGTGTGGGGGGGGGGGTTGGGAGGCTGAGCAAGCCTTGGGCTGAAGCAAGGCTCTCGGTGGCGTCTGTGGTTGGCAGCAGGTGGGGCTCACTACCCATTGGGGAATGGGTCTCTGTCCATCGCTCTATTAACCCACGCCCTCTTCTAACCCAGCAGCAGCCACACCATTGCCCACCATGAAGCAGCTCAGAAAGCGTGTAGACATCAAGGGCTCACACTCCCGAGGGGACTGGGTTTTTGAAAAATGCGGTGACCTGCACCTTTAATCCCAGTATGAAGGAGGCTGAGGCAGGAGGATTGCTATGAGTTTCAGGTTTAAAGAGTGAAACTCTTACACACACACACACACACACACACACACACGCACACACAATTAATTTAAAAAATTAAATCTTAAAAAAAAAAGAATACATCAGGTGGAAATAGCAGTGGTTTGTCCTTCCAGCCTTGGAACTCCAGAGCAAAGCGAAGAGATGGTAGGACAATCCAGAATGATTCCCGAAGTCATCCTTGGTCCTCCACAGGCACACATAGTGAGTACCTTTTGATTCACACGGACACAGACAGACACACACAGACACAGACAGACACACAGACACAGACACACAAGCACAGGCACACACACACGCCTGGGGGTTAGTGTGATAGCTTAGCAGGTAAGGCAGCTGCTTGCAAACCTAGAGACCTGAGTTCAATTCCCAGAAGCCCATATAGTAGAAGGACAAAACTGACTTCTGAAAGTTGTTCTCTGACCTCCACCTGTGAGTCACGAATGCCTGTGTGTACCCCCTTTCTCTCTTTCTCTTTCTTTCTTTCTTCTTTCCTTTCTTTCTCTCTCTCTCATTCTTTATCTTTCTTTCTTCCTTCCTTTCTCTTTCTTTCTCTCTTTTTCTTTCTCTTTCTTTCTCTCTCTCGTTCTCTTTCACTCTCTCTCTGTCTTTGTTCCTTCCTTCCTTCCTTCCTTTCTTTCTCTTTGTTTGTTTCTTTCTTTCTTTCTCTTTCTCTCTCTTCCTTCCTTCCTTTCTCTTTCTTCCTTCCTTCCTTTCTTTCTTCCGTCTTTCTTTCTCTTTTTCTTTCTTATCTGTCTTTCTTATCTTTCTCTTTCTTTCTGCTTCTCTTTCTTTCTTTTCTCTTTTCTTTTTTTTTCTTTTTCCTTTTTCCTCTTTTTCTCTCTTCTTCTCTTTTTCTTTCTTTCTTTCTCTTTCTCTTTCTTTTTTTTTTCCTTTTCGTTTCTTTTCTTTTTTCTTTCTCTTCTTGTTCTATTTTTCTTTTTCCTTTCTTCTTTCTTTTCTTCTTTTCTGCTCTTTTCTTCTCTTTCTTTTTCTTCTTTCTTCTTTCTTTCTCTTTCTTCTCTTTCTCTCTTTCTTTCCTTTTTCTCCTTTCTTTATCTTTCTTCTCTTTCTTTCTCTTCTTTCTTCTCTTTCTTCTTTCTTTCTTTCTTTCTTTCTTTCTCTCTGTCTTTCTTCCTTCCTTTCTTTCTTCTTCTTCTTCTTCCTTGCCTTCCTTCCTTCCTTCCTTTCCTTCTTCCTTCTTCTCTTTTTCTTTTCTTTTTTCTTCTTTCTTTCTTTCTTTTTCTCTCTCTCTCTTTTTCCGTGTGTCTCTTCCTGCCCCCTCCTGTCTCATGAATAAGCATTTTTTAAGTAACTGGGGTGATCACCATCACGGGGTCACTTAGGACCTTTCCTGTGTGCACCCTCACGCGCTAGGACACACTCACATCCGCATGGCACGGGCTGTCCCATGCAGCTGCTCTACATCACGATTTTGTCCCTGGACGACACAATGGCGTCTTTCCCTCAGTCTGTCCCCTCTGCTCTTTGCCTCCCTGTTTTCTGTCACCCTGGTTGGTCCTTGTTCAGTGTGATTACACACAGCATGTGAGTGACCCAGGTCTTCGGTTTCGTCTCTGTGCCCTGGCACTAGGCTTTCTGTAGGAAAGAGTCTCACAAGCAGAGGAGCTGTGTCCGTGGTTTGGAGAAGTGACATCATGGAACCGTTCTGTACAGGTAGGAAGATGCTTTGAAAAGCCCCCAGGGCCCGGTATGTCCTGTCAGAAGGGGTGAATCTGGGACCTCTGCCTCAGGGGCTACTGGATGGATGCAGCCATCTCTAAAGTGGACTGACCTGCTTCCGTCGCAGATTCAGGTCAGGATACAGCAATCCTTGGGGACAGCCAGCATTCAGTCCATTTGCCCAGCTAACAAATACTTATAAGCTCCAATGACGGCATGAGTCCTCAGCTCCAGCGGTGAGCACGGGCACGCTCCTGCCATTGGGCTCCTCGCCATCTGGTGAGGGTGCACTTGTCCATTTGCTTGGCAACTGTTTAGCGAGGGTCTACCTCATGCTGGTGACTATGCTAGGCACCCAGACTACAGCAGAAAACATGAGGGAAAAGAAAGACCCTGATCTCCCCACCTCAGAGTCTGGTGGAAGACAGATCATGAATGCCAACCAGTGTCATGCATGGGGTCGGGTGGGGCCTGTGAGGTAGAGGGAAGATGGGAAGCAGTGGGGAGTAGCTCTGCATGAGGATCAAGGGGAGACTTGTCTGAGAGCACAGGGTACATTTATGAAGATATGGGGGAGGGTATTCAGAGCACAGGGAACAGCCAGGGCAAAGGTCCTGAGGTCACCAATGGAGCTGGGGAGATCAGATCAGCTCCTGAGGCTCCAAGAGTCAGGAAGGGCTTGGTGGTACTCTAAAAAGAGGGGAGTAGTTCAGGGGAGTCAAGGACAAAGGAGGAAAACTGCCTCATTTACTGTATGGCTTCCCCATTGGGAATAGACAGAGAGGGGGTCAGAGATGCAGTTGATCCATCGAGAGATCTAGGAAGGTTCTGTAGGTGTAGTGGCGGCAAGGGGTGGATCTCTGGTGTGCTTTCCTGATGGGTTGGCGGTAGAGTGATAAAAGCGAGGGAAGCAGATATCAGTGTTCCAGGTTCTTCAGCCAGGATTCCGTCTGCAGGAGGCAAGCCCGTGTGGAGCAATGACTGCGCTGTGAGCTCTCCTGGTGCTTCAAGGATTGGGCGCTTGACTGTGCAGCTGGAGGGGCTCAAGGCAGATCTAAGCTGAGGCTCCAGCCAGGGATGGGGCAGAGGGCGGGCTCAGGCGGGACCGGGCCCTCGGGGGCTCTTCCAAGACGGATAGGAGGAATGCACTCAGAGGCCACACCAAGGGACAGAGAGGATGGGAGGTCAGGAGTAGCTCAACCGTAGATGGTGGGAGTAGAAGAAAGACCCACCCAAGACAACTCAAGAGGGGAGCCAGCAAGCAGCAGGAGAGCGCTCAGGAGCAGGGGACCCCAAAGTCAGTGAGAAGGGCAGTCAACAGGAGGGTACACCCAGGGCCCGAGAGATCACACTGAAAATTGACTCCAGCTTGTAGAAGGAGGTGGGTCACTAACAATGACCACATGGCCTAGCCAGGGTAGATGGGGAGCCCAGTTGATCTAGGGAACCCCCAAGCAGCAGTTCCATAGGATTTTCAGGAAGAAAGGAGGAATTCTAGGCAGAAATCAGAGGGTCACGCACGTGTTCCAGGTAACAGGGGAGGCCTGGAAGACCACACATCAGGAAGCACACTTGAGAGCAGATAGAGTGGGGTTCATGGAGGTCACAGAAGGTGACTGGAAGGGGGGAGACTATTTCAGTCAGGCCTTTTGACAGTGTCCTTGAGCGGACATTAGGTTTTGGTCAGAAGCAAGTGTGGTGTTGGGAAGAAAGGCAACTGGAGAGGCTTCTAGAAGAAAGTCGCTTTTAAGCTGCAGGGGGCGGGGCGCGGAAGTACATTTTTGTGAATAGGAACAGGATGTGGACACTGAGAGAGGACCCTGCAGGTAACTGAAATGAAAGCAGGGGGCCTGGTGGAGCGTAGAGTGTGAGGGGAAGGTGGTTGGTTGGTGGCAGGTCGTGTGGGAGCTCCCAAACCTTCCCCTGAGGGTGCTGAGGAAGCCGCGGGTGGTCCTAACCAGACCCTGACTTAGATTTGCACGACTTTGGAAATCCAAGTCTTAACCCAGTGGGAGCTGCCAGCATTTTCCATCCACCCTTCAACCCTGCCCCCCCCTCACACCTTGACTTGTGTTCCTCTAGCTACCTCAAGGCCTGAATCCCATTGGACCACGGACCCCCGAGAGCAACACAGATGTGCTCTGGAATCCAGACTCCCCACTGGGGGGCTGAGGACAGTTCACTCCTGGTGGTGGGGGAGGGTTGGGTCCCGCCGGGTTGGGTCCCGCCCCCACCACCACCACGTGATCATCAGGAGCAGCAGGCGGCACCACCCACGCGCTCAAGTGACTGGTGCCAGCCGCCGCTCCGGATGCCACCCGGTAAGGCTGTCGGCGGGATGCTGAAGACATAAATCTGTTCTTGCAGACGCGCCTTTCTTTCTCCATCTACCTTGACAGTAGTCCCCAGGGCCGGGCGCCGAGAACCGCCGGGCTTCCAGCAGCGCCACCTCGTGGACGAGGTGGGTCAGGACAACAGGAGGTGGGCAGGGAATCTGAAACCCTTCTGCTCACTTTTTATGTTACATCTTCTATTATATTTTTTATTTATTTTACTTTTTGAGACAAGATGTCATTAAGTCTTTCAGCCTGGTCTCGACCCTACTTGTATAACAGAGACCGGAATCCTGAACTTGGAATCCTCCTGCCTCAACTTCTCCAGTAACTAGAATTACAGTTCTGGGTCATCCAATCCAGCCAAGGACAGATACCTCCTTATACACAGACTTTCCTTATATCTTTTTAAAATCTATTGCTTCAAAGTAGAAACAGTATCGGCCTGGTAGTGATTTGCAATTATTAAGCAATATGTGTTTAATGGAAAAACATTGCAAATGTCACAGATTGCATATAAGACAGAAATGGATAGGTTTTTTCTTAGAATCATTACTCTGCCCTACACCAGGCAAAACATCGATTGTATTTTTTTTTTTGCAAACAGACCCTTAAATTTTTTTTCTGAAAATGTGTTTGAACACAGATGAGATCATATCACGCGTGTCTAATGTTCTACAATTTGCTTTCCTCTTTTGTTCTCTTTTTAGAGGTTAAAGCGGGGATTTTATTGTAAAATGAGAGAGAAGGGAAGAACCTCTTGGATGCTTGGTCCAAGGGAGGCGAGGAGAAAGCCATAGCCTTAAAGTGGGAGAGCATTAGAACACAGGAGACTGTTTAAGGGTCAGACAGAACCGAGAGAGTTTCTGTGAGCACATGGCTAGGAGAGGACAGAGCGAGACCACGTGGTGGGATAGTAGGAAGAGGAATGGCAGGTGGTCGCTTTGCTTTTTAAATATGGTTTCTTTACTTTGCAGTAGACACTAAACAACATTTGCTGTATGTGAGATTTATGAATCAAGTTGAAGTGAATGCTGTGCTCCTATCTCCTACCCCCAAGGCAAATTTTAAATACTTTAAATTTTATTTATTGTGCGTGCGCATGTACGTATGCATGTGCATGCAACGGAATGTGTGTTGAAGCATCTCTTCTGTTTCTGCCGCTCTTCATACACCAGGCTGGCACGCCCATGAGCTTCTGTCTCCTCTCCTTCCATCTCGCCTGAGGCGTGCTGGTATTGCAGGTGCAAGCCAGTACCGCTGGCTTTGGGTGGGTTCCAGGGGTTGAACTCGAGTCATCAGGGTTGGACGGCAAGCACTTTACCCACTGGGTCATCTTGCTGGTCCTTAAGCAATTTTTATTACCTTTGAATTCCTTTCATGTGCCAACTTTTAAAAAGTTAAGAGTTAGTTTGTATAAGTGTGGGAGAACTGGGGAGAGTATGTGTGGGGGTTAATAAAAGACTTACTCGGACTCAGGGGTTAAGCCTCTGCCTTGCAGGCAGAAGGTTCTGAGTTCGGATCCCAGATTCCACGTATAGACGCCAGGCAGAAGCGGGGGCAGCCTGCGTTTCTGGTCCTGGTAGGGCGGAGCCTGTGAATCCCGGGGCGGAGGAAGTGGAGGCGTCCATGGTGGTTCCCGAATTTGTCCGTGGTTCTACACACACAGACACGCGCGCGAACACATACATACACACACACGCACAATTGAATAAATAAAAAAAAATCTAAAAAAAGACTTATTCTCTCCCATAAACAAACAAACAAATAGTTAAGCTTAAGAAGGGGTGAGGCGATGGCTCAGGGGTTAAAGCCTTTGCCTTGCAAGCAAAAGAACCTGACTTTGGATTCCCAGATCCCACTTAAAAATGCTGGGTGGAAATGGTGGTTGTCTGTAAGTCCAGTCCTAGAAAGAAGAGCCTGGGAAAACCCAGAGCAACAGGAAGTAGAACAATCCAGTTGATTCCCAGTGTCACTCTTGGGCTTCCACAAGCACAGGTGTACAAGTGCCCTCTTGTACACACACACACACACACACACACACACACACACACACTAATAGTAAAGTTAAGTGTAGCATATTTATTCACATACACTTTCTTCTACCTTCTCCCAGATTGACTGATATTTTCATTGAATCATGTCACTTTTATTAATTTGCTCATTTTCCTTTCATTCGGTGCCTATCCTTAGCATCGCACCATGCATGCATGACTCATTCCAGTCTAGTATGAATTAGCTCAATTAACATGCTCACCGTCGGTGCACAAATGAAAGAACCTCAGGCCACTTAAAGCCCCATTTGCCCCCTCCTGATTTATGTGCTCTCATCATCTGGTGCCATCTGGTATTCAAATACTTTGTCTATTTCCAACGCTACAAGACATTATTATTATTGTTTGGTGCAGACGATATTTGTTTAGATTAACCAAATATTTTCTTCTCCGTTGGCCTTCGTTTCTTCCTTGGCTCCAAGTTTCCATCTGGGACTCATTTTCTCCTGCCCGGAAACCATCTCCAGTGATTCCTCTGTTGGCGATCGATGTGTTCAGCGGTTATTTGTATGAAATGTCCGTGTTTCCCCTTTCACTTTTCGGTGGCACACATGCATGCTTGTGTTCACTTTTCGGTGACACACATACATGCTTGTGTGCGCGCACAAGTGTGTATGCTTGTGTGTATATTTGTGTGTGCATGTGTGTGGAAGCCAGAGGTCAAAGTTGGGTGTCTTCCTCTATCACTCTCTACCTTATATTTTAACATAGGGTCTCTCATTAGACGTGGCACTCACAGATTGGTTAGAGTGACTGACTAGTTGGCAAGCTCCAAGGATTCTACTGTTTCTGTCCACCTCTCAACCGCCTACCCCCCCCAGCCAGTACTGGGGTCACAGACACATGTGACCATGCCTGTTTTTTTGTTTGTTTATTTGTTTTTTAACATGGCTGCTAGAGATTCATGTAGTTGCTCATGGCAGGCATTTTACCCATCGAATCACCTCCCTAGACACCTGCATTACTTATTCCAGGTTGGCGAGACAAGACAAGAAAGGAGAAAAAGGAACAGAAAATAAATAGAAACCAAGTAGCAGGATACAGAGGCCAAAGCTAAAGATTTCAGCAAAGTGCCACATGTCAACCAACCAAAGACACAGTGAAAGACAAACATTATCACGTTAGAAACAACAACAACAAACCAGAAACAATAAGGGTCTTCAAGGTAGCTCAGCAAGCAAGACATCTATCTGCCGGTGATCTGGAGAGTGGAGCTCCATCCCTTGAAACCCACATGGTGGAAGGAGAGAACCTACTTCTGAAAATTGTCTTCTAACCTCCTCCCATACTCCATGACATGCAGGTGTGCACATGCGCATTCTCTGTCCCTCTCCCTCTTTCTCCTCCTCCCCTCTCTCAGATGCTTAGAAAAGACAGGACAGATAAAGAAATAAGGAACGTTTATCAGGCAAACACTAACCAGAGAGTGTAGTGCGTCACTACCTGCAGAAGTGGGAGCTGAAGTAGAACTGTCCTAAGCTGACTACTCCCCGTGGCAAACAATTTATCAGGCAGATACAGTCCCCAAATATGCATAAAACCCATAAGATACCCTCGAAACACATAAAGCCAAAAAGAAAGAACTAGAAGAAGAGGTAAACACACAATTCTTCCCATGATAGAACATGCACATAAAAACCATAAAAGCTCCTGTGTCCTTGGGGACATCCTGGCAGCGTGCTGCGTGATTTTTATTGCAGCCGCTCTGGTGGCTTAGGGTTTTATTGTCTCATTATTGGTGGCGAGATGAACATGGTGTCTGCTTGGCTTCTCCGCTGTAAAACTGCTTTTTTGTCCTATTAATAAATAGGTATACACGCGTATGTGTGTGATTCTGCTTATGAATATGTCCACGTCTGGCATATGTATGTACATGTTTGCATGTGTATGGTGTCTTCATGTGAACAAGTTCACATATGTGTAGTGTCTCTGTATATGTTTGTATGTCAGGTGTCTCTGTGTGTAGATGTTTATGTGTCTGTTGCCTACTGTGTGTGTATGTCTATGTGTAGTATCTGCATATGAGCATGAGATGTGTACATTCTCACGTGTGTGCATATGTATGTACATGTCTGTGTGTGGTGTCTCTGTGAGCATGCTTGTGTGTAATGTTCATGTGTGTGTACATATTTGTGTGTGGTGTGAATTTGTCTGTGAATATGGTCATATGTATATGTTCACATATGTGCATGTGTATATACATACTTGTGTCTTTGTAGTATCTGCACTTGAACACGTTTGTGTGTGTATGGTACCTATACATACATGCTTGCACATATGTGTGGTATCTGTGTGCACATGTATATCTTCATGTAAACATGCATGTCTGTGTATGTGGAGTCTGTGTATGTGCATGTGTAGGTACTGCCCCTACCCCCATGCCTTCCCTGCTGTGCACATTGTGTCCCTTCTTCTCCTAAGCTGCCCAGGCTCAGGGGTTAAGTCTCTGCCTCGAAAGCAGAAGGCCCTGAGTTCAAATCTCAGATCCTGTAAAAACACCAGGTGAAAATGGCGACAACCTGCACTTCCAGCCCTGAAAGGTAGACCTGGGAAACTCCAGAGCAGTGCAGATAGGAGGTAGAGCAATCCAGGATGATTCCTGAAGTCACCCTTGGCCTCCACGGGCACACACAATATCCTCTAATATACACATATGGAAGGAAGGAGGGGAAGAGGGAAGGAGAGGAGGAGGGGAGGAGGGAAGGAGAGGAGGAGGGAAGGAGGGAAGGAGAGGAGGCGGGGAGGAGGGAAGGAGAGGAGGAGGGAAGGGAAGAAAAGAAGAGAGAGAGAAGAAAGAAAGAAAGAACGAAAGAAAGAAAAGGAAAGAAATAAAGAAGAAAAGAAGAGAAAGAAAGAGAAAGAAAGAAGAGAAAGAAAGAAAGAAAGGCTGGAAGGAAACGAAGAAAGAGAGAGAAGAGAAGCGAGGAAGAAAAAGAACGAGAGAAAAAGAATAAGATGAAATAAGAAAATGAGAAGAAAAAGAAAGAAGAACAAAGAAAAAAGAAAAAGAAAAAAAAAGAAAGGAGAACGAACAAAAAATAAGAGAAACAAAAGAAGATGAGAAAAGATAAAGAAACGGAGAAGAAAGAAGATACAGAATAGAGAAAGAAACGAACGAAAAGAAAAGAAAGCGAAAGAAAGAAAGAACGAACGAAGAGAAAGGATACGAAGAAGAGAAGGACGAAAGTACGGGAGAAGAAGAATGAAGAAGAGGAAGAAGGGAGAAGAAAGGGAAAGAAGGAAGGAAGCAACGGGAAAGCAGAAAGAGAGAAAAGAAACAGAAAGAAAGAAGAGAGACAGAAGAAAAGAAAGACAAAGACAGAAAAAAGAGAAAAATTGAAAAGAAGACAGAGACGATAAGGAAAAAGACAAGAAGAACACGAAAGCGCAAGAAAGAGAACGAAAGAAGGAAGAGAACGAAAGACACGAAAGAAACAAAAGAGCAAACAAGAGAAAAAGAGAAGGAAGAAGAAAGAGTAGAAGGAAAAGAGAAGAGAAGAAGAGAAGGAAGAAAAGAGACGAAAGAAAGGAAAGGAAGAAGATCGAAAAGGAAAGCGAAGGAAAGAAGGAAGGAAGGAAGGAAGAAGGAAGAAAGGAAGGAAAGGAAGGAAGGAAAAGGAAGGGAAGGAAGGAAGGAGGAAAAAGGAAGGAAGCAGGCAGGAAGAAAGAGGAAAGGAAAGAGGAAGAAAGGACAGGAAGGAGAGAAGGAGGAAAAAGAAGGAAAGGCAGGAAGGGGAAGACAGGAAAGGAGGAAGGAAGGAAGGAAGGAGGAAGGAGGAAGGAAGGAAGGCAAGGAAGGAAGGAAGGAAGGAAGGAAGGAAGGAAGGAAGGAAGGAAGGAAGGAAGGAAGGAAGGAAGGAAGGAAGGTCATGGATTCAGTGAGTTTCCTGCACTGTGCATCTCCATGTTCTACCAGCGCCCGCTCCTTCTGCCATTTCTGCTTTGCACACCGCCCTACTTTCTGGCACAGTGATTTGTTCCGGGGTCCGCTTGCAGCGTTCTGCCCCTTAGAAGCCTTAGTTACCTTTTTGTCTCTTTGTTTCACACAAGGTCTTGCTGTATAACCAGACTGGCCTCCAAGTCACCATCCTCCTGTTTCAAGTCCCACGTTCCTGGGGGCTCCACGTGCCCTGCACACGGGCAGCCTTGACTCTTCTGATAGGATCTCTAAGAACCAAGTATCCAGGAACTGCAGCTCCTGACGGTCCTCTCAGTGGGTGGGCCGGGGACGTGTGTGTTCATACCATGTGTACACATGTTCCCAGACTGATGACTATGTCTGCGTGCATTCCTCACCTGCCTCTAGATATTGAAAGCCATGAGGTCATTTCCAGACATCATAGTGTCCTTTCTGGCTTCCTGCCTTTCATACGCATTTCATAAATATATAAGCTCACATATATATGTATACATATCTCTCTGTGTGTGTTGTGTGTATGTAGCTTCTTTTCCTGTTATTGTGAAGCAACTTGCAGGGGAAGGGATCCATAGGGAATCCCAGCAGTGGAGACCTTCCGAGACCTTCAGAGAGCGTCCCAACATGGATGCTCTAAAACTGCCTAACTTCCTACCAACTCTCATCATTAACAAAAATAGTCCTAACTAATAAATGCCATCAAACGACTAGCCCTTGGTAGTGTTTTCACAGGATTCAGCGTCTCAAACTATTTACCCCCATATCTATTCCTCCTATAACAATACCATATTACCTCAAATTAACAGCTCTAATAGTTATTAATATAGGCTTCTCCATCGCAATAGAACTTAACAACCTATTACTAAAATTTTACAAAAAAAAAAAAACCTACTCCTTAAACAATATTCACAACATTATCAGGCTTCTTGCCCACAATTATCCACTACCTACTACCAAATAATACAATAATCAGAAGCGACCCTGACCTTCTCAAACATGAGTCTGTGGGGGACACATTTCAAACCACGACACCCAGATTAAACCTGATGAGGGAGTCCCAGGAAGCGGAAATCACCAGAGGCCGTCACCAGAGGCCAGCTCAGACAGTGCCTAGAACTCTCACCTACCTTCTTCGGCTGCCTCTGCGTCCCTCCAGACCACCCCACTCAGCCAACACCCCACCAGACTATGCCCCCACAAGGATGGCCCATTTTCCTGGTAGAGTTCCAACACTCCTCCATGATTATTATTTAGTAGTTAGGCCAACCAAGAGTGTGGGGGGGGGCATCCTCTGTGCCAACAGCGAATGGGAGGCAAAGACAATTGTCCTCCTGGGGAGGAAGATGCTTCTCACACTGCTGGGCAAAGGAAGAGGTGGAGGAGGAAGAACAGGGGAAGGAGGAGAGGAGGAGATAGAGGAGGAGGAGGAGAGGGAGGAAAGCTCTTAGTTGTAGCCAACAGACACCCTGAGCCGTGAATCTTTGCTCACTAGACCCTGGTACCCTGCAGAGGAGGGCAGAAGAGTCTTGTGTTACTCTGTAGCCAGTGGGCTCCATAGCTGTGCCCTGTAGTAAAGGGGGACCTCCTACAAGGGACCCTGCTCCACTCTGAGCCCTGGTCCTGGGGGACAAGCTTTCTTGTGGCACCTCAATTCCATCTGCTGTTTGACGGCCCAGGATTTGGGTCGTGCCTTCTGTCACCGACAGTGGACAGCGACCCCAAGTTTCTGCTGATGGAAGCAGCTTCCTTCCCACCTCATCTCCTAGAAATGATGATCCACCTGGCTCCTTTGCTAAAGCTGCACTGGCTGGGGCCAGGCCCCTGTACAGTGCCTGAAAGGGCAGGGGGGGGGGAGAAGAAACTTCTGGTGCCTTCCAGTGATCTGGTATAACCACTTTCAAGCGACAGATGGAAGAACTTGAATCCTGAACATGTCTAGATAAAGTCCAGGACGAGTGTGTGTGTGTGTGTGTACAAGGATGGACTTTGGGGTGCAGGAATACGGGCAGGAATCTCAGCTTCACCTCGAAGTGGTCGGGACAAGTCGCTTACCCGTGTTTCCAGGTTTCTTTGTGAAAGCTGCCCCAAGGGATCCCGGAATTGGGAGGCGTGGGGTGCCTGCTCCCTCCTGTCAGCCCTCTTGGTCCTCCAAGGTGGAGTCAGCCGAGTGTGCCTCCCAGAGTTGGGGGGTGGGGTGCAGCATGAGACCGGCTAGAAATTCAGGCAAAGCATGAAGGGAGGTGGAGGGAGCCCTGTGAAGACACTCCCTAGGGGCGGGGTCTCTGGAGGCACAGAGTCGGGGGTGGGGCTAAGCATGGAATGTGGCGGACCTGGAGCCTCGGCCCCTGAGCCCGGAGCCTTGAGGAAAGTCAGCAGGGAGTTGCCATGGAAACCACTGCATCCCAATAGGACGTGAGCTCACAGAAGTTCCTTGATTCACAGAAGTTCCTTGAGTAAGGGTTCCCATCCCCTTTCCAAGCTCATCTCGGCCCTCAGAAGGCTGAGACAGGAGGATGACAGGCCTATTTGGTGTACAAGGCAAAACCCTCTCCCCACCCACCCACCAAGGCCAAGGATTCCCAGAAGGGCTCCATGTCTCTACCGCTAGGAGGAGCCCAGAAAAATGTCTGTTTGTGAACGATGACTGAATGCCCAAGTGAACGAGGGCTTACGTAGAAGGTTTTGGGGTGCTTGTTGGCACAGGACTCAGCTATGTGGACTAGGCTGGAACTCCCGGTGCAGATCAAGCTCACCTCACTTGCAACAATCCTCCTGCCTCTGGCTCTTGGGTGGTGGAACTGCAGGTGTGCGCCCCCACAGCGGGTAGGCAGAAGGGTGTGGCAGGTCCCCTAACTAATTCCCCAGAGCCTGCCCCAAGCTGGCCTCCTGGGAATTTGTTTAGAAATGCCATGTCGCTGTTTTTAAAGGTGACTCGCTTGCACCCGGCTCCTTCAGAAGCTTGCAGGAGTAGACTCCAGCTATTTTGTAGGCCCGCAAGCTGAGGCGCACAGCCGAATAGGACTGGATGCCAGGCCTAGTGGCCTTCTCCCAAGACCAGGCTCGGGCCCCAGCACCTTCAGCCTGGGACTACCCCACCTTTGGGGTGATATTCCAGACCCTTCTCTGCCAGCCTCCGGAGGGCTCTGCAAGGATCGCGCGCGCCCCCTGGTGGGAGCAGGAGGAGATGGCCAGGCCAAAGTGGACGCTGGGTCTAAGTTAAGGAATGGAGCGAGGTCAAAGGGCAGCGGGCGGGGAGAGGCAAAGGGGGAAAAGAGGGTTGGGGGGGCGGGTTGGGGAGTAGCGTGTGGTCCAGAGCTTGTGTTTTGGAGATGATCCGCTGAGCTCACGTGGGCCGGGTCTCAGCGCATCCCCTCCTAAACTCCTGCGAGATGTCGACCACCTACCTTTCAGGTGGGTGAGGGTCCCTTGAATTGGTGAGAAGTACTTAGCACAGAGGCTCCCCACGCTCTGGGCTGGAGGGCAGACGTGTGGAGGCAGAGGAGAGAGAAGAGAGGTCCTGGGGCAGCTAAGAGCCTGAGGAAGGCGGTGATGTATCTCAGCTGCTGAACGAAGCACCAACTTCCCGTGCACCGCCTGGGTCTGTGACCCCGGCCCTCGGGAGGCTAAGGAATGGGGGGGCTGCAGGTCAAAGCCCGCAATTATGTTTACTTAAATACTGGGGTTTGTGTCTGTCATAGAAGTGGAGCCACACAGACGTGACCCTTGGTGTCTGTTCATTCGCAAAGCCCATCCACATCTCAGCACGTGTTGGAATGTTATTCCTTTCAAAAACAGAAGACCCCCGGGAGTGGCCCAGAGGGTGGGGTGTCTGAGCACAAGCTTTACTCCCAACGCCAGGGGCCAAAGGAACCAACCATATAGCCACGGAATTGATGACAGAAGGGCAGTCTTGATTTACCAGACCAGCATGTCTGGTCAAGTATAGCAAGGAAGCCAACTTCCTTAACCCTCTGTCTTATTTACCCGTCCAGGGACTAGTCCCATCCACCATAAGCTTCCCCATCAATGAGATAATTTCCTGCAGGCTTGCTCAGAGCCTGCTCAACCACCGATTCTTTTTTTTTATTCAATTGTGCATGTGTGCGTGTGTGTGCATCTAGAACCACGGGCGAATTCGGGAACCACCATAGACCGCCTCCACCTCCTCCTTGTTTACTCTGTCCCGGGATTCACAGGCTCCACCCTACCAGGACCAGAAACGCAGGTCACCCCACTTCTGCCCGGGGTCTATACGTGGGGTCTAGGATCTGAACTCGGGACCTTCTGCTGCAAGGCAGAGGCTTAACCCTAAGCCACCTCTCCAGTCCCCAACCCCTGATTCTTTATGCATGCACTGTCAAGCTGATACCTGTATCTAACTAACTATTTTGGGATCTCATTTTATTCACCTCGTGCCGTGGTTTGGATATTATTTGAGTTCACTTACTGAAATTGAATTCTCCACTGTGAGGTATGAAGAAGCTGGGCTGACCGTGGGGTTTTGGGTGGGGCCTTTGGTAGGGAGTGAGGAGTCCTCATGACTGAAGAGTAGGAGCGGTAGAAAGTAGAGACACGTGTGCTTCCTGTTTCTTTCCATGTGATACTGGGATCGCCAACAAGAAGGTTACCATTCTCTCTCTCAAAGGACATCACGGGCTGAAGAGCTGGCTCAAGGGTTAAAACTCTGCCTGGCAAGCAAAAGGCCCCGAGTTCAGATCCCAGGTGGAAATCTCAGTAGACTATACATCCAAGTCCTGGGGAGCAGAGCCTGGGAAATCTTAGGGCAAAGCAAAAAGGAGGTATAAATAATCTGAGTCCTGAAGTCACCCTTGGTTTTCTACAGGGATAAACAGTGTCCTCTGATACACACACACACACACACACACACACACACACAAAAGGACATTACCTGATGTGGCCCCTCCACTTTGCACTTCCAGAATCATGAGCTAAAATAACCCTTTGTGTGTGTGTGTGTGTGTGAAGACATGTACACAAGGGGCACTTGAGTGTGTGCCTGTGGAGGTCCAAGGGTGACCTTGGGGAATCATCCTAGACTGAGATCGCTCTACCTCTTTATTGCTTTGCTCTGGGATTTCCCAGGTTCTGCCTTCCAGGGCTGGGACTGCAGACTGCTGTCTGGAATTTTTATGTGGAATCTGGGGATTTGAACTTAGGTCCTTTTGCTTGCAAAGCAAAGGTTTTAATCCCTGAGCCATCTCCCCAGTCCCTTTTTACTTTATAAAGTTATCCAGACTCAGGCATTTTATTATGGCAATGAAAATCAAATGATGAGGGTTCTCCTTGTTTTTAAAAAAAGTGGATATGAAGTACTTTTCAAATATGCAATATAAGGATCTCCCTTCCCTGCACACCCACTAACATAAGTCTGGGGAGATGGTGAAGGTCTGCTTGTATGTACTTATTATGTGTGTAAAATTCTATGTCCTTCCCATGTGTATTAAGAAGCTGCACTGCAAATAGGTTGAGAATCATCACCCCACCATGAGCAAGGAGGGGGTACTCCTGTCACTCTGTTGTGGGTTGGACAGATGAGAAAGGTTTCTAGTTTGTGTCTAACAGGATGGATCTTTCTCTATATTTTAATCCCACTGTTGGCCACTTTGCACCAGAATTCTCCTCTCTGATGTTGGTATCCATTCCTGGAAGCCTCGAAGACACCCCCCCCCCCCCGGCGAGAATGGGCCAATCAACAGCAGCCAATGGTCAAGAGTTTGCCCACACTCTAGTCCCCCAGGGAAGCAGAGGATAGACGAGGCCCTTGTTGTTTCTAGAACCAGCCAGAAGGTGGCGCTAGAACTTCTCCCAAATGCCTTCTTGGAATCAAGTCGTTTCACAGTGAGACCTGGACCGGTCCATTTCAGACTGAGGTTTTCCCACTTGGGTCACAATGACTTACCGTCTCCAAGCCTGTTTGCCCACCCGTACCACGGGACACAGGACGCCTGCCTCAAAGAACAGTGAGAGGCAATGTATTCCTGCCAATGTATCAGCCATGTAACAAATCAGATTGGTGATATCAATCTGATTGATTGAACAGTGTCTGCTACCCCTCTTGCTGTCAGCACGGTCTCCGGGGCCTGGTATCCATCTTTGCATGGTGGGGCTATGCCGGCTGTAGGTGAAGGAATCAACCTGTGTGTGTGGCTTGTGGACAGTGGTGAGACCCGGAACATGTCCTGTCCCGTGGGCAAGGCTAGAAGGACAGGTTCATTCTAACCTATTCCCCGTGTGCCCCAGGTGAGTGATCTCTGTCAGGAAGGCTTTATGACAGGAGGGGGGGCTGTTAAAACGTCTGAGGAAGCCCCCCCCAACTCTGGCCATGACAATTTTGCAGCCTGAAGTTGAATATATTCTAAACCTTTACCTCCCTCTCTAGGACTACCACTCTCTCCTCACATCCCACCCCACAGAAAAGAACTTCTCTGGATAAATTAGCCCCGCAGCCTTTGCCGAGTTAGATTCTGGACCCTTGAGAGCCACAGATGGACAGGGGTGTGGTGGAAGCTTCCCTGTATTTTCAGGAGGGCAGCTGAGGACCTCGGTGTTGGTGCTGGTTAGCTCTCAGAGAGGGCCAGCATGAGATGCTGCTTCTGCCAAGACTGATGATATCCATGGTCGCCTAGGGTCAGAGTTCATGCTCACACTGGGCCAACCTGGGAAGTCTGCCTGTGGATACTTGTTTGCCCCTTCAAATGTTCTTCGAGCCCCTCTTCATTTGCCCTGACTTCCAGTCCTCCCTCCATCCCATCCCACTTCCCACATGAGTCCTGACAGGCGTTTGCTGTGCCCCAGCGACATCAAGCTGCTTCCATCCCGATCCCACAGCTCTTCTCCTTCATCCAGCAGACATCTGCAGAATGGATCCCGAAGAGCCATATCCTATATGGAGTCCTGTGAAAATGGAGCTTTGTGGTCCAAGAAATTGTGGCACTACGGCATACATGCCCCCTTCTTAGAGAGTCACAGAGCAACGACACGTGAAGGCTCTGAGAAGTCCTGCAAGAAGGAATTCAAATGAGCCATCTTCTTCCAGTGCTTCTCAGCCAACGAGGGCACAGACCTAACGTGGTTGCAGACCACACTGCAGAACACTCCTACTCTGCAGAACCTTTCCATCTGGAATAACTTCCAAATCACTGGCCAGCTCCCTACTTGTTCCCTTTCTGGAATCCTGACCACCACCTTTCATTGACTGCTGCTGGGAGTTTGACCCGTTAGGTCTCTTGTGCCCATGGGATGCACAGCCCTGGCTGGAGCAGTGACATCCTCTCTGGTCTTGCCTGTGTAGCAGGCTTCTCTTCCATCCCCAGAGGAGGACATGAGGCAGAAGACACTGCATGGAATCCCACCAGTCATTCACATGCCTCGGGGCACGGTTGGGTAGCGTCTGGGATGGTAGGGGACTGGGAGCTTTGCCATGTGGTGCTCACAGCACGCTGGGGATCCCGTTCAATGAGAAGCTTTAAAAGCTGGAAGCTGAATAATCATGTTTAGTGTCTGGGGAAAGGAGAAAGAAGGGTGGGCAGAACCACCATCATCATCACTGTTATCATCACTGTTTTCATCATCAGTCTTCTTCACTGTCATCATCATCATCACTTTAGCATCATTGTTGTGACCATCCTCCTCTTCATCATCATAGTCATGGTCATCATTGTCATCATCACTGTCATTGCCATCATTGTCATTATCACCATCATTGTCATCATCATCACCATCATCATCTTCATCATCTTCATCACCATCATCTTCATCATCGTCTTCATGGTCGTCATCTTAATCACCATCATCCTTGTCATCACTATCCCCATCATCATCATCATCCTTGTAGTAGTCACCCCCATCGTCATTGTCATTGCTGTGTCTGTCATCACCATCACCATCATCACTACATCATTGTCATCACTATCATTGTCACCATCATCTTCATCATCATCACACTATCATCATCTTATCATCATTGTCATCATTTTCATCAACATTGTCCACATCATCTTCATCACCATTACCATTATCATCATTATTATTGTCACCATTATCATCTTCATCATCATTATCATCATCACTTTCATCATTGTCACCATCATTTTCATCATCACTATCATTGTCATCATTACCACTGTTATCAACATTGTCACCTCCATCATCTTCATCACCATTGCCATCATTGTCATCATTATCATTATTATTGTCACCATCATCACTATCATCATTATCACCATCTTCCTCATCATCATCACTATCATCATTGTCACCATTATCTTCATCATCATTGTCACCATTATCTTCATCATCATTGTCACTATCATGTTCATCATCACTATCATCATTGTCACCATCATCCTCTTCCTGATCATCACTATCATCATTGTCACCATCATCCTCTTCCTGATCATCACTATCATCATTGTCACCATCTTCCTCGTTATCATTATCATCATTGTCACCATCATCTTCATCATCATCACTACCATCACCATCATCCTCATCCTCATCATCATCACTATCATCATTGTCACCATTCTCCTCCTCATCATCACTATCATCATTGTCACCATCCTCCTCCTCATCATCACTATCATTGTCATTATCATTATCATTGTCATCAACATTGTCACCTTCATCTTCATCATTGTCACTATCATCTTCATCATCGCTATCATTGTCATCAATATTGTCACCTTCATCATCTTCATCACCATTGCCATCGTCATTTTCATTATCATTATTGTCACCATCATCTTCATCATCATTGTCAGTATAACCATTACCATCATCATCACTTTCATTATCATTGTCACCATCATCAGTGTCACCATCATCTTCATTATCATCATCACTACCATTGCCACATCATCATCATCATTGCCATTATCGTTATCATCATCACCGTCATCCTTGTTATCATCATTATCACCTTCATCACCGCCATTGCCATCATCATCATCATCAGTCACCATCACTGTCGTCATCATCATGGTCATCATTATCGTCATCAGCAGTCGAGGCGTCCATCTCCTGGAATTCAGAGAAAAGACCTCAGGCCCTCTGTGGTGGGCCCTCTGTGGTGGGCCCTCTGTGGTGGGCCCTCTGTGGTGGGCCCTCTGTGGTGGGCTCTCTGTGGTGGGCTCTCTGTGGTGGGCGTGGTGGGTGTGGCTGGCAGGGCCTCATCAGGAAGCTCCTCCCCCTTTCTACTGGGCCTGTTTCCCTGCTCTGCCCAGCCTGTGCAAGCCTGGTGCCCACTGTTTGAATCCCTGCTGTTTGAAAAAAGAAACGGGTGTTCTTAAGACCCACAGTTGTACCCTTGGTAGCATGGGGTGAGGAGATCCCGAGGGCAGCTGTACTGCGCTCAGTCTCTCAGTCACCCTGGTCCCTCTACCATGTGGAGTCTCTGGGGATTCTTCACGACACCGGCCTCGACTGTTCTTTGAGGACACTTAGGCTGTGGCCGCTCACGGCCTGCCCCTGTCTGTCAGCATTTGTCCTCCAAGCTTTGTTGAAATCCTTCTTCTACCAATTCCTTCTTCTCCTAGCTTTTCGGTCCATAGGCTGGTTTCTAAGCCCCTTGTCCTTTCTTCCAGTTTCCTGGGCCCTGGAACAGAAACAGGGGGGTCAATACCTTTGACTGGCTGGTGGCCAGGGTGTCTTGTGCCTTCCTGGATCTGCTACCTGGCTCTGCCCCTGTGTCCTCCCCGTTCACAGCCCGGCTTGCATGGGGACTATGTTTTCTTTCTTTCTGTCTTTTTCCCCCAGCGACAGGGTTTTGTTGTGTAGCCAAGGCTTGCCTTGAACTCACGGTGGTCCTGTTACCTCAGCCTCCCAATCCTGGCCCTCTTGCATGTCTCCACGCTCAGCAGCCTGGACTTTCAAGCAGTCATTTCTCCTGTATCTCTGACCACGGCCTCTGGGCCCCTGCTGGCCTCTGGCTCTTGCTCTCTTGCTCAGGACTGTACCTCTTTCTTGGGGCTCCCCTCCAGCCCTTCCTTCCTCACATCACGTACTTTCTGCCACCTGTACTACTTACTCGTCCATTCTCATGGTTTCTGCAAACATTACCCTCCAGTGCTGGCTGGAAGCCTACCTTCCAGACCCGCATGCCCGGCCCTGCCCAGCGACAGCCCCCCTGGGCAGTGCTTGGCCACTCAGAGTCATTACAACAGAATCTCCCTCCTCCCAAGCCCGCCTGTCTCCTTCCCTCCATCGCCATCTGTCCGGCTGCCCAGAAATTAGGATGTCAGCCTTGACTGTCCCATTTGCTCAATTTCCACACTCAATGAGTCGGCGAGACTCACTGACTTGACCCTGTTGGGCGAACCCCCATCTGCTCCTGCGCTCAGCATCCCTGGGGTGCTGGCAGACACCTGCCTTGGGGCCCCACGGTGACCTCTCCTGTCCATATCCACCTGACGACCTCTTGAAATTGACTGTAAGGGTGGAGTGATCAGATGTAGCCCATGAAATACGGGACACCGAGTTAGGATCTACAACAGCTGTTTGTTTCGTCGCAGGAACGTGTCAGATGCAGAATGGACATTGGGGCCTTCTGTGTCCTGGACAGATGTTTTTAAGCCCCGACCCCCCTGCCTCTCTCTGACGAGGTTTCATGTGTCCCAGGCTGGCCTCACAGGTACACTGTAGAGCCGAGGGTGACCTTGAACTTCTGTTCCTCTGAGTGCTAGGATTACAGGTATGCCTAGTTCTATAAATTGCTGGGGATTGAAGACAGGGCTTGGTACATGTTGGGCAAACCTCCTGGAGCCCCAGCCCCAGCCCTCGACCTTGATTCTTGTTACTTTGCAATTTACATTGGGAAATTTGGAACAGACCGAATTAATTGAAAGTGCCTACGTGGGGCAGATGTTTGCTCATCGCTCTATTCTTCTATCTTCCTTCAACCTAGCCTGAACCCCTAGTACCTTGGCCAGCTTCTGTTTATCTCTAGAGACTCAATATACGGGGGTCCCCTCCTGCAAGAAGCTTCTCTGAGGTGGAGCAGCTCCTTTCCTGAGTGACCAGAAGCCCCCTCCCCTCAAGATACATGGACGGCAGTGCCTCACCCCTGGGATCCTTGTAGCATTGTCTCTCTGCACCCCTGCAAGCCACATGCCCTCAGCAGCTCTGTAGTTCCCTTCCCCCACCTCACATCTGGTCTGCCCAACTGGCCATGCAGCTGGATGTTCCCAAGGGCTCAGAGCCTTGGCTAGGGCCCAGCTCTCCTCTTGTTCTCCTGGCCTGGCTCCCAGGCCTAGGGCTCACCCTTGCTCCTCACCGAGTTCCCACAAAAAGCAGTCTCCACCCCAGCCCCCTCCCTCAGGCTCAGATTCTAGGCACGGGTGGAGACAATGGAGGCCCGCAGCCAACTTTCCGAGCAGGCCTGCTGCCAGATCACCCGCGGCATCTGCTTGTGCATCTGGGATGGATGCTGGCAGCTGTGGCCACGCAGGGCATGGCTGGGCCACGCTGCGGCGACTTGGGGTTCCGCGAGGCTCAAAAGGCCGGGAATTTCTAGCTGAGAGAATGAGCGCCCCTTTCCTTAGAGCCCTGTTTTTCTCATCTGTAAAAGGTTGGGGGAGCACTATTTCCTTCCGGGACACACAGTCTAGATGCCCTCTGGTCTTTCCTTGCTCGTGGTAACAGGTCCACCGACCCAACCGTTCCTGGTAGATTTCTTCTCCCAGACTCCTCAGCCAGACCCCACTCTCCACCCCTGCACAGGCTCCATTACATGGTTGTTTTGAAAATGGCCTCCAACCTAACCTCCAGGTGGACAGTGAGCTGTCAATCAAGATAAGGGGAGAATGATTGAATTGCGTGGGGAGGGTTCAGGGCTGAAGTTGTGAACCTAGGGGCCTTCTGTCTTTCAAGAAAGATGGTGGCTTCCATCCTTCCCCTCTGCCTGAATGCCCTGAAGCCCCCAGGACTGCTGCAAGAGAGTCGTGGCTTGTGGCTGTGCTCAGCTTCCTCACGATCAATGACAGTTACCTACTCTTGTCCTGATCTGGTCCTATAGACTGTAGATGCCTCAAGGGCTGAGAGCAGTAAATGATATATAACTAGGGCTGGTGGTGAGATAGCTCAGTGGGCAAGGTGCCTGCTTGCAAACTTGGCAACCTGAGTTCAATCCCTGGAAGCCCACATGGTAGAAGGTAGAAGTCCTTTGGTTTCCACCCTTGCACTGTGGCATGCACGTGTGTGTGTGTGTGTGTGTGTGTGTGTGTGTGTGTGTGTGTGTGTGTGTGTGTCTGTGGCTGTGTGCACTCTCTCTCCCTTTCCCCCTTTCTCTAATGAAGTCAAATAAAGAAAACCTGTATATGGGTTGATGAGATGGCGCCGCAGGCAGAAGTACTTGCTGATAAGTCTGACGACCTGAGATCAATCCCTGGAACCCCTGTAAAGGTAGATGGAGGGGACAAACTCCATGAAGTGGTCTCCTGATATCCACATACCCAGAGTGGTACATGTGTGTGTCCATCCTCACACACGTCTTGTCCATACACACCCCAAATATTTTAAATTTTTCTATATGCATAATGTGATCCTCCCTCAGTATCTGTTGGGTGGGGGACCCCTGAGGACACAGAGTCCTTGGATGCCGAAGTCCCACGTGTAAAATGATGTATTTACTTGGTCTGGCATGCTTTCAGACATGTCTAGATTATGCACGATATTTAGTCCAAGGCCAATTGTGTGGGCATAGTTGTTATGCAGTACTGAGTGGGTATAATGAGAGGAATAAGAGCTAGTGGTGTCCAGGGCACCCTCACACACACACACACACACACACACACACACACACTCACCTTCATTCACATACATGCAAACACTCATAGACACACACTGCCCCACACACTCAAAAACACACTCACACACACGCACTGGCATTCCCTCCACATCCAATGTACCTCTCTTCATGTTTACACATGCATTTGCTCACACACATGCATTGACACATGCACACACTCCTGTGCACACAAACATGCACACTCATACACAATCACACATTATACACCCCCACCCTAACACACATACTCAGGCTCACACTTTCACTCCATACACATCCACAACCCACAATCACACACTCTCACTCAAATGATGTTAATTTACACATTCATACAATCTCAGTTACATGCCATATACACTCACTGACACGTTAATACACACCAACATACATTCTTGCACACGCAACTTCACGATCACACTCACACAGGCTGGTATACGCTAATACACAAAATTGTAGTTACACATGTATGCATTCACATTCACCCCCTTACAGGATCACATATACACACATGTGACACATTTTATACACAGAGACTGAATTCAGAAATGGATACTCAGACATCTCCCAACTGTCAAGTTGACACCTGTGCCTAACTATGACAACCATTTTCCACCTGGAATTTTTACATTGGATCTGGAGACAGAACTCAGGTCCCTTTGCTTGCAAGGTGAAGCTCTAACCACTGAATCATCTCCCCAGGATTTCTTTTTTCATTAGCATATGTTCTACAAAATCTTGTTTCACTGTGACATTTTTCTTTGTGTGTGTGTGTGTGTGTGTGTGTGTGTGTGTGTGTGTGTGTGTGTTAGAAATGTGTGTATAGTCACTGTCATAGTTAGGCACAGGTGTCAACTTGACTGTTGAGAGTTTGAGCTCTGGGCACATTTGTAGAGAATTAATGGTTGCGTTAAGCCCAGAGCAAACCTTCAAGGGATTGTCTAGCTGATGGGGAAGGCCTAGCCCATGGTGGGTGGGACTAGGCCCTGAACAGGTGAATAAATTACTGAGAGCTGGTTGAGGAAGTTGGCATCTTTGTGTACACTTGGCCAGACATGCTGGTCTGGCAAGTAAGCCATTATGCAGTAAGCCATTATGTGGTGATGGTGTGGCCAGTTCTCTTAACGCTGGTGTTGGTGTGAGCTCTTCCATCAAGTTGGACTGAGAACTGTACCCAGATAATTTAAGGGAAAATAAACCCCTTATTCCCATAAGCCATTTGATGGTCATTTATCAGCAACCATGCAGGCGAACTACAAGTCACAAAAAAGTAACATCGAATAATTGAAGTACCTCAGAAAGACTTATTTACTTTTGATCAAAAGGGCGCTGGTGGGTCGGAGAGATGACTCGGGGGTTAAGCCTCTGCCTTGCAAGCAGAAGGTCCTGAGTTTGGATCCTAGATCCCACGTAAAAATGACAGGAGGAAATGACAGCAGCCTGTATTTCTGACCCTGGAAGGTGGAGCCTAGGAATCTCCAGAGCAAAGCAAAAAGGAAGTAGAACAATCCAGGGTGATTTCCAAAGTCTGTGGGCCTCCACAGACACAGAGTGCCCTCTGATACATATAGACACACATTCAATAAAGAAATAAAGAAATAAAAATAAAAGGGTACTGGCAAAGTCAACAGGCCAAGCACATGCTAAACAGAGTCTGAAGCTTTTTATCTGTGACATTGCATTGGGGGAGGGAGATGTAGATGTAGACCATCCCTCATTGGCTGAGGTGTAGCCTTACAATCTCATTTTAATATTTGGGGTGCAAAGAGGACAGGAGAGGGGGCTTAATGCTCCTTCAAGCCTGGGACTTTTTGTCATTGTCAAGTATCGGGCCTGACCTAAGGAAATAATTTTTTTCTGCAGAGATTAGCCCTGGTGTGTCAAACTGCAGAGTCCTCCTGCCTGAGACTATCATGTCTTATCTCTCAAGATAAAGGATTCTCTTAACCAGAGAAATGAAGACAATCTTCAGGCGGGAATGCTTAAATTGAGGGAGGACACCTTTAGCATTCTTAACATGTGTGTATGTGCATGTCTGTGCATGCCTGTGTGTGCATGCAGATATGCATGCCTGTGGGTTTGTCTGGGCGTTCAGGGACATCAGAGATGGATGTCCAGTGTCTTCCTCTATCATGGTCACTTTATTTTCTGAGACAAGGTCTCTCACTGAACCCACCCCTCAGGGATTTGGTACACTGGCTGGTCAGCAAACCCCAGGGACCCTCCTGTCTGTTCCCGCCCCCCACCTCGTGCCTGGTTTGCAGGCAGGCGCCACCATGCCTGGTTCTGGCTGCAGGAACCACCGCCCTAGCCTGGAGAGGACCTGAATTCAACCTGTTTATCAGGTGGCCCTCCCAAGCACTGACCTTTAGAAGAATTCCTGGGCTTTTCTAATTGTCCCCGGGGCCCCAGGCTGGAGACAGGAAAGCTAAGGAGGGTGGGGTCCCCCAGTTACCCTTTCCCCAGATCAGATAAGTCCTGGCCAAGGAGCTTTCTCTAGAGGGCTGGCTCCATGGAGCTGGTGGGTTTCAGGAAGGTTATCTCCCACACTGCACCTGCAGACTCTCCTACTTACACCTGGGAAAATGTGCCCCTGGGGGTTGTAGCTTTCAGTCTGGCGCACAGGGAGTCTCCAGCTGTGGTGGCTGGAAGCTTCTAACCAGTTATAGATTCCAGAAATTTCTGTTTCCCCAGCTGGGCTTAGCTGGGGTTCTGACCTCTCCCTTCAGTTTTGCCTTTGACTTCAGTTTCCAGTCAGATTTAAAACTGATTGTCCATTTGCTCAACTTTCTTTTTCTTTATTTAATGTCATTTATTTATTTATTTCTTGGTTGAGGTCAGAGCACATCTTTCAGAAGTCAGTTCTCGTCTTCTGCCATGTGGGCCTTTAGAGATGGAGTCACCAGGTTTGTAAGGAGGCACCTGATCCACTGAACCAATCCCCCCTTTCTTTCTTTCCTTCTTTTCTTTCTTCTTTCTTTCTTTCTTTCTTTCTTTCTTTCTTTCTTTCTTTCTTTCTTTCTTTCTTTCTCTTCTTCCTTTCAATTTTCCTTCCTTCCTTCCTTCTTTCTCTCTCTTTCTTTTTCTTTCTTCTCTCTCCATCTCTCTCTTTCTCTTTTTCCCCTCCCTCCCTCTCTCCCTTTCTCCCTTCCTCTCTCTCTTTCTCTCTCCGTCCCTCCTTCCTTCCTTCCTTCCTTCTTTCCTTCCTTCCTTCTTTCTTTCTCTCTCTTTCTTTTTTTTTCTTCTCTCTCCATCTCTCTCTTTCACTTTTTTCCCCTCCCTCCCTCCCTCCCTCCTCCTCCCTCTCCTCCCTTCCCTCCTTCCCTTCCCTTCCTTCCTTCCTTCCTTCCTTCTTTTTCTTTCTTTCCACAAGGTCTTCTTACTCTATTCTCCAGACAGGTCTATATAGTTCTGGGCACTTCTAAACTCATGGCGATCTTCCATATTGGGGGATGACATGTGTGTGAACCAAGGAGCTCAACTTTTTTTTAAATGACAAAGATAGTAATGGCAACCTCTAAGCTTTTAACGTGGTATTGCAGTGAAAGTGGAAGGTTCGTGAGTGTGTGTGTACTTGGGTTTAATCCCTAAGTCACAGAAGGCTTCCCTCACCAATTTCTTCTCACATCAGTAGACAGATTGTAATTCAGAGGCCTGTCAGACTAAGACTCTATTTAAGAAGAATTCTTAGGGTACTGGGCATTCTTCAATGCTGATAAGTTGCCCATGGTCCAGTAAATAGCTGCTCACCCAGGCTCCTACAAAGAGCTCTGATGGATGGGCAACACCACATAAAGAAAAGACTTGAAGTAGAAGGACTTGGGAAGAAGGAGTTAGAGGAGCGAGGGAGGCTGGGTGGGTCACAGGATGGATGCAGTCGAGATACAGTGTGTATGTGTAGGAAATCGTCAAAGAAGGTGGCTCAGCGGATAAAGTGCTTGCCACACAGGAGTGTGTTGCCAAGTGTGTGATTAGGAACCTCTAGTTGGGTCCTTAGTTTAAAAAAATTTTTTTAGAAAAACATACTTCCAGATAAGAGGAATGCTCAGCATGCCATCTACAAGCTTCCATTTTGCAATGGAAGATGTGGCAATTTGTCTTTATGCTGCCAAAAATTCACGACCAAAGAGCTTAGGGGAACAAGGGATCTTATTCTTTCTTAGGATTCTTGGTTGTACGTCATAGTACAGCTTGGCAGGAGGGTTCATACCAACACCAGGAGCCCAGGGAACTGAGCATCCAATACTCATGGGGTTGCTGAGACGGGGAAACCTCGTTTGTCAGACAAACAAGACTATTAAAGAATACGGAGCAATGCAAACTACTTGAAACTAGCTGCCCCCACCTATCCACATGCCCAGGGACTGTCCCACGCACTGTGGGCTGGGTCTTCCTGTACCCACCAGACCCTCCCCTGCAGGTTTGCTCAGGACTTGCTTCACCTACCAGGGCTTCACAAATGTGCCCGGGGCTCAGCCTTCAATTGTTATGTTGATACTGTATGTGTATAACTAGCATAAGAGGTGTTTATTACAGAGAATCACAACTGGCCAAATGGAAAAAAATAAATGACTATGCACTGCTAGGTTCTCAATAGAACATTTAAATCCCCAACACCCCAAAGAGTTTTGAAAGTTAATGCTGGCTGGAGGGGGGGTAACTTTCTTCCATGGTACACTCACTAATCTGTGATCCATGCTCCACAAAGCACTCAGGCACATGCCATCAAAGGTAACCCAGGGGAAACTCAGTGGACCACATACACAGAAAGGAGGGGGGAGACTGGGAGGAAAAAAAGCTTTAGGAACTTAGGGGTGAAATAACAAAGTCATTGTATTCATGTATGAAACTCTAAAAGAATAAAAATAAGTGAAAAACAAATGTAGAAAGAGACCCAAATAGAGCTAGAGAGATGGTTCAGGGGGTAAGAGTCTGCCTCAAAAGCAGAAAGCCCTGAGTTTGGATCCCAGATCCCACCTAAAAACACCAGAAATGGCTCTGGACATCCCAGAGCAAAAGCAAAAAAAAAAAAAAAAAAAAAAAAGAGAGAGAGAGAGAGAGAAGCAATCCGGGATGATTCCTGCAGTAGCCTTTGGGCCTCCACAGATACATGGCTGCTCTAAAACTGTCTAACTACTATGTGCACACAAAATAGTAATAAATTGACAACATTAAAAAAAAATAAAGAAAGAGAAAATTGATTCTTCCTCCCCCAGGAGTCATCAATTGTCCCTAAAGTTCCTCACTAGGAGTGGGTGTGGTAAGAGCTTGTGTTATTCCTTTACAAATGTGGCTTAGATTCAGTAACTCAAGATGATTAGTTCTATATTGTGGTGGTAAAACTTGAACTCACGTCTGTCTGATGTTGGAGCCCACGAGGGTGCAGACTTCACCCATCCTTCCCCCATCTCCATAGCCTGGTTCCTATAAACCTAATTCTTACTAGGTTGTTGATCAACTCTCCCACGCCCAGCATTTCCCACGCCTGGTGGATATAAATAGCTGTTCTGTGCTGGAGTCAATCAAAACTTCTGTCCCTCAGGACGCCCAGCCCTGCAGCGTGGGCTTCGACTCCCCACAGAGGGCCCACAGGATGCAGTATTCTCACAGATTGTAAGCAGACATGGAGGTTTTGGGTTTTTTTTAATGACATTTGAGAACACCCCATCCATTTGTGTTTTGGGGGCTGTGCCTTAACTAATGTTACCCTTGGGTTTTCAGGATGATGTACTCCAAGAGGCCTGTCTTTGGGGACTGGTAATTTTCCAAAGAGGCTTGCAGCCTGGAAACCAATCCACGAGCGGAAGCAGGCCCTGGAAATGCTGGCAGGAGAGTTAAGTCAGGCATTCCGGCTAGCCTGGTTCATTGCATATCAACCTTGGTCTGTAGCTGCTTCCTCTGCTTCCTGAGGAAAGTTCCAGAAGCAAGGTGATAATCTTTCTCCTTTTACACAGAGTGCTTACAGAGTCAAGTGCTAAACATGGCTTCTCTGCTCCCCACTGTGAGAAAATGACACCTGCAAGGCTTCATGGGAAAAATACACACACCATCCCTGTTGCAGGGTCAGAAAATCCACCCAATGAGGAACAGACTACGAGCTTCATCAAAAGGAGTTTTTCCTCTCTTTTGTCAAAGCTCACAGACTTCGGCTATAGGAGAGCCTTTCCTTCGGCTCTGACTATAGAGAGAAGCCCTTCGTTCGGCTTCTCAAGGGACCAGACTATAGGGAAACCTTCCTTTCGGTTCTGGCTATAGGGAAGGTTTCTTCGGCTCCTCAAAATAGTCTGGCCTCAACTGGAGGATCCCAGATGAGCTCAAATGTTATGCATTTGGGGGGTTGTCCAAAGACTATCATATACCAAAAGTTAAAATTAATGACTGAGAGGTGTTATGAGAGAGAGAGAGAGAGAGAGAGAGAGAGAGACTAATACCAGGGCTTACACACACCAGCAGGGTGATGTGTGTGCAGCCTGGAATTACATCTTCAGACAGTTTTTGTACACAAGGGACAAAGGAAGTTGCAAGCCCCACCAAAGCAGTGTTCTATGGTCTTATCAGCATACAGGCTTCATGCAGGCCTTCTGGCCAAATGGCATTCCATAGGGGAATTACAGAGACCGATAGGGGAGAGGGCATTTTTATTGCCTGCCAGCAATTTCTCAGGCCGAAGAATTTCTTTATTAATTTTTAAGATTTTTCCCCTCCCCCCATCCCCCCCATCCCAGATGGGCAGCCTTCAATCAGAGGAATTCTTTTGGGATTTGTTTGTTTGTTTGGAGACAGGATCTCCTCGGTAACCCTAACTGATCTTGGATTTGGAATGATCTTTCTTCTTTCATTATTTAAGTGTGTGTGTGTGTGTGTGTGTGTGTGTGTGTGTGTGTGTGTGTTTGTGTGTGTGCGCGCCTGTAAAGACCCAAGGGTGACTGCTGGGAATCATCCTGGATTGTCTCAGCTTCCCTATTGCTCTGCTCTAGGGTGTTCCAGGCTCTGCCCTCCAGGGCTGGAATTATAGACCCCTGCTGTTTCAATCTGGCATTTTTATGTGGGATATGGGAATCTGAATACAGATGCTCTTGTTTTTGAGACAAAGGCTTTAACTCCTGAGCCGCGTCCCCAGCCCAATTTTCAAAAGTTTTAATTATGGTGTGTGTGTGAGGGGCAGAGAACAATTTTTCGAGGGTCCCTTCTCTTCTACCAGATCAGTCCTGGGGATGCCACTCAGATGACGAGGCCTGGCAGTAAGAACCTTTACCCCCTGACCACCTTTCTGTGACAAATAAGGCAGTTTTAGAAAAGCCATGCTGGGCTGGTCTCTGAAGGTCTTTGACGTCATCCCCCACTCTGGGTTATTCTGAGGGATTACTCTGAAGGCACACACCCTTAGCCAACTTCTCCCAACCTTTTGCTTATGAAAGGATATGGAAATTAGTGCTCCTTTACAGATAGGCCCCACCTTGAGTTAGGTAGAAGATCAACTGGGTTAGGGCCCAATGTGAGCTAACCAATGAGGAAAAGCCATTCTTCCTGGACTTGCCTAACCAATGAGAGAAAGCCATTTCTGCAACCACTGCCCCACCCTCTTATCTAAAGGCATAAATATACTCGACCTTGGCAGCCATCTTTGGTGCCAGCCCCCTCATGGCACTCCACACTTGGCACTCCACACATTTCTAGCTCAATGCCCATTGCGGATTCCATGCCTGGAGACTATGAGTTCTCCAGGGCACCCTGGTCTCTCATGGCACTCCACGACTAGAGTCCGTGAGTTCCATCCTTTCTCTCCTCTAATAAACTGTGCTTTAATCCTGTACACATGTTCTGGTTTCAGTCTTCGACTCCAAACTCAAGAACCCCGCAACAGTGGGACAGTCATCACGCAACGTTTGGTGACCATGAAATGATATTCGCCTAGCAGAGAAAAAGACTGTTCCTGGTAACAGGAGGATGGTGTGCAAACTGGGCATGGTGATGCCTGCCTGGGATCTCAGTTCTTGGTGAGGCCAATGAACAGGGAGGATTTGAAGCCACCTACCTGGGTCACATTGTCAGCTCCAGGTGCACCTGGGCTACGGTGTGCCACCATATCATGAACAAAAATTTCCTAGAACTGTTTTCTCATGTCATACTACTTAACATGTCCCTAGAGAGTCCAAGTAGCTAGGAGTGGGGCCCCACTGGGTCCCTGTCTGTGGTCCTCCCTGGAATTGAGTGGTTCTCTTGCTGTCTTTCTGCCTTGACCTCTGAATCAAGACTTTGTTCAGGGGGGCAGAAGAGATGACTCAGAGGTTAAACTTCTGCCTTATAAGCAGAAAGAAGGTCCTGAGTTCAAATCCCAGATCCCATTGTAAAAACACCAGGGGAAATGGTGACCTGTACTTCTGCCCTGGAAGGCAGAACCTGGGAAATTCCAAAGCAAAGCAAAGAGGATGTAGAAGCAATTCGAGTGATTCCTGAAGTCACCCTTGGTCCTCCACAGGGACACACAAGTGCCTTCTGATACACAAAGATACACACACACACACAAAAAAATAATTAAAAAAAACTTCATTCAGCCAAAAATAAGGAAAAGGGAAAGTTTCAAGAAGCAACACGCCCCTAGATATTTACAACCTGGTTGATAGAATTCCTGCTCCTTGGTCCCCACCCCCATGGTGCGGTGCGTTTCTGAGGTAACCACCTTACTTCACACTTTACACTGGCATTTTCTAGAATTGACTTTTAGCCTAGGCTAGCCTCAACTCTCAAGGGATCCTAGGCCGAACTCCAGTTTGTGACCCTCCTGCCTTTGCCTTGAGAGGCTGGGCTCACAGGCAAGAGGCATCCTATCTGGCCAATCCAGAATGTCTTAGTGAGATGTTCACTCAAAGAGCAAAGAAAACCACTGAGGGAGGGATCGGGTCATGACTATGACATTTCAGTGATTTCCTGGTTGGGCTACAGATGTAGCTCAGAGAGTAGATATCTTGCCTAGTACATGTGAAGCCTTGGTTTCAATCCCACTAACTAATATACCAGGCTGTTATTACGGGGCCGGATCCTTCCACCTTGTACTCTTTACTATCAGTGTTGCTCTGGCTCTACTTTCTCCAGGCGTGAATTCTCATCCTGACTCCCAAGCTCCCATTTCTTATCCTGACTCCCAACTCCCTGGGTGTGTTATATTACTTCTTCAGGGATAATTGTGCCCACTTCATCCGGAGTTCTAAGTTTCCACTAGATAAGGGATTGTGATAGTTAATGTTGGTAGTCAATTTGATTGTACCTGGGATTAACTAACGGATTAGCTATCACACTATTTGGAGAGATTATCTGGATTAAGATATCTGCAACACAAAGACCAACTCTAAACTGAAAATGCTCTGGGACTCTTTGGCTTCGTGCTGGCAAATTCTTTTTTTCCTCTTACCTTCATGATAGACGTGACCTCAGCCATCTCCAGCTTCTGCTTCCTGCCATGCCCTCTCCCCCATATGGACTGTAACTCCCCTCTAGAACTGTAAGACAAATAAATCTTTCTCCCCTTAAATTGCTTGAGTCTGAGTGTTGTCTCACAGTAGCAGAGTAATTGCACCATGGATCCCACATGCTTCTCTGATGCCACCTGCACAGCAGACCTTGGTGGGCTAAGCAACTTCCTGCGGTGCCAATTTAACTTGGTGCCCTTGTGCAATGTGCTTCTTCACCCCGAGCTTCGGTTTCTAATCCCTACAGTAGGATTAATCAGATATATTTCATCCAGTCACAGGGCACTAAATGAGAATGCCTGGAAACGCCGTTTGGAAGCTGTGAAACGCTGTGTAGTTACAGTCACCGTGGCAACAGTGAGGAGTTCCTAAGATGGAAAGTTGCAATGCCGACCACCAGAAAATGGCACATTCTAAACCCCCCAGGAATTGTGTTCTTGGCAGCCGTTCCCAAGGATGGACAACCATTCATCCTGTGAGGGTCTCAGGCTGCAAGCTGAGGAGGGGGCTACTGATCAAGGGCTGGAAAGGGTGTGACATGGTGCCCTAACTGGGAGCTAACCTGAATGCAGGCAGAAGACACCAGTCTCCTGGGTCACAGACAAAGGAGGGGATTCCTCATGGGTACTGATGTTGGTTACTCTGCCCACCAGCTTAATGCACTGACAGATTCAGAAAATAAAACTCTAAAATGATAGGAACTTCCTGCTTTCTGGTCACTGCCCTCAGGTCGCTGTACCTCATGGAGATAGGTCACCTCCTTCTCTCTTTCTTCCGCCCACATTCCCAGGGATAAAGGTTCAGATCTGGCTTCTCCCTCTCAGAGATTTAGTCCGCTGTCATATAACAATGTAACCAATAAACATTTCCATTCCTTGTCTCTGGCATGATGAATATACCCCCCTCCCTTTTATTTTAACCTCACATAAGGTACTCAGTTGGAATTGGGATATTTCACAATACACACCTATACTAAAAAAAGTATCCATCACTTACCTGAAATTCAAGTTTAATTGGGTGTCTCATGTGCACGGGCACACAGATGATTCCATGTGTGTAGCTGCATACATGTTAGATGGATTACATTATAGGTCATCCTTGAACTTAGAGAACCAATTTTTCACCACATTTTATTTTTTCCATAATCATACAAACTCAATAGGTATCCCTGTCCTCTCCCTCCCCCTTTTCCTCCCTCATCACCCCCCATTGCATTCTCCCCCCTTCCCCCCTTCCTTTCGCCCCCCTTTCCCTCCCCCTCTCCAGGTGTCTTCTGCTTCCTTCCTCCCATCCCCTGAAACATCCATTTACGTGAGCACCGAACCTCCCTCTGAGTCCTCCACCCTAGTGAGGGCTCAGGACTCAGTGGCATAGCCTGGGACCCCTTCTTGGGCTCCCCATTAGCATGAGAACTCTATTATGACTATTTAACCCCTTGCCTCTAAGGATCCTATTTCTGAAGCCTCCCCTCCTGTGATCCTTGCTAGACTTTGGGGGGGTCATTGACATGTCAGCCATTGTGCAAGTCAGGCAAAGTCCAGTCCTGGCTGCTGCAGCCCTAACTTGTGTGGAGTATCTTGCATATCATTGCTCCTTCCCATCTTTTTTTTTTTTTTTCCATTCATACAAACTTAATAGGTATCCCATCCCCTCTTTCTCTCCACTCCTCCCCAGGTTCCCTTGCTCCCTCCCCACTTTTCCCCTTCTTTTTACCTCCCTTCTCTCCCTTTCTCCCAGTGCCCCCTCCTCCCTTCCATCCCTGGAGCATCCTTTAGTGTGAATGTCAAACTTCCCTCTGGGTCCTCCACTCTAATGAGGTGTAAGGACTCAGTAGCATTGCCTAGAGCCCTTTCTTGTGTTCCCCTTTAGTACAGAAACACTATTGTGGCTGTTAATCCCTTGTCTCTAAGTATCTTAGTGCCTGTGATCCATGCTAGACTTTGAGAGGTCATTGCGCAAGTCATACAAAGTCCTATTATGGTTACTTTGGCCCTAACTTGTGGGAGTATCTTGCATATCACTGCTCCTCCCATCTTTAGGCTCTTACAATCTTACTGTCCCCTTTTCCGCAAATTTCCCTGAGCTTTAGGATGGGTCCTCCCCATCTTTAGGCTCTTACAATCTTGCTGTCCCCTTTTCCCCAAGGTTCCCTGAGCTTTGGGATGGGGAGAGATTTGGCTGGTCTGGAGAACCAATTTTTCTTAAAAAAATAAAATCTTGCTGCCTTGTTATGTTGTGGGATTATTATTTATTTGTTTACTTATTTAGTCTCATGTAGCCTAGGCTATGTAACCCAGGATAACCTTGAACTTCTATTCATCCATGCCCAGTTTGTTGGTGGTCTTGAAGTCCTGGAGTCAGATGATCTTCTGGCCAGAGTCTCTCGAGTTGCTAAGATAGCAGGTGTTTATCATCTCTGCTGACCACTCTCTAATCATCTACTATGTGCAGTGAGCAAGGCTGCCCTGACCCTCGGAGCTGGAGATTGACTCTGTGTTCAAGTCTGTCTGCCACAGGGGTTTTTGAAAGCATAGGCTGTATGTAGCAAGAGCAGCCAGCTTAGCTCTCCTTTGGAAACTTGGGAAGCCCTTATAGACCTGTATCCCAAGACAGCCCAGTGTGCTGGTAGGGATGGGCCAAAAGCTCATCTCAAGACATATGCTGGGGCTGGAGAGGTGGCTCAGGGCTTAAGCCTTTGCCTTGCAGGCAGAAGGTCCTGAGTTTGGATCCTAGACCCCACGTATAGACGCCAGGCAGAAGTGGGGGCGCCTGCGTTTCTGGTCCTGGTAGGGCGGAGCCTGTGAATCCCGGGGCAGAGTAAATGAGGAGGAGGTGGAGGCGTCCATGGTGGTTCCCGAATTCACCTGTGGTTCTACACACATACGCGCGCGCGCGCACACACACACACACACACACACACACACACACACACACACACACGCATAACTGAATAAATAAAAAAAAATTTAAAAAAAGACATATGCTTTCAGGCAGCTGGAAAAATAGCTCAGGGTTTAAGCCTCTTCCTCGCAAGCAGAAGGATCTAAATTCATTTGGATCCTAGATCCCATGTAAAATTGCCAGGTGGAAATGCCACTGACCCACACATCTGGCCCTGGAAGGCAGAGCCTGGGAAATCCCAGAGCAAAGCAAAAAGGTAGAGGAATCCAGGATGATTCCTGAAGTCACTCTTGGACCTTCAAAGGCACACATAGTGCACTCTGATATACACACACAAATAAATAAATAAGCAGATAGATAGGTAGATAGATAGATAGATAGATAGATAGATAGATAGATAGATAGATAGGTAGATAGATAGATAGATAGATAGATAGATAGATAGATAGATAGATAGATAGAGATGCTTGGGCTGGTGAGGTAGTTATCTCAGTGGATAAGGTACTTGCTCCTAAACTTGGAGCTCTGAGTTCAATCCCCAGAAGCATACCAGTCCACACAGTGGAAAGAGAAGTTGTCTTTGTCCTTTACCCATGATGCACAATGGCATGTGTTCTCACTCTTTCTCTGTCTCTCTGTCTGTCTCTCTCTCTGTTAAATAATTTTTAAAAAGACAGGAGGCTTGGGAAGATGGCTAGGGGTTAAAATCTCTGCCTTGCAAGCAGAAGAACCTTGAGTTTGGATCCCCAGATCCTGTGTAAAATGCTGGGCAGACATGGTCGTGGCCTTCTGGCCCCGGAAGGTGGAGTCTGGGAAACCCCAGAGCAAAGCAAAAAGGGGTAGAGCAATCAATCTAGGATGATTCTCAGTGTCACCCTGAGGTCAACTGTGCAAGAATGATTCATCTGGGGAAGGGGGGGCAGGGTCATGACCTTAATCAGTTCCTTGATTTCAGCCTTGCTGGACCATCTGTTATGACATGGCCTTGATCGTGTCAATTTTCCAGCGTGGTCACAAGGAAGCTAAACACTCCTCTTGTAATCCCACCTCATTGCAGCCGCCCTCTACACCCTAGAAAATCACGGTGCCACTCTGCCCCTTCCCCCCACCAACCTCTTCGCCTGTCAGATGGTTCTGGTGGGGGCTAGATGACATCATGCAGGAAAAGCCTGATGCTCCCACTTTTTTTTAAGTCCTTACATCATAATTATGACAATGACTTTCACATTTTATTTCTTTTGATTTTCCCAGGACAATCCTGCCTGGTTAGGATTCTAATCTCCCCACCTGTAAGAAAATTGGGGCTCAGAAATAAAAAGTCCTTGACCCCTGCACAGCTAGTCGGCCACAGGTCGGGATGCAAACCCTGGCGGGTGGATCCTGGTTGTCAGTGTCCTTCCGGGGACAGCAAATCTATGGGACCTGCAGCTGAGATCACCTGGAACGAAGCACGTGCCTTATGGGAGCACGAAGGAAGGACATGGCTTTCCACCCCAAGCTTCTCTGCACAGAACTCTGGGGCGGTGCGTTGCCTAGCAACCTGGCTTGCTGAGGCTTATCTCTGATGAGAGAGAATTGGGCTGTCTGTGAGATAGATGCACTGTGGACCTTTCGGTCTCTGGCAATCTCAGAGGTGAGCTCTCCTCCCCTGCCAAGATCCCTGAGTCAGTCATCCTGATTCTTCGCAGGGATTGCAGCTGGCTTCCTCCTGCTCCAGCTTCACCCTCCCCACCCCCCTCACCTCCCGGGCCTTGCTCCAAAGCCAGGAGCCCACCTTAAGGCCTCTGCTTGGCTCCTGGAGGTCCAAGAGCCTTAGGACATGAGGTCTGGGCTCAGGTTGGCACTTAAGATCTGCCTCCAGTTAGTTCTTAGACATCAGTCACCAGGGACCATGCAAGGCCCCTCCTGGCAGCAAATCCAACCCCAGCCTTCAGGTTAATAAACACCAGCTGTCCAGGAAGTCTTGGCTGGGCTCTTGGATGAGAGGCGCTGGCGACCCGGGATTGGACTTCGCAATCACTGGGCTCAGGCTACTGCTTATGCCACTTGCTATTATGTGGTCCTGTGTGGGTGGCTGTCCTCGTGTCTATCCACTGCAGCTCCCTGGGGTCGCCTGCACGCTTCTAAACAGCTTCCTCAGCCCCACCCCTCAAGGTGGTCATGATGCAGGAACAATCTTTCCTCTGTTCAAATGTCCCTTCGTGGTCACCGGATGTTGCAGGGTTCTTGTGTTCAAGAGTCGAAGATTGAAACCAGAACATGTGTAGAGGATTAAGATAGAGTTTATTACAGGACAGAAAGGCTGGACTCATGGACTCCAGACGTGGAGTGACATGGGGGCAAGGGTGCCCTGAAGAACTCATGGAAGCAGACAGCTGGAAAAGAACTCATGGCGTTCTGAGTGCCATGAGGGGCTAGGGTGTCAAAGATGGCTGCCAGGATCAGGCATGTTTGTACTCCTAGGCAAGCCTGGGAAACTGGCTTTTTCTCATTGGTTAGCTCCCATTGGGGCCCAACCTAGTTGCTCCAGGGCCCACGTGGGGCTAGAGATCAAGTTGTTGGTTGGATGTAGAGAGCTCATCTCCACAATCCTTTCATAGGGAAGTTGGCCATCTTATCTCTGGGAGGATTGGAGTCAGTTCTTCGCAGAGTTGTTCCTTCAGGGAGATTCCAGCAGTGGGGGATAGTTTTCTAGAATTCCAAAGACCTTCAAAAAGACCTTAGAGACCCATCCCAGCATAGCTGCTCTAATCCTGCCCTAGTAATGTCTTCTATCTCTTCCAGAGCTGACTCTCCTTTCCCAGCCTGCACCATAGCTAGCTTAGCTTAGGAAACCAAAGTCAAGTTGAGCTCTCTCAGATCCACCTCCCCTGAAAGTAGCATCCACAGTGCTGGGGTCCCCACAGCCCTGTGAGAGGTGGAGAAAGAGACCTAGAAGCATCCTGATCTGAATGACTGGTGCTTGCTGGGTGTTGGTGAAATACTTCCCCAGCTTATCCTGGGGTCTTCCTCTCCCAAGGATGCCCAACACCCTCCCTCCCTGAGGCCCCAGGCCCTCTCCGAGCTAACTGCTTCTGTGTGCCCACCTATTGGACATAGGCTCCGCATGTCAAGGTTTACCACCATGCAAGTTTATTTCTCTCTTAGCTTTCCCGGTCGGGATGGGGGATGGTTCCCAGGCTGTGGGTATTTTCTACCATTGTGAGCCCAAGATTCTCAAAACCATTCCAGGAGCAGGGAGGGGCGGGCCTGTGGGGTGGGGCGGTTCCTGGGCCAACCCCGAGAGGATGAATGGCACTTGGCATGGACAGGCAGGTTCCACTGTCTCAAACACTTTCATTTGAACATACTTTCCTGCAAAACATGCTGGGAGCAACAGGCTGTAGGATCATGAAGAGAAAGAGAGAGAGAGAGAGAGAGCGTTCCCTGTCTATAGCTGTGCTCTGAACTCTCTCAACTCCCTAGTTTTTTTTCTTTCTGACATGTGGTTGGTTTCATATTGCCTCAAACAGGAAACTCTGTGCTCTGAATTACACACACATATCCACACAAGCATGCTCACATGCGCACATGTGCACACACTTACTGTCACACACACATGCACACAAATATGCACATACACACACAACTGTGCATAAAGCATTTAGGGATTAGAATATATTCTTGATGATTTGGGAATAGACAGAGAACAGAGGCACATTACAAACCATTTCTGAGGGAGAGTGGCTATAAACCATCATTCTAGAACTTTCTGTCAATGCAAAACATGGCTCTCTCATCAAAGGAAATAAGAGCTAGTTTATTATTTTTTAAATTTTTTTTATTATTATTTATTCAACTGTGCGCATGTGCGTGTGTGTGTAGAACCACGGACGAATTCGTGAACCACCATGGACGCCTCCACCTCCTTCTGCCCCGGGATTCACAGGCTCCACCCTACCAGGACCAGAAGTGCAGACCGCCCCCGCTTCCGCCTGGCATCTATACGTGGGATCTGGGATCCGAACTCAGGACCTTCCGCCTGCAAGGCGGAGGCTTAACCCCTGAGCCACCTCTCCAGCCCAGAGCTAGTTTATTATTGAGCAAAATACAATGACTATGTATTCCAATGTGAAAATAGTTTCATGAAGTTTTTATAGTTATAGAACAAAATCAAAGCTTTGGTTTTTTTCCTTCAAATACCTGAGTGGAAACATGGAATAGGTGGGCTACAGCAGAGCAGGGGGCATTTCCCATGCTAGCTGATAACATTCTTAGCTTTAAGGTGGGTGGAAGCTACTGGTCTGTCTGTTAATACATCCCTTAAGCTTTCATGGGACGGTCAGGTGCAGAAGTGAACAATGAATGGCCATTAAGAAGCCTGAGATAGCCCAAGGTCTTTTGGTTGTAGGTCTGTAACATTCCAACTTTGCACAGTCTCCATGTTCTAACTGAGCATCCTTGTGGACTCCTTAACAAGATGTGGATCTTTGGTCTGTTTACTTAAGAAAGGACCTTACGATCCTTTAGCTTCCATCCAGCACTGGAAGCTTCATTCGCCCATTAGTGTGGCTCTCCCTAGCTCTGGGCTCCATCTCTTCTTCCTGGCTCTCTGTCTACAACTCTGCTATCAACCCTGTCCCCCTCCCCCCCTCGCCCTGCCCCCAGCTTCACCTCTTCTCTCTGCTGGTCCATCCAGACCTCCAGCCTAGAGCGTCTCATCAAGAAACCTGACAAGGGGTCGATCCCATGTGAACACGGCTCCCAGCTGCTGTCATGAGGTGGGGCTGGCAAGATCGTGTTCTGCATCCTTTTGTTCGCATGCTCAGTTACCCCAAGGGAAGCCATGGGGTCCTCGCTTTACCCAGGAGGAAACTGATACCAGAGAAGGAGCCTTCTGGTGAAACAGCTGGCCAGTGGGCATCGGCTCGGTCCCACAACCAGTGACTTTGCCGTGGCTAGGGAAGGGCGTTGGCACTGGTAATCTCAAAGCAGCAGCAGGCTTCCAGAGCCTCTCACATGTTTAAAAAAATATTTTAGTTATTCATTTATTTGATAGAGAGAAAGAAGGAGAGAGAGAGGACACACCATGTCACAGTGTGTGGACGGAGGAGAATATTGGAAGGCCTTTCTCTCCTTCTACCATGTGGGTTTCTGGGGATGGCGCTCAGGTAGAGCCTCACACTTATTTCACCCTGGGACCTCCCCTATTTCACAGAGCGTGGTCAGAGATGGAACGGGTTGTCTGAAGTCAGCCAGTCTCCCTCTCTTAGAGTCTCCAGTTTGCCCGCAGCCTGGAGACCTGGACTCTGGCTGTGCACTCTCTCCATTACATGACCTTGAATGAGGTCCTCCCCAGCGCTGACTGGGTAAGGCTGGGTCCCATAGTCCTTATTTTCTCTGACCTTCAGGAAACAGGGGATTTATTTCCACTGATCTGCTGAGACTTTCCTAACCACGTCAATGAGGTTGGTAGGACCCCCAAAGATTCTCTTAGCCTGAGCATCCTGTATCCCTGAGTCTCGGGTGCAGCCAGCAACTGCTGGACTGTGTCCACACACTTTCTAAGGAACAGAGCAGGCTTGCTCCTGAGGAAGAAGGAGGTGGAAATAGGTCACAGAGCAAACTTCCTTCTATGCACAGGTTCAACACTTGGGATCAGACGGGTCATAGATGCTGCCCTGGTTCTTCCTTCTGAATATACTCAGCACGTTTTCTTGAGAGGGCGGCAACCAGTGTAGGCATCCCCATTTTATCATATCATATTTTGAGCTTTAAAATTTATTTATTTATCCATTCATTCATTCATTTATTCATTTATTTATTGTGTGTGCGTGTGTGTGTGCACACTATGTGTCTCTGTGGAGGACCAAGGGTTGACTTCTACCTCCTTCTTGCTTTGCGCTGGGATTTCCCAGGCTCCACCCACCAGGGCCAACCTTGCAGGCTGCAGCCATTTCCGCCTGGTGTTTTTTTTACTTAAACTCAGGACCTTCTGCTTAGAAGACAGAATCTTAACCCCTGAGCCATCTCTGCAGCCCGTATCTTCTATTTTAATACTCGAGATCTCAGCTCTCTATACTCCCAGCACATGTGAGGTAGAAGACAGAGGATCAGGAATTCAGGGGCTATATAGTGAGTTTAGGGCCAGCCTGGGCTACATGAACCCTAGTCTCAAAACAATTGAAAACTCGAAAAGGGCTGATAAGATAGCTCAGCAGATAAGGTGTTGCCTCGTAAGCCCAGAGACCTGAGTTTGATCCCCACAAGCCTATGTGCTGGGAGGGAAGAACTGACTTCTGAAATTTCCTCTAACCTTCGTTCACATGCCATGGGAGGCATTCTCTCTCTCTGTTTGTCTGTCTTTCTCTGTCTCTGTCTCTCTCTCTCCTAATACATAAATAAAATATTTAGGAAAAAAGAAAACAACAAAAACCGAAAACAATAAGTTAAGCAGAAATTCTCACCTTCCAAAGGAGCTCTTCATCCCGGGGAATCTGAAGATAGGTCACTCTTTTCTATCACACTTCTGGTATTTTCTTCTTTGAAAATGGCCTGGTGAGTAAAGATCTGGGCTCACATGTGAAGTAGCAGCCAGGCACTCGGGGATGACACAATCCCAGCCTTCTCTTGGGCTAAAGGGGGACAGATGTTAGATAGCTATGTGACATGTGACCTGAGAGGTTAGAAGGCCACTGAGCACCGAGTGTCCAGGGGGTACTGGGAAAGGTGGGTTAAGTCCGTTCGTTTGGACAAGAAAACCTAAGAGCCTGGTTGAGGAGGCAGTGCGCCGACTCTAAGGGAGAGAGAAGGAGATGTCCAGGAGAGGAATGAGGAAGAATATTCTAGGCAAATATACAGGCAGGGGAAGTATGTGTCTGGTCAGATTTAGCTGAGTTGCAATATGTTCCCTGGAATTTCCTCTGGGTCAGGCCTGGACACTAGCACAGCATGCATGGGATTTGGAAAGCTGCAAAGAAGCAAGACCCTATTGCTATGCGGGAACCTGAGGCTGAAAGATTCTGCAGCAGCTCAGGCATGAGGACGCAGGTCTGAGGGACACAGGGTCCCTGACTCTCCTCTGTTCTGGCCCCTCTGGGTCTTCTGCCTTGGATTCTTTATCTCTTGCATCAGTTGCCTCTGCAAATCAACCCCAATGTGGGAGCTACGGGCTCAGACGCAACAGGAGACCCCTGTGGATTCTGTATAGCTCTTGTAGGTTCCACTTGCCCTTGATCCCTCTACCCACGTGCATTTCCTTCCTAGGTGTTCATCCTGCTGGCTCGGGTACGAACCCTGGATCCTGTGGCCATAACTATGCATAGCTAAGGATGCAGCTGGGCCAGTTCCTACCCCCACAGAAAGTTGGTTCACTATCACCCAACTCCATTCTCTATCAATGGCTCTGCTTCTCCAACTAGACCCAGGCTTACACCCTGTGTCCCGTGTGACAGGGCTTTGGACAAGTGGGTCTGGGAGGGCAGTTGAAAATAATGAGGTCAGAGACAAGGGCCTCTGGCCTGGAATATACCCGGCAGTTGAAGATAAGCCACTAGGGATTATGGCATTGTATGTGGGATCTGGAGATCTGAACTCTGGTCTCCTGCCTGCACGGCAAGTGCTTTAATGACTGAGCTGTCTCCTCAGCCCCCAGAATCCTCTTCTTCGGATGAAGACAAAGCTCCTGGAGCTTCTAAGAAATGGACGGGACTTTCAGATGCCATCTTCTCCTCTCTCCCCTTCATTTACATACAAATGCACATGAAACTGGTTACTATCAAGAGGTGGGATCAAGAATCCATTGCTCTGCGTCCTAGCATCCGGTCTGGGAAAGTCTGGATTCAGAAGCCTTAGTGCATGGTTAGAGGGTCTTTTCCCAGCCCACGCCATGGTTACCCAACGCCCGCATACTGCAGTTATTCTTCACGTGCTGATATGACTACAGGACCAAACAACCGGTTGAAGTTCACCTGCATTTGCTGATAAGTCACCATCAAATGGCTTCAGGGAACAAGTTTTCTCTTACGATTCCTGGTTACAGTTGTTTTGTCCATCTTAGCAGGAGGAAAGCTCATGCCAGCACCAGGGACAAGGGAACTGGCCAAATCATCTCTACATAACAGCTGAGAGAGGGACAATCCTTACTTGCCAGACCAGCATGTCTGGCCGAACATACACAAGGATGCCAACAATTCCCTCAACCAGCTGTCTATATTTTATTCCAGGGCCTAATCCCACCCACCATGGGCTGGGCCTTCCCCATCAGCTAGATAATATCTTGCAGGTTTGCTCTAATTCTCTACAAATGTGCCCAGAGCTCAAACCCTCAGCTGTCAAGTTGACACCTGTGCCTGACTATGACACAATCTAAGGGACGAGAGGTTTATTCTTGCTTACCATTCATGGTTACAGTTACTCTTCATATGCTGATATGATCACAAGACCAAATAACCTAAAGACAAGAGGTCACCATTCATGGTTACAGTTCATTAGTGTGGCAGGAGAGTTCATACCAACAGCATCTGGAGCCGAGGGATCTGGCCAAAACACATCCTCTCACAGAGCTGAGAGAGGAACATACTTCCTCCCTTGCTAACATGCCAGTACCCCAAATGACTGAATCAGCTCTCTCCGTCCTCGTCCACTTTCCCAGGAGTGGCCCCAGGAACTGCGGGCTGGGTCTTACCATATCAGGTAATCTCCCACAGGCCTGCTCAGGTCTTGCCCTAACAGCTGATTCTTCTCAGATGTGCCCCTCAAGACTCGACCTTCGATTGTCAAGCTGCTGTATATTGCCTCAGTTCACCTTGGCTAAGGTGCAGACAGATAGTCATGGGGCAGCACAGTTATCAAGGCACTTGGGAGTCTTTCCAAGATGGTGCGAGTAGAGGGCTAGGGATATAGCTCAGTGGTTAAAGCGCTTGTCATGAAAGCAAGAGGACTAGAGTTCAAATCCTCCAAACTCACATAAATGCTGTATGGGAGCAGCATTCCACCTATAGCTCTAGTCTTGAGAGGCAGAGATAGAATTGGCTGGAAAGACTATTAGCAAACTCTGGGTTTGATTGAGGACTCTGCCTCAAAGAATAAGGTGGAAGAATGACGGAGGGATTGCCAGCATCGACCTCTGGTTTCCCCCTGTACATGCATGCGTGCCTGAACACACACACACACACATGTGCACGCGCACACACGAGGGATGGGCATCTCACCTAGTGGGCACTCAGTCATGGTGCTAGAGAGGGCTCAGGGGACTGACCAGGCCAAGAAACAGAGAAGCACAAGGAGAGGGGAGCTTCCGCTAAGGGCACCTACCCACCATGTACCACCAGCTGCATCTTGGTGGCAGAGTCTCGGGGAGGCTCAGGGGGCATCTGTGGCACCCACGGCAATGTCAGCATCAGAATTAATCAATTCCTACTTACGAAGAGCCCAGGCTGTGACCCAAAGCAGCAGCCATGGGGAAACTCTTCCGACTTGGAGCCCTCCCTACCTCCCAACCCCATGGGAGGGGATGGGAGGTTTCTGACTCGTGTGCCAAGGGTCAGCTGCTGGAGTGACATTTTCCAGATCCATGGTGGGGACAGTATGCCCAAACAAGATGGTGTTGCAAGGGCACAGTGATAATACGGGGAACCCTGGGCATCTATCTCACGCTGTGGGCACCCGGGTATGGGGCAGGATCTGAAGAGGCAGAGCAGAAGAGCAACTTTGATGGGGGTGGACTTCTGCTGGCTGTGGGGGTCGCATAGGGAGAGAAAGGGCAAAGGCAGAGATCAAAGCCCAGACAGTCAGGAGGAGACTGGCCTCAACAGGCTCCAGGAAGAACATTCTGGCAGCTGGAGCCCTTTAGGAAGTAGTGACCACCTGGCCCCCGCAGGACAGCTCTCAGGGGCAGATGATTTGCTGGCAGATTACTGAAGACTGAAGCTAAGAGGGTGAGTGAGAAAGCTCAGCAGGTAAGGCACCTGCTCGCAAGCTTGGGGACAGGAATTCAATCCCCAGAAGCCCACATGGTGGAAGGAGAGAAAGAACTTCCAAAGTTGTCCTCTCACCTCTACCATATACCACGGCATGCGTGCATGTGTTTTTTCTCTCTCTTTCTATCTCTTTCTCTGTCTCTCTCCATTTCTCATACATACATACAATTTTTAAAAAGGCTAAGAAAGTCATTCAGTAGCCCCCAAGAGTTCAATGCTACACACAAAAGAGGAAGGACCTACAGCCTTTCCCAAGAGAGAACTATCGATCGTGCACTGGAAAAAAAATCCGCCCAGATGTAGCAGTCCTGGTTCTCACAGGCAACTGCCACGCAGCAATGAAAATGAAGGAACCGAAACCAGAAATGGAAACGTGGTGGAACTTCACAGTCAAGAAAAAGGCAAGTGGCGAAGCTACACGGCACATGGTAGGATACGTGTGCAAAGTTGCATGACCCAGCGAAATCCGACAGTAATGAATCAGGGCGAATCTGCCCAGCTGTTCAAAGGGAGAAAAGCCAAGGCGTCAGGAAGTGGCTGTGGTTACAGCGTGGGGGGCGGTGGGGGGGCATGGCGGCAGGGGGGCAAGGTGGAGGAGAACAGGCAGGTGGCTCTGACAGAATTCATCCGGTTGGGAACCTAAGGCAAGTGGTATGTGTGTTTGTCACGTGATAATACCTTATGATTTCATGTGAGTGACATGTACTAGATCACATAGAAGCTGCCCTAAAGAGGTGATCAGCCTCGGCTTGTCATATGCAATGCTTTCCCTGATCTCCCCTTGGCTTGCTCAGAGTTTGCTTTAACTACAAACTCTTCACAGATGTGCCCAAAGGCTGGAACAGGCTCTCTATCTATCTATCTATCTATCTATCTATCTATCTATCTATCTATCTATCTATCTATCTATCTATCTATTATTTATTTTTGAGTTTCCTTCTTTCCTTCCTTCCTTCCTTCTTTCCTTCCTTCCTTCCTTTCTTTCTTTCTTTTTTTCTTTCTTTCTTTCTTTCTTTCTTTCTCTCTCTCTCTATTTCTTTTCCCCCAAAGACTCAGATCCAATTGTCAAGTTACATGAATGTAGCAGCTCCAAATAGGATGCGACAGTCTTATATCTAGTATGTTAATTCCCTAATCTACTGAGCTCGGAGGCTCTACTCCTTCTACGGTTTATTAAAGTAAGTCATTCTTTTGTCCTTTGAATTACTGATAATCTCTATCCCTGTTTATTTGAGAGCCCGACCACCTGATCAGTACATCTCTCGATCAATTGTTATTTTAACACCATGTATTTTCTCACCTGGGTCTTCCTGTGCCCTTCCAAACTCCCAGGGAGTTCAGCTGCTGCCCACATTGCCACTAGCTCATCCCAAAGGCCTTGACTATTGGATGGCGATGGGAAGCAGCCTTTGAGATGCCCCTGATGTCCGTGCCTGTGTGCCACCTCTACAAGAAGCCTGGTATTGGTGACTTGCTCTGAATAAGAAGAACGTGGACAGAGTCTGAGTACTTGGCTACCAGTAAGTAGGCTGTGGTTGCCAACCCTTACACTCCCTCGCCTGTCTAGATGGAGGGGAAACTGGTCACTTAACCGAGCACTCTTAGGAGAGGCGCTTGTGGCAAGGAAGTAAGTGAGACCTGGGCCAATCACGACCGAGGTGCAGAGATCTGGGTGCACCCCCCCCAAACTGAGGGCTACCATACCTGTTCCAGCGAGCTCAGTGCCACTTGTCCCCGGGTGGTGTCTGTTTGCAGTTGCAAGGGTAGCCCTGGCCAACTCCTGTGTGCCAGCCTCCTTCCCCAGACGATGGCACCTGCCAGCCGGGACCGGCTCTCTGACTCCAGAAATTGTGAGATCCTTAGTGCTTGTGGTTTCAAACCATCCAGCACTGTGACCTGGCCACGGAAAATTAATGCAGTGGTTTTGCTGCCTTCTTATCAACACCGAGGGTCCCTGGAGGGGTCATGCCTTCTCCTCTCTCCTTTCCAGATTTCTGTTTCCTCTCTTCCTGGTAGCCGTTAGACCTGGTCTCCAGACACCTGCCTGTCCTTGTAGATTATCCTGGGGCTGGGGACAGAACCTGCATCTGGCCAGAGCCCTTGTGTGTTGTGTAGGACTCTTTTCTTCTCTCCGTGTCCTCCTTGGACTCTGGGCTAGCCTGTTCAGGTAGAGAGGTGACCACTCAGGTAGAACCAGGTTCTGGAAGGTTCTGATGGAAACTTCTGCTGGGCAGCTATGGCTTGGCCACCAGCCTCCCGGCTGCCTGCTGCCCCTGCGTGGCAGAGATGTTATCAGAGACGCTCACGACTGACCTTCGCCACGGAGAACAGATGGAAGCTCACATCTCCTCCCCTCTGGGTTGCTGGACTCCCAGGCCAGCTGCTTCTAATGTTGTCACAGAGAACAGATGTTGTCAAGGTAAACTCAGAGAACAGCCAAGTCTTGGGGGTGAGAGTGGATGGCTGGCCCAAGCCTCCCCTGTTGGCCTGACCACCGAGACGCATCTGCTTCTCAAGGTGGCTTGGTCTGACCTCTCTATCCTACCCTCCACTGTGCAGAGAGAGAAGAATCAGGGATTAAGGTTCAAATCCCAGTTCTGCTATTCTCTACTGCAAAGTGTTGGAGAAGTCCCTTTTGAGCCTTGGTCTCCTCACTGAAGGAGATGAATAATACTTTGTTGTAGTTTTTCTCTTCTGTGGCTGCCATAAATTGCCCCGAGAAAAGAAGCAACTTAAAGGGGAGAGGTTTATGTCATCTCACAGTTCAAGCTACAGTCTATCATGATATGGAGGTTGAGGCAGCAGGAGCTTGAAGCGACTGGTCTGTTGCCTCCCAAAGCGGAAGGCAGAAAGCTTGAGTCAGTGCTCAGATCTCAGGGTCTCCTTTCTGTTCAGTCCAGGAACCCTGCCCAGAATGGTGATCTCATTATGATCACCCTCAACCGGGGAGGTCAAAAACTCCTCTCACAGACGACGCTAGATCTCAGCATCCCAAGTTTCACAGCTCTGATCAGAAATGACTTAAAGGAGGTAAGATTTATTTTGGCTCCTGGCGGAGGGTTTTGATTGAGATGGTGGTGGGGAAGGCACGGCGAAGCAACTGCAGTCACTGTGGGGTGAGCATGTGATGGGACTGTGCATGTCATGAAAGACCAGGAAGCAGACATAGCAAGGGCAGACACCTTCAAAGGTGCCGGCTAAACACTCATCATTATAACTATAGGTCAGAGACGCTCTCAGCACTCCACGGATAACCTCCGGTTGCACTGGCAGGTGTTTAATACAGAGAATGCTGGTCAAAGTGCAGAGAATGACCGACTGTGGCGTGCCCTGTTGTAAACAGGACATCAAAACCACCCCCATCCCAAAGCTCACGCAACTTTGCAGAAGTAAGAGCCTGAAGGTGGGGAGGGGTGCTGCTAGAAAGTATTGCTGGTCAAGACAGGGCTGCTTGCCCCCAGGAATTCACCGCAACAATGTCCACTTCCACAAGTCCTGCACAATAGTTGGCCTATCAACATTTCACCATGGGTGAAGGAAGATCTCAAGAAACATTCCCCGAGAGATTATTGAGGGTTCATGCCAGATAAGAGAAAGGCAGCCTTTCCTGAACCATTTACCCACTGCTAAGTCATCTGTCCCCCAGACGGATGGCCAGACACTGGCCAGTACAGACATCCCAGATGAAAACTGGTGGATCACACACACACACACACACACACACACACACACACACACACACACACGCACGCAGAAAAAGATATGAAAATAGGAGGGAGAAAGTATGAAGTAGGCTGCGGGGATGGAACTGGGAAGTCGTAAGGGGTAAAAACACATTCATCCTCTGTATGTATGAAAAAAGAATAAAAAATTTTAAAAATTGAAAGGGAAATAAAACCTTCAAAGCCCACTCCCGGTGACCTACTTCTATCAGCTTGTAAAGGTTCCATATTCTCCCCAAAATAGTACCACCGGTTGGGGATCAAGTATGCAGCTGGGGGGGGAGTGTTTCAAATTCAAAGTATGGTTTTGGGGGGTGTTTAAACTTTCATTTTCTTAGGACAGGATAAACTGTACTTAACACAAAAACCGTTGCTTATAAGGCAGGTCAGCAGCAGCCGGCTCACCCTCTTCCAGAACTTCACCTTCCCAAATGGAAATTCTGCACCTATCCAACACCAGCGCCCCACTCCGTCCCTTCCTCCCCCATAGGACTGTCTGCCTGTCCAGGGGCCTCACACAGGCATAGGAAGGCATCCGTCTCACCTGTCTGCCTTCATTCGCGGAACTGCTTCAGGGTGTTTTGAAGAGTCCATGGAGAACGCACAACTGGCGGCTCCCGGCTGGGTCCTGCATTTGGCAGGTGCTCAGAGACACGTGTGGGTGACTCAACGGCTATCTTCTCCCAGCCCTAAGAGTGAAGAGAGGAGCAACCTAGGTCCCACGTGGGGACTCCAGGTCCTAGGAAGGAAGCAGATGCCTGGCTCACATAGCAGCTCAGAGATAAGGTCAGGGCACCGGATCATCCTGTCCCCAGACAGGCGACGAGGCTCATGATAGACAGACGTTGTTCTGTAGTTCCCTCCTCTGTTCCACGTCCTGGCTCATGAGCCCAGACTTATGTGCAGGAAACAGAAGTGGGAAACAGAAGTGGGTAGGAATTGATCAGGCATCGGTCCGAGGGAGCCTAGGATGTCCTCCATCATCCAAGCCAACTTTATTGTAGCATACATGAGTATTTATAGGAAAACAATCAAGGAGCAGGGCTAAATTCCTTACAGGATTATGTAAACGTATACATTCCAGTAACAAAGAAAAGGCAGGAGCGACATCTACTTGCTGTGGGACCAGCCAGATAAACAGGCATGGCACCTTGTTGCTAGAAGGGAATGGACAATGTATGCCTCAAAACAGAGTTACCTGGTCTGTGCATTAGCATATCTCAGATAAGCAGGAAGGAACTGTTGGAGGAGGAACAGCCCGCCAGTTTCTAAGAGAAACCAAAGCCATCCAAGAACAGACTGGAGGTAAGCGCTACTCCAAGGGAAGGAGTCAGGCCTGCCATTGTCTTGCAGACAAGAGGCAAACTCAATCTCCCAGAGAAGGAGTACCTGGCGACAGCCCATTTCAGATGCTAATGTATCATCCAGAGAGCAGGCTTTGGGCCTGACGACCCCCACAATAAGGGCATCATTATATTCTAAATTCTAAAGAGTTTTGAACCCATACTTATCCCTATGCTTTCTGCTGCTTCTCCCTCAGACTTCCCAGAAGCTGAGTTCTTAGCTGACTTGTCCCTGTACCTCCTGAATCTTCGGGTCAGTACAGTGACCCATATCTTCCAGCGGTGTCCAGCAGCTGGTGTGGACACAAAGCCCGTACAGGCGTGGGATGTATCTCCGCCTATCCCAGGCTTTCGTGGGGATAGACTTGTAACTAGAGGCTCTGTCCCTAGTGCTTGCCTCCTCCAGGCTGGGAGCCCATATTCCTCTGGCATAGACGGGCTAGCTGGAGTGGCCCAGGGGGTGCTCAGACCACACTGCACTTCAGCCGTTCATGTCCCATTGCTGGTATAATCATCGCCAAACACAGGGCACTCAAAACACGTTCATTTGTTATCTCATGGTCTTGCAGGTCACAGCGCAGTCAGAACTGTGACAATTCTAGGGGAGTATTCTTGGCTTTGCCTTTTCTGGCTTCTAGAGGCTTTGGGCATCTGTGGCACGTGACTCTCTTCCATCCTTGGATCCACAAACTGTGGGCCAGTCCTTGTTTCCCATCAACTCCAACCTCTGCTTCCTTCCTGCGTGTCTGCCTCTGCTTCTTCCACGCCTTCCTTTTCCTCCTGAGATTTACGAAATTTGAGTTCTATTGGAGCTGAGGGCCTAGTGGCCAAAGGAACCATAGTTTTTAGCCTGGAGGTGGAAGAACACAAGCACAGAAGAGACAGCTTACAGTCTGAGAGAGCAGAGAATGCTGTCACTCGGCTTTGGTGAGAGAGCTGTTTGTCTTGGGTTTATGCAGCGTCTTAGTGCTTAGGTTGCTGCCCTGTGGCGCCAACAGACTGAGGCTTATCAGCGCAGGAATTTCCTTCCTCTAGCCCTAGAGTCTGGAAAGCCAAGGGTGGGTTTCCCTCAGTGTGGCTTCTGATGAGGGTGGTCCTCCAGGTTACAGATGGGGTGCTTCTCATTGTCTTCTACCATGGTGGAAAGAGGTGGAGAAGCTCTGGAATCCGGTTCCTAGGGACGCTAATGCCATTTATGAGAGGGGTCCACAATTGGGACAGAATGAATATCCAAAGCCCTCGCTGTCTAAGTCTATTAAATTGGAGTTTAAGATTTTATTCTAGGGGCTGGAGAGATGGGCTCAGGGGTTAAGCCTCTGCCTCGCAAGCAGAAGGTCCTGAGTTCAGATCCGGATTCCATGTAAAAAGTACCAGGCAGAAATGGTGGCAGTGACCTGTACTTCTGGCTCTGGAAGGCAGAGCCTGGGAAACTCCAGAACAGAGCAAAGAGGAGGTAGCACAATCCAGGGTGATTCCCGAAGTCATCCTTGAGCCTCCACAGGCACATGTAATACCCTTTGATACACACACACACACACACACACACACACACACACACACACACGAGATTTTATTCTATAGATTTTAGAGAGTTGTAAGCATTCAGCTCATGTTACTCAGATAATTTTGAATCTTAAAGTTTTTTTTTTTTTAACTTAGTATCAATGTTGTTATTATTTGCAGTGCTAGGTGTCAAACTTAGAGCTTGTACGTTCTGGAGCACTCTGCCAGTGAGGTATACCCCCATCCCTAAAGTTATGGTTTACAGTTAGCAAATTAGCAACTTTCATTCCGTATACCACTTCCATTCTCCCTTGGCGTGTAACATATCCTGATCGCAGGATCTGGGGGTTAAGATACGGACAGCTTTGGGGGCATCAAAATTCTCCAATGCAGATTCTAGGAACTCATGAAAGACATCAGCTTAATCCCTCTCTGTAGCTCAAGAGTCTGCATTTTACAGGCTTCTCTGATAAAGTCTGAGGAGTAGATTTGAAACCATAGTCCTAAGAAACCTGTGTGCGTGCGTGCGTGCATGTTTGGTGTGGTCTAACTGAATGTATTGGGTGTCTGTGGGTGCTTGCACGCACATAGCGTGTGAAATAGACCTTGAATCTGCTCTGTTAACATTCTTTAATCACCAGCCAAATCTCATTGTCCAGCAGGTTTGGGTGCAAGACATGCTGAGCTGAGAGGCCCAGGGCAGGAAGTGGGGAGTGGGAGGCTGACTTGCTGAGACAAGCATTTTCCTTGTGGGTTCCCCACAGACCCATTTGCCTTCAAAGGGGCCTCTCTCCCTCTCAGCCTCTTAGCTGCGACCTTTTCCTCCTCAGACGAAAGCAAAACCCCTGAGCGGGCCAATTTCAATGAAGTGAGTGAGTGAGTGTGTGTGTGTGTGTGTGTGTGTGTGTGTGTGTGTGTGTGTGTAGACGGAAGATGGGGGCTGGGAAGGCAGAAAGGGTGCCCGAGGGAACGCCTGGCTTCTGATTGCCAGAAGAGTGCTTTTCTGTCCCGTGACCACCTTGCCACCTTCCTACTGTGTATTAATAGGTTCTCATCAGGAAGCATCTTGAGAGACCAAAGGTTCATTTTAGCTCATAGTTTGAAGGGGTTACAGTCCTGCATGGGGGACGGGACGACAGGCGTGGCAGCAGATGCACGTGGCAGCTGGTCACGTTGAGTTCACGGTCAGGAAGCAGAGAGAGATGAATGCTGGTGCTCAGCTCACTTCCTCCTTTTCACTCAGTCTGGGACCCCCATCCACATTCAGGTGGTCCATATTCCCTCCTCAGTTGTACCTTTCTTGCAGACACACTCAGGTATGTTTTCATGATGATACTTGTAGCAATTAGCCTGCATGGTTGCTGATGAATCACCATCAAACTGCTTAAGGGAACAAGAGGTTTATTTTCTCTTACAATTGTCCAGTTACAGTTCTCAGTCCAGCTTGACAGGAGAGCTCACACCAACACCAGGGCTAAGGGAACTGGCCACACCATCTCTACATAACGGCTGAGAGAGGGACGATCCTTACTTGCCAGACCAGCATGTCTGGCCAAGTGTACGTACACAAGGATGCCAACGCTCTCAACCAGCTGTCTGCATTTTATTCCGGGGCCTAATCCCACCCATCAGGGGCTGGGCCTCCCCCATCAGCTAGACAATCTCCTGCAGGTTTGCTCTGGGCTTAACTCAACCATTAATTCTCCACAAATGTGCCGAGACCTCAAACCCTCAACTGTTGACACCTGTGCCTGACTATGACAATGCTAAATCCCATGGTCAACTTGTCAATCAAGATGAACTATCGTTGACTGGAGAGATGGCTGAAGAATTAAAGCGATGGCTCCGAAACCAAAACTAGTTTGGGTCCCCAGAATGTAAAATGTCCAGTGGAGGTGGGGTGTGGCAATCCACCTGGAATCCTAAACTCACAAGACAGAGTCTGGTAATCCCAAAGCCAATTGGGCTAGCCAGACTAGCCCAGCTGGGCGGTGGGTTTGACTAGAGACCACTGTCTGAAAAAGAATAAGGTAGATAGCAATCCACGATGATCCCCACTACTCACCCAGGATACTCCCTCTAAGCACTATTCATGGTTGCTTTTTTTTTTAAATTTATTTCTGTGACTGGTTGGTACCCATAGAAGATGTGTGAACACGTCCTCCCCACCCCACCCCCACACAAGAAAATGGAAAAAGAGAAAGGATTCCCATCGCATGCTGAGATAAGACCCTGGTTTTTGAAGCAGTTTGCTGACTCAGCAGTGGTTTCCAGATAAGTCTCTGAGATCTCATTTCCTGCGGGCTGACTCAAGGGGCCTAGTGACTATTCAGGAGGCCTGCTGGATTCAGCCCAGGCACCTGGAGGGTAGGAGAGAATGGGGGGGGTGACGATCAGGAGGACTGTAATGTGAGGCTCCCGCATCTGGAAGGAGGAAAGAGGGGCTGGAAATCCCCTCAGGCCTCTACTACTCTCTGGGGAAACAGCAAGTGTGGGTCCTGCCCTTCCCCCGCACCTTGGGCCTTTTACCTCAGCTTCTCCTGAGCGCTCATCCTCTGTGTCTTGTATATGCGGTTGCGTCTTTCTTGAATACTTTTCCCTATCTTACCACCTTGGGAGGTTGTAATAATCCTTTAAAGCTCAGCTTTGTCATCAGTCCCCAGCAAGAACATCCCCTGCCCTGCCCCTCCCCCCACCCCTCTTCACCGTCGTCCTCTTGGCACCTGGCGACTCCCTCTAACACACTGTTCATGGTTGAATTATTTTTCAGATCTGGGGCTGACTGGTTAGCTTGTGGGTTGGTTTTCTCACTTGTGTCATATCCTATTGGAGCACGCCTGTAATCCTAGCACTCTAGAGACGAGGCAGGTGCACTGGCTCATGTGGGGACACAAATGGGACCCCAGAAGTGACAAATGGCCTGCAAGAAGCATCCATCACCTAAGTGCAAGGGACCTGGTTCCAGTTTGGCTTGTTAGAATTGGAAGGAGTCCACCTGGGTGAAAGTGTTCCGTTTATTCATTATGGTGCAAAGCCTTCATGCTCCCCAACTTCAGCCTGGATGCTCCCCTTCTCTTGCCTATCCATTTCTCCTTCAGAACTGGAAGCTCACCTAACACAGCAGGAGACTAGGAGGGGGGAGTTATTGCAGTCCACCTGCACGGCTGCTGATAAATGACCATCAAACGGCTTAAGGGAACAAGGGGTTTATTTTCTTAGAGTTACAGTTTATAGCCCAGTTTGACGGGAGATCATGCACTAATACCAGGGCCAAGGGAACTAGCCACACCATCTCTACATAATGGCTGAGAGAGGGACGGATGATCCTTACTTGCCAGACCAGCATATCTGGCCAAATGTACAGAAGGATGCCAACTTCCTCAACCAGTTCTCTGTATTCTCAGACCATGGGCTGGGTCTGCCCCATCAGCTAGACATCTTCTGCAGGTTCACTCTGGGCTTAACTCAACTATTAATTCTCCACAAATGTGCCCAGAGCTCAAACCCTTAATTGTCAAGTTGACATGTATGCCTGACTATGACAGGGAGGGTCTTCAATGGCGATGGAGCCTCTGTGAATTACGGTGAGCCCGACTTAGTCAGCTAGCGAGCCCATAGTCAGTCACCGGAGTCACACTGAGCCAGAGTTTTCCGAGGTCTAAGAAGAACAATGAAACTGCACAAGACACAAACAGAGGGAATGTCGATTATTAAGGAAAAGTGAGAAAGAAACCTTAAGCACAGAGTGGCTCCAGAGAGGAAAACCACGGTACGCCTAGCCCACGAGGCATTTATGGATCTTTGGTAGGACTTGGATGAGACTGTGATAAGCTTTATTGGGATCGGTCTTTGTGTGAGTGTGAGTGAGTGTGTGTGTGTGTGTGTGTGTGTGTGTGTGTGTGTGTACGCTGCAACGAAGTAGGATCGTAAGAGGAAATTCAGCATGAGCACAGCCTTACAGGAAATTGGCACAAGCAAGGCCATGTCATACAGATCTCAACTAGCACAGCAAGGAGCCAGGATTTGGCTAAGGGCCGCGTTCCCCAGATAAAAGCTGTTGGTGCAGAGTTGACCTTGTACAGAGCACATCATGTGCTACAAGAAAGCCAGGATATCCTCGTTCTTCATGTCTCGTGGCACATGTGTGGCCATCATTGATTTATCTATGTAATAAACATGCTTGGGCTGGTCTGGGCTATCGTGTCTCCACCTGAGCCAGTGGCCCACCAGATCCCGGCTTTTCTGAATGTATCTTGTCTTTCTCTTTATTCCTGTGTCACCCCAACAGAACAGCGCTGTGTGGCTGTAGCAGCTGACACGGGCACCCGAAGGGGGACTTATCATTGGATCAAGTGCAAGAACACTCCTGTGGATGCCACGTGATTAAGGTAAAAATTGGGGAAAGTGCAACCTGTAGAGTCGGGTGTAAAACATGGGACATTCAGGGTCAAAGGAGAGAGGCTTCTATGTACTTACCATAAAACATATATTTGAAAGTGGACCAAAAGCAAAGATAGCTCAGTTGCAACACTTCTTAGATTCCCCTGGTTCCCAGAGGAAGGCATGATAAGTCTGTCCACTTACTTCAGGTTTATGGAATCTGATTAGTGACTCCTAGTTCTTTGACTGTTTTTTTCGCAGAAGGTCAGTTTCTGTTTGCTCTACATGATTGGAGCCTGGTGATCTCTGTGCAGAAGCCGTTTGTCCTCAAGGATATGAGTCTCTGTGCCTCCCAAAAGCAACAAGTGGCCTCAGCCCCCCCCATTAAAGGGGGAGGATGGCAAGGGCAGTGATGAGGTGATCAAGGGGTCAACAAACAAGCTGAAGAACCTCCCTCTGTGTGGCCCTCTTGTACATACACACTCACATGCACAAAAGGGGGGGGGGGTCCTTATTTTTAAGAGGATTGATAGAACATTCTGGAATTATTGACCAGGATTTCACAGGAGAGATATAGGTGCGGCTGAAGGTCTAGGTGGGGACATATATTGAAATCACCAGAGGCAGAAATCTGCTCAGTTGGTTCTTATACCTAATATTAAAAATGGGGGATAGAGAGATGGCTCAGGGGTTAAGCCTCTGCCTCAAAAGCAGAAAGAACTGAGTTCAGATCCCAGATCTCAGGTTAAAAACTCCAGGCAGAAGTGATGGTGGCCTGTCTTTCTGGTTATGAAAGGTACAGCCTGGAAAACTGTAGAGCAAAACAAAAAGGAGGTAGAGCAATCCAGGAGGATTCCTGAAAGCACCCTTGGGCCTCCACAAGTACACATGTGCCCTCTGATACACACGCACACACACAAAACACCCTCCCCACACACACATATGCAAGCAATGAGTGAATAAAGTTTTTTTTTTTTTTTTTTTAAATGGATAAGTTTTAGCCCTCCTCCCCCAGAGGAACAAAAGGATTTGGATCATCACACTATGCCTATGGGGTTCAATGAGTAATGACCATTTTCTTAAATGAGATCTTCCTGGGGTTACTGGGTATGGGAGCAAGGTGTTTCTATAATAGTCTGTTAGACAGGGTGTCTAACTTACAGGGTGTAGGTCAAGACCCTCTATTGCTTCAAGTGTTGCCAGTATTATATGGAGGGACACCAAAGAGCACCCAGGAATCATCAAGTCATATATTTTAACTGACTTGCCTATAAATGTATAAGGAAGGGATATTCTGTCCCAGGTGCCCGTTCTTTACACAGCCCGATGCCATCATATCTCATCAGACAGTTCAACAGGGTTTAAATCCCTTGAGAAGACTGGGTCATAAGCAGCAAGACATGGCTCAGCCCTTGTTTCCTAAGAAAACTCCAGGAAGGTCAGAACTTGGCTTTACACTGTCGCCTTTTCAGGGGCAACCCTGGCTGAAGAGAGCAACACAGCCCCCTTGGACAGCTGCACCCCAGATCTCCTGGTTATCAGAAAAACCAATCAAGGTCGACCAGTGTCTGCTGAAGGGGGGAAATTATTGGCAGTGGAAGCCTTAGTAACTGAACAAGTGGCTGCAGGTCACCTTGAAAAGTCAAGCAGTCCTTATATCACTCCTATTTTTGTCATTAAAAAGAAATCAGGTAAATGAAGGTTATTATAGGATCTTTGGGCAGTAAATAACATTATGCCATGAATTAGGGCACTGTAACCTGGATACTCACATTCCCCTTCTCTCACAATCTATTAGTGGTAGATTAAGAAGATCGCTTTTTCAAAAAAAAATTTTTCTCTCTGTGGTGGGTGTGTGTGTGTGTGTGTGTGTGTGTGTGTGTGTGTGTGTTTAACAGAGAGCTCTGTGTGTGTCTGTGGACGCCCAAGGGTGACTTTGGGAAGCACCCTGGATTGTGTATGCTACCCTCTTTGCTTTGTTCTGAAGTTTTCCAGGGCCAGAAGCACAGGCTGCCACCATTTCCGCCCAGCACTTTTCTGTGAGATCCAAGATAGGAACTCGGGACTTCTGCTTGCAAGACAGAAGCTTAACTCTTTTGCATAAGCAACCTTTTCTATAGGCGTGTAAACTTGTTTTATCGATGCTTCTGGTACAGATATTGAAGCTTTTTAAAAGATAATATTTTTATTTTTTTCTCTCCCCCTTAGTTCTCATTCCCATCCCAAATCCGTTTCCCTTGACAACCCTTCATTTCCTCTATCATACTCACTCTTATTTTCAAGTCTTTTTTTTAAAAAATTTTTATTATTTTTTATTCTATTGTGCATATGTACGTTATGTATGTGCGCGTGTGTGTCTGTGTGTCTGTGTGTGTGTAGAACCACGGACGAATTCGGGAACCACCATGGACGCCTCCACCTCCTTCTGCCCCGGGATTCACAGGCTCCGTCCTACCAGGACCAGAAACGCAGGCCGCCCCCGCTTCCGCCTGGCGTCTATATGTGGGATCTGGGATCCGAACTCAGGACCGAACTCAGGACCTTCCGCCTGCAAGGCAGAGGCTTAACCCCTGAGCCACCTCTCCAGCCCCTTATTTTCAAGTTTTTTTATTTGTGTGACCTGCCATGTCACGGACAACTCTCATAAATTATATTTGGTCCAGGAGACAGAGTTGTATGCTGGTTTTATGGCTTTACAATGTTTTCAACATGAACCTCTTGATATATTACTTAATACAATGCTCAACTGTTGTACAGTGGGAGTCCTTCAACATCTTGAAGTTGTTTATATGTTGGTAAGACTACTGATTGAGAATTATTCCATCTTTCTCATAGGTTCCGATAAGCTTTATGCTTCAGGAAGCCACCTCTGCTTGTCAGACGTGCTATTACAGTCAGGTGTCTCTGGGCCTTTATCAGAAAGTAAAATGAAAGCAGATACATTTGCTGTACAAACCTTTCTGGTGGCAACTTTGGCGTTAAAATTAGCTACACTGCTGAACTCCGTTGGGCGTGTTTGGATCGATGAGAGAATAAAGCTAGGGTTGGGGGAGAGGATATACTGATAGGAAAATGGAATGGGCCAGTGCTCCTTCTAACATGGAGCTGAGGGTATGCCTGTGTTTGCAGAAGGAACAGGAGAACCCCTCTGGGCGCTGTCCCGTTATGTCTGTGTCCCTAATGTGTCTATTAATTATCACCATACAAGTGGGGCCAACCAAATGTGTTGCATACTGGACTTGTTATTTCACCACCACCTATAACCTGTCAGATGCCTCTCCTACCCCTTCCCTCCTCTCTCCCCACCTTTCTGTTTCCACTAATGTGATAGTTAATCCTGGGTGTCGACTTGACGCACCTTGCCAGGTGTGGTTTCAGTTGAAGAGATTATCTGGATAATACAAAGATCAGCCAAAGACCCAATCAGAAACTCCTTAGATTTCACTGGAGTCTCCAGTAGTGGACCAGATAAAAGGAACCACGGAACAGAAGACAGAGAAGGAGAGACTCTCTGAAGCTGGGCTAATAAACGCTCTTCCCTCCTGCCGCTGGGTTTCTTCGTTTCTTTGACCTTCCAGCTCTCCAACCCTCCAAGTCTTCAACACAACTAGAGACGCTCCAGGAATCCTCCAGCCTTCAGCCATCACCCACTGGACTGCTAGACTGAGCAGCTATTGGCAGCCATTATTGGACTATCTCGGCTGTATCTTGTAAGCCAACTTAAATTCCCTTTTTTATATATTCATTCTGTTGATTCTGTGACTCTAGAGATCCCTGATTAATAATACTAACGATACCCACTTGATGAAAAGTCACTTCTCACATCACTGAAAAAACAACAACAACAACAACAAATCATTGGGCATCATGCAAGTATTCAGGTTTGGCCGCTGGCCTTCCTGTGTGTTTGTCTCTTAATTCTGAAAGATGCCTCCCAGTAGTAAGTACAGCTTGGAATGGTACTCATGAAAAGAATGAGATAATTCAGTTCAAGGGCCATAATACCGCAAAAGAAATTAATACCACTCACCACCCTCTTATTGAGGTTTGCAAGGAACAGTTAGTTGAATAGAAATCTGGCTCCATGCAGATCATGCAAGTTTTCTGTGTCTCATGCTCTCAACATATCAAATTACCTGCTGTTAACATAGTCTCCCAGTGACTCAGATTAAAACAAAGTGAGTATAGGTTTTTGACATGTTCCCGTAGCAGGCATGGATGGAAGTCCCTATCAGGATCAAGTATGGAAGTTGATAGCAGATTCTGATCACATTAACTTACCTAGTGAACCCTTGCTTGACCTCAATCTTGAAGGCACAGGAATCGGTAACATATGGGTCCAAGTTTATGTTCAGAACCCATTGACATATGTGATGGGAAAAGAAACCATATAATCTGACTCAAAGTGGGCTGTTCTCCGTATAATGCTTCAACTACCACCTCACTTCTCATAATTTCTCATAACAGTACCCAAGATATTCTCATTGTCACATATCCTACATTTGTATTTGCATGAAAATTTGACAGGGGCCTGTACCATGGTACCAAACTATAAAAAAAAAAAAAGAAAGAAAAGAAAAGAAAAGAAAAGAAAAAAGAACTTAGTAGGCAGAAAAGGATGGTAGGGCTGTAGAGTGTATCTGTGGTTATTACTATGATTACCACTGCTATGGTAGCTACTGCTGCCTTGGTGCAATCTGTATAGACTATGCATTTTATAAATGCCATCACAGAAGATATTACTTATGCTCTAGAAAGTCAGGTTCCCAATGATGAAAAGATGGATGTTCATCTAAAGGCCCCTGAAGTAGCAGTATGTTTACTACGGGACAAGAATTAGAGTCTGTAAGGTTGTGACAGAGTTTGTTAGGCCATGCAAAGTTTCACCATATGTGTAGTGCAAGGTGTCCCCATAATAATGATGGTCTGTGTGACTGGGAAGTAGTCAAAGCCCATCTTCTGGAGGCATGGGCAAAAATAAATAAATAAAGCATCCTTAGATTGACAGCATCTGCATCAGGAAACTTTGGAGAATCAGAAATCACAGGACAATGTTACATCCCCAGCTGAAATGGTTATTAGAAATCTGAAATCTGGCAGAAGAGTCACGGGGCCTTAACCCCGTTCTCTCTCCTGAAGCATCCCTTCTGGTACCGTGGAGCTGCTATTATCACTTTCATTATCTTTACAGTCAGGAACCAGTGATTTTCATGATTCGCCGTTGAATTAGTCATGTGCATTTACCAGACTGCCTCAGAAATGAAAAGGGGGGAGGTGTGGAGAGCAGCTGTGCATTTACCATGACCACCTAAGAAATGAAAAGAGCTGTTAGTGCAAAGCTGGCCTTGTACAGAGCACATGGTGTGCAGCAAGAAAGCCACAACATCCTCATGCTTCATAGTAAGCCTAAGCCGTGGATACCCAGTGTGTGGCCGTTGACTTATCTATATAATCGATATCCTTGGGCTGATCTGGGCTTTGTGTTTTCACCTGAACCAGCAGCCCACAGCATCCCAGCCTTTCTGTATATAGCTTGTCTCTTCCTACAGTCTTTTGTCACAATAGAGCAATGCTACACTAGTCACTGTGTGTGTGTGTGTGTGTGTGTGTGTGTGTGTGTGTGTGTGTGTGTGTGCTCACGCATATGTACAGAACTGCACTTGAATGTGTGTGCTTGTTAGGGCCAAGAGTGATATGGGAAATCATCTTTGATCCTCTTCCATCTTACTGTTGTGAGCTTGAATCTTTAATTAAACCCAGAGCCCAGCATTAAGGGTAGTTTGGTTGGCCACTCGCTCAGGCTCCACCTTCCAGGGATAGAATTACAGATGGGCCACCACACCCACCAGGCATTTTTACATGAGATCTGGGGATCTGAACTCCCGCCCTTCTGCGTGGTTCAGTGGGCAGACACTTGCTCCCAAGTGTAGCAGCCTGAGTTCTGTCCCCAGAGTCCACACCGTGCTAAGCCTTTTCATCAACAAAAGGGGTCATACAAGACAGCAGGTGCCCTGTGCCTGCGGGGCGGAGTCTCTCCATCAAGATAGTTGTTCTCACCTTGGCCACGGAGGTAAATCCTACTTGGGAGGTCTTGCTGCTCCTTGGGAGCCGATGCCATGCTTTTATAGTGAAAGCAGTTTCTAAGTGCCTGCTCCACCGAGTCCAGCTCTGACCTTGGGGAGATGGTGACCCTCCTCTTTCCAAGGCTCAGTGCCTACCTGCAAAATGCAAATGACCAGTGTGCACAATTCTTCCCCCATTCCACTCTATAGACTCAACCTTTCCAGACATATTGCCCCACTTTCCCAAAGGCTGATGAGACAAGGCAGTGAGTGCTGGGGCTGAGTCCAGGGGTCCTGACATCTGGTCCCACCTCCTAGGGCATCATCAGGTACTGCCACCTACCAAGACACTAGCAGTGGCACCCCAGCTCCTGCTAGAACCCCAGACTCTGCTGAGTCTTGGGGACTCTCTGTGATACCTTCCCTCTATTCTTTTCCTCCTCTTCTGCTCTTGCTTGATGGTACCAGCCTCTCGTGTCATAATTGTGTTTGGAAATGTCAGGCTTTTGAAAACTTAGGCAGCATGTTGGAGGTGTGGCATTCAGACGACTTCTGTGGAAGTGACCTAAGGGACCTTGCGAGCCTGGCTAACCTCAGAGACAAATGACCAGGAGCCAACTCCTAGCAGGTGCTCAGATAACGGGAGCTGTTGTTGCTCTGGGAAACGAAAAGGCTGAGCCCCAGAGCCCGGCTCTTGCCAAGCAACCTGTGGCAACAGCTGCCACAGTTCAGATTCCAGACCTCCGGACAGGCGCCAGGTTTCTTGGCCAAAACAAAGGTATCTTTTAGGAACACATCAGTCACAAGGAACCAGAAGCTTAACTCCAAATGGCTTTGACGCGCAGGCAGGAAGCTTCCAAGGGTGGCTCTGTGAGTAGGTGGTAGGATGCAGGACTCAAGCACATTCTGTCTACTCTGTGGTCCTCACCGTCATGGGGGTGCTGGGGCGTTGGGAGCCTTTGTTTGCCTCCTCCCCTCCCCTGCTGGCTCACCTGCTCACTCACTCATCCATAGGCACCTGAAGGCACATAGTGAGGAAGACCCGACCATGCCAGAAACACGGCCCTGGGTCCGGAGCACATTCAGGTGGGAACCTGGGCAGCTAGTCATGACGTTAGTGATGGAGAACTGGGTGGCTGAGGGTGCCACCATGAGCCAGTAGGGAGTCAGACTGTGGACACGACTATGAAATGTCAGTGACCCAAAGTTCTACACAGGAAATGGGGCAGAACAGTCAGGGGTCCAGGCATATGATAAGGTAGGAGTGCTCTGGGGTGGACAAGTGCTCTGAGGTGGGCTTTGTGTGGTGACCTGAATGGAGGGAGAGACAACTGTGGGGAGGTAGGTTCCAGGCAGGAGGAATGATGGGTACAGAGATGGCATGGCCTGTGGAAGCACAGCATGAGGAAGGTATGGCTAGATTGTGGGGACAGAGAACAGTAGGGGCAAGTGAGGGACCAGAGCTCAGAGATATAGGAGAAGTTACGTGAAGATCCAAGGCCACAGCCCCCAGTGCCTCAGTTCAGCAGGATGTCACATGACCATCTGCACAGCAAAGAGCACGGCCACCCAAAGACAGCCCGGATCCCCATGGCTGCCTATGACAACCAAGCAATACCCTCCACTTCGCTATAATATCTTCTCCAGATCATGAGTCTCCTTGCAAAGTTGGCCGCCCCATCCATGCCTGACCCAGAACTCATGTGGAAGCCCTTTGGAAGGGCAGTTCTCCCTTAAAGCCCCTCCCACAAGGGAGTTTTTCCTCACTTTCCCATAATAAATCTAGTTTGGCCTGCAAACGAAAAATAAAAACAGGGCTGAAGAGATGGCACAGGGGTCGAAGCCTTTGCCTTGCAAGCAGAAGGATCTCTGAATTTGGATCCCTAGATCTCGCATGAAAGTGCCAGGTGGAGATGGTGGTGGGCCGAGTTCCAGCCCTAGAAGGTGGAGGCTGGGAACTCCCAGAGCAAAGCAATAAGGAGGAAGAGCAATCCAGGATGACTATGGATGGCATCCTTGGACCTCCACAGGCACACATACTCAAGCGCCCTCTTCTACGCATGACCCCCTCCATAGGCAACAAAGCTGAGAGAGAGAGAGAGAGAGAGAGAAAGGTATGGTGGCATGTATTTGTAATCCCAGCATTTGGGAGTCAGAGGCAAATGGTTCTCAGTGAGTTCAAGGTCAGCCTCAGCTTCATAGCAAGTTCCAGAATATGGAGACCCTGTCGCAAAAAAGCACTACTTCTAAGAAAGAAGAAGAAGAAGGAGAAGAAATGAATCTCATGTAGCTTAGTCTGGCCTTGAACTTACTTTGTAGCCAAGGATGAATGTGAATGTAGGGGGTGGGGACCCCATCAAAAACCTATGCTTGTGTGTCTGTTCATAATTGGTAAGAGATACTCACATTACTCGAGGCCTTATTATGTGTACAGCCATTATTACAAGAACATACACCATCATTTTAAATTTTTCTGAATTCTGAGAGGAAAGAAAATTTATCTCCATTTTAAGATAAGGTTAAGTAAGCAAGGCTCAGGAAGGTTAAATAATATCTTTCCCTCAAAGTTACACAAAATATGTAATTGCAGGGACAGAATTCAACCCAGACTGATCTTAGGCTTGTTATACTCTATTCAAATTCTGCCTCCAACACACAGAAGATTGCGTTCAAACTGTTGAGAAGAGTGACTTTATATGTTTTTTGTATTTGTGCTTTTAACTTTTATATACTTAATTTTAAAATGAGGTAACACATTTGCATGGGAGAACCATCTAAAATTATAAAATAGTTTGTAGCAAAAGGTTCCCTCCTCTCAAGTGGATTAAATTACCTATGTGACCTTTTTTTCTGTCTCTTTTTTAAAGGTTGGGAGGAGCATACTTTTAAAACTAATGGAATGTAACTTCATAAATTTTGGTGGCATAAGGTACAATTTTTATGTCAGTTGGCAGAATTCTTTGGCCTTGAAAGCCCTTGGAGTTTTTTAAAAAATGAATCCCAACTGCATAAAAATACCCAGCTTTCTCCATGCTTCTGCCTTTTTAAAATTAGATATATGTAAATGCTTATTGATGAGAGAAACCGATCTTTGGGCTGTCCCATCTGGGTCGCCAAATGATGCAGGGACAGGAAACTACCCTCCCAATGTTGTAAGGTTCTTGTATTCCGGAGTCCAAGATTGAAACCAGAACACGGTGTAGAGGATTGAGGTAGAGTTTATTCGAGGAGAGAAAGGTTGGACTCCAGATGTGGAGTTCCATGAGGGGCTAGGACACCGGAGAACTCGTGAAGCCTAGGCATGGCTAGCCTAGCAAGGAACTCATGGAATGCATAAGAAACAGGCACAAAACAGAACTCATGGTACTAATGCCATGAGGGGCTAGGGTGCCAAAGATGGGTGCCAGGGCCAGGTGTATTTATACACCTAGACAAGCCTGGGCTTTTTCCCATTGGTTAATTCCCACTGGGGCCCAAGCCAGTTACTCCTGGGCCCATGTGTGCTAGAGGTCAAGTTTTTTGATATGGAGAACTCCTCTCTATATCCTTTCATAGGGAAGTAGGCCATCTTATCTCTGGGAGGATTGGCGTCAGTTCCTCAGCAGGGGTATTCCTTCAGGGAGATTCCAGCAGTGGGGGATGACCTTCAGGAATTCCAAAGACCTTCAAAGACCTTGAGAAACCCATGGCTGCTTTAATCCTGTCTTATTATGGAGGGTGTAAAGGCTACTCTCAACTATTGCTGTGAGAGAACACCCAAAGTCAAACCACTTGAGGGAGAAAGGGAGATTTATTCAATTTACAGTTCCAGAGGGGAGAAACAGAGGTTCATGGTAAAGCTGATATGGCCGGTGGCTGAAGCTGGCAGGCCAAGTCACTCCCATCCATGTGGTGGAAGGCTGGAAGATTCCTGGAGAGTCTCTCTTCTTCCCAGCCTTTTATTTGGTCCATTCCTGGGAGGTTCTAATGAGATCTAGGTAGGCTCCTATCGGGTCTAGAGCTGGCCTTTGTATTTTAAATGTATTGATCTGGATAATCTCTTCAGGTAATCTCAGCTGACTTTAGTTAATGCCAGATGTGTCAAATTGACACCAGGATTAACTATCACAGTGGGAGAGGGAAAGAGAGAGAGAAAGTGAGAGAGAGAGAGAGAGAGAGAGAGAGAGAGAGAACATGTCATGGAACACATGTGAAGGTTATAGGGCAAATTTCAAAAATCGATTTTCTCCTTCCACCTCATGGGCTCCAGGAAGTCTCCAGGTTTGTATGCAGGCCCTTTTATTCATTGAGCCATTTTGTGGCCGGTGACTTCTTTATTATTTACTTTGTAGGTCCTGCAGGGAATATATTGGATATATTGTGGAATAATATTTTCCATTACATCATCCGATACATAGATTCCTGTACATTGGAACATGCGTCTTGGAGGTTAGGAGATGCTGTCTTCAGGTTTCTGTACTCTAGCCTTAATCCTTCTTGCTCATTAGCTTACAAAATAACCATGCCAGGCTATTAAAATGATTAAACTTCCTGGGAATTTTTATGTTTTGAATAGCTCCATTATCTCTTCTATAATTTTTTTTAATGTCTCCCTTTGAATGGGCATCATTTGGAACATACTATTGCAATGATAGGTGTCATTTGTGCATTTGTTAATCTTCATTTGATAGTTTTAATGGCCACCCATTTTTATGCATTAAAATCATGATGTTCTAAATGTTTTCTTTCTCTCTCTCTCTCTCTGAGTGGGGGATGGTCACTTCTATTGGATCATTACAGCGTGTAATTCTGCTCTTATCAACTGGCTTCAGTTAGTTTTCTGTCTGATTATTCTATGCTTGTGGGGTTAGTACTTTTATTAGTTAATTTCATTTATTCATTCATTCATCCATTTATTTATTATTTATTTATTTATTTTTAATTAGAATGAGAGAGCATGCCATGCTCTGGGATATATACGTGGAAGTCAGAGGACAGCTTTTGGAAATCGGTTCTCTGCTCCCACCATGGGAGGGGGTTCAGGGGATCAAACCCAGGATGCCAGGTTTGCGAACCTGGGAGCCTCATGTGCTGAGCTATCCAATTTCTGGCCCCTAGTTAATTCCTTTCACAAGGTTCTCTGAAGCTGCATGTGGCGGTGCCTTATACCTGTTATGCCAGCATTAAGGAGACTGAAGTAGCAGGGTTGCGAGTTAGAGGCCACCATGGGCCGCACAGTTAGGTGACAGCCCTACAGGTCTAGAGTCACACCCCATCTCAATAAATAAATAAACCTCCAAACCAAAAGGTTATTGAGGACCTATGCTTATTAAAAATGTGTAGATTTCTTTATTTCCTTGAATTACTGTTGCTAGCTGTACATACGATCCATTATCTATGAATATATTATGAATCTATATTCATGACCTGAGGTCCTTTCTACTTTTTTTAAAGAATCAAATTCTCCCTCCCCCTCTTTTTTTTTTTAAATTTTTTATTATTATTTATTCAATTGTGTGTGTGTGTGTGTGTGTGTGTGTGTGTGTGTGTGTGTGTAGAACCACAGGTGAATTTCGAACCACCATGGACACCTCCACCTCCTCCTTGTTTACTCTGCCCTGGGATTCACAGGCTCCGCCCTACCAGGACCAGAAATGAAGGCCGCCCCTGCTTCCGCCCGGCATCTATACGTAGGATCTGGGATCTGAACTCAGGACCTTCTGCAAGGCAGAGGCTTAACCCCTGAACCACCTCTCCAGCCCAACCCCTCCCCCTCTTTGTCTCTCCTGTTTTTCTTTCTTTCCTCCCTCCCTCCCCTCCCCTCCCTCCCTCCCTCCCTCCCTCCCTCCCTTCCTTCCTTCCTTCCTTCCTTCCTTCCTTCCTTCCTCTCTCTCTCTCTCTTTCATATGGGTATGAAGTGGGTTTTTCTGTGTGTATTTGCATATGGATGGGCATATGTCATGGTTTGAACATGAGGCCCCCACAGGTTCCTATATTTTTTTAATTAATTGATTAATTTATTTTTCCCTAATCATACAAACTCAATAGGTATCCCAGTCCTCTCCCTCCCTCCACCCTTCCCCAGTCCCCCTTGCACCCTTTGCCCCTTTTCTGCCTTCTTTTCATCCCCCCTCCCTTTTTCCCAGTGCCTCCCCTTTCCCCCCCTCCCATCCCCTGGAGCATCCTTTTGTGTGAATGCCAAACTTCCCTCTGAGTCCTCCACTCTAGTGAGGTGGAAGGACTCAGTGGCATAGCCCAGAGTCCTTTCTTAGTATGGGAACACTATTATGACTGTTAATCCCTTGCCTGTAAGGATCCTAGTCCCTAGTGCCTGTGATCCATGCTAGACTTTGGGGTCAGTCATTGTGCAGGTCATGCAAAGTCTGATTATAACTACTGTGGCCCTAACTTGTGTGGAGTATCTTGCGTATCATTGCTCCTCCCCATCTTTAGGCTCTTACAATCTTACCGCCCCCTCTTCCGCAAGTTTCCCTGAGCGTTAGGATGGGGAGAGATTTGGCTGGTCTGTTTCCAGGTGATTAATATAGGGTCTCTGATGTTCTGAATTATGCTTTGTTGTTGTTTTCAGTTTTGCTGTTCCTGCACTGCCCTTGGCTCCATCCTGAATGGTATTGGAGATCACCTCTTGTGGAGCAGGGGGTCCACCCTGGTTGGGATCCAGGGTAGAAGAGTGGTTCCTGTATGTTTGAACCCTTGGTTGATGTTGATATTTGGGAAGGTTGTGGCGCCTTTAAGAGGTGGAGCTTACCCATCACAGGGGCGGGCCTTGAGGTTGATAGCTCTGCCCTGCTCCCTCTAACAGTGGCCTTTTACAGGTGGTCTTTTGTTCTCTCTGTCTTCATGATAGCTGTGTTGACCTTCCTCGAACTTCTGCCCCCCCATGGCTTTCCCAGCATAATGAACTGTGTCTCCCCTCTGGAGTTACAAGCCAAATAAATCTCTCTTTCTCTCCTTATGTTGCTTGATTCTGAGAATTGTATCATAGCAACAGAGAAAAGTAACCTCAAGAGTGTACGTGTATACTGGTGTTGGAACAGAAGTGCAACTGTGTGTGCGCCTGTGGGCGATAAAGGATCATTCTCAAGTGCTCTTCCGCTTCATTGTTAAGAGCCCAGGTCTCTCATTAAGCCCAGAGCACGTTATTAAGCTAGTCTGGCTAGCCACTTGCTCTGGGGATTACAGGTGGGCTACCACATCCATCGGTATTTTTACGTGGGATCTGGGCATCCGAACTCAGATCCTTTTGCTTGTGAGGCCAAAGGCTTTAACCCTTGGCCACCTCTCCAGCCCGGGCTTGTGTTTCCAATTGCATCATTTTGCATGTTTCTTAGCTGTGAGGGGAATCCCCTCTGGAAGTTGTCCCCGCCCTGTAGGTTCTACTCTGGGAGTGGCCTTGGTGTTCCGCTGTTTCTGGGTATGCTAACGTCCTGTTCATGTGCTGCGGTATGTAAATAAATGTCTTGGTATTCAGTTCGTATCAGACATGTGCTAGTATGAAATGTAAGAACAATTTAGATCTGTGCATGGTTGTGATTTGGAAGGAGCTTTTGTCATGCATTGTTTTGTGTGATCCAGAACAGATCTGAAGACAGCTTAGATGTTTACAGAGTGTCTTGCAAGGTCTGAGAGCTGCCTACTGAATTCATGAGTGAGATTTGGAAGCTCTGGTGAATTTATGAGTCTATAAATAAAGTGTTTCCTTGTTTCCTCCCTTCTCTTCCCCCTTCTCTTCCCTCCCCCTCTTCTTTTCTCCTCCTTCTGTTTTTCCCCTAACCTTCTTTCTTCTTCCCCTCTTTCTCCCCGCCTCCTCCTCCTCCTCCTGACCCTCCTTCTCTTTAAGGCAGGGTTTCCTTCAGCCCATGTGGTCTCAGTCTCACTGTGTAGTGGAAAAGGACCTTGAATAGATTCTCCTGCTTCTTCTGCCTTTCAGTTGGGCTCCTGGAAAGCTTCACTAAAAATATTTTTTGTTTTGTTTTGTTTTTTACTAAAAATATTTTTAAATGAATTCTTCATTTTATTTCACTCTGTGTGTGTGTGTGTGTGTGTTATATGTGTATGTGTATCAGAGGGTACTATGTGTGCCTGTTAAGGCCCAAGGGTGACTTGGGGAATCACCTTGAATTGTGCTAACCTTCTCTTTGCTTTGCTCTGGAGTTTCCTAGGTTCTGCCATTTCCTCCTGGCATTTTTGCATGAGATCTGGGAATCTGAACTCAGGACCTTCTGATTGTAAGGCAGAGGCTTAACCCCTGAGCCATCTTTTCGGCCCCTGGGAAGCTTTTCTGAAGCTCCTTTATTGTGCTTCCTGAATGCTAGGATTACAGACCTGTGCCAACATACCTATGAACGATCATACAGGTGTGACTTGGGCTCGCTTTTTCTTCTTTCTGTGACTTTCTGTGTTTCTTCTGCCAACCAATTCCTCATGAGGCGAGAGCTTCCCCGTGTATGTATGCACCTCCCTCAGCTCCTGAGATGCCAGACCCTCACCACGTCAGGCTCTACCAGACCACCAGCGAAGCCTTAGGTCAGCTGAGGGAACTTTGGTGTCTTGTTTCTTTTTTTTTTCTTTTCTCGGTGCTGGGGACCCAAGCCAGGGCCTTGTGGTTGCTAGGCGAGCGCTCTGCCACTGAGCTAATTCCCATCCCCTTCGGTGTCTGTTTCTGAGTGTTGGGTAGAACTGTGGAATTTTATCTATGACACTGAATGATTTGCCTTATTTGAAAAAGAAAAATCCGCAAAACACCAACAAAAAGCAATCAGTGAGATGGTCAACCAGTAAGGTGTCTGCACACAAATTCAGTGACCTGAGTTCAATCCCCATGTTAGGAGAAAATGAGCTTCTGTAAGTTATCCTCTGACCATGACACACATGCCTGCTTTCTCTCTCTCCCTCTCCAAAACAAATAAAACACATTGTAAGAACCTCCATATATTTCCAGTTATTTCACCAGTGGCCTGTCTACTCCCTGGCTTCCTTCTAGAAAGAATGGAATCCCGCCAGCTACACTGTTGTCAGTGAGCTGCCAGAAAGATAGATGGCTATATTTGTGTCTTTCCGTGTTATCAGAATTTATCGAGTAACAACAAATTCACAAGCTATGTCCATTCATTCCATTGACTTTCATTCACCCAGTACTGATTTACTTGGCATTTGGGGCCACCGACAACCGAAGGATTTTGTATTTTCAAACTTAATTGACAGTATCATCTCCCGGGCCACACGTCCTACTTCATGCCATGATGTATAATATAGGTTACAGAATGGCTGTGAAAGGGTTAACGGAACTGTGGGATGCAAAGGACACAAGATACCAGGACTGCCAGAGACAGTTAACAGCCCAGCCACAGAGCTCTTCTGGCCCCAAAGTTTGGAGCAGGTCTTACGTGCTAGAGGGGGATCCTGACAAATGGTAGCTCAAGTGGGCTATCAAGAAGGGGGACCATGCACAGGTGATGCCCTGGTGAACGGACCAGGAGGTTATCACCAGTAGTCTCCATCATGTATACAGTGGTGATTAGAAAATGGGGTTCTGTGGTGTCGCTGTACCCCAATGTTACACACCCTTCCTTTTATATCATCTAGAGAGAGAGGGAGAGAGAGAGAGAGAGAGAGAGGGAGGGAGAGAGAGAGCCACATCATTCATTCATTTGGTGTGTTGCTAAATATGTGGTCATGGTTCTTGTGATGTATGTTTTTAAATTTTTTTTTTAAATCTAATTTTTTTGATGGGCTGAAGAAATGGCTCAGAGGTTAAGACTCTGCCTCACAAGCAGAAGGTCCTGAGTTCAGATCCCAGGTCCCAGGTAAAAATGCCAGGCGGAAACCGTGGCTGCCTGTTCTTCCCATCCTGGTGAGTGGAGCCTTGGAAGTCCCAGAGCAAAGTACAAAGGAGCTAGAAGCAATCCAGGATGATTCCGGAAGTTACCCTTGGTCCTCCACAGGGACACACAGTGCCCTCACACACACACACACACACACACACACACACACACACACACACACACGGCACAAAAATAAATACTTTAAAAAATCTCATTAGAGAGAGTTTCTGACTTTTAAAAATTTCGTGCATGTGTGGCATATGTGTATGTGTGTGTGTGTGTGTGTGTGTGTATGTTTGTGCAACAGTGCACTTGAATATGTGTACCTACAGAAGAATCATCCTTAATTGTTCTACTTCTTTATTGCTTTGCTCTGGGGTTTCCTAGGCTGCTTTCCAGGGCCAGAAGTGCAGGTCACCACCATTTCTGCTCTACATTTTATGTGGGATGTGGAGACCCAAACTCAGATCCTTTTGCTTATGAGGTGAAAGCTTTTACTCCTGATCCATCTCTCAGCCCACAATTTTCTTTTACTTTTTAAAAATTTATTATTGCTATTATTAGCATGGGTATGAGTATGTGGAGGTGAAAGGATAACTCCATGTCCTTTCTCTCTATTTTTACATGGGTTCTAGGTCTAGAACTCAGATCACCAGACATTGACAGCATCTGTACTGGCTGAACCATCCCGAAAATCCCCATGTGGTTTTGACACACCCCTATGTCCATATGTTCCTGATTGAACTGGATATATTCATAAGTGTTGATATTTTATTTACTCAAAAAAATTACTTATTCAATATTTCATGATTTGTGTTGGATAGATAGTGGCTGTTTATTTGCAGAAGTATAGTGCTTTTGTAAAATGGAGTCACTCCGGGCAAGGTATAGCCTGAAAGAGACTATTGCATGCAATATGGAAGAACTTCAAGCAGGACAGAGCACAGCGTGCACTTGCTTCTTTCTTTCTCTCTACCCTCCCTTTCTCCCTTTCCTCCCTCCCTTCCTCCCTCCCTTCCTTCCTTCCTTGTCCCTTCCTCCCACTCTTCCTTCATTCCTTCCCTCCCTTCCTCTTTCCTCCTTCACTCCTCTCTCCTTCTTTCTGTCTACCTTTCTCCTTCCCATTTGTCTTTCCTTCCTTCCCATTTTCCAGAAAAGATTCTGGAGACCAAGCTGGGAGGAACCCATTGAGGCGCAGCCTCTGCCATCCCCCTGCCTTCTTTGGGGATCCTTAGAGTCTTTCTGAGGATGGGGTAACTATGAGTTCCTGGTCTTCTGCAAGGACCCCTCAGCTGTGCCCATGTAGTTAGCTTGTTGCACCCTGCAGGTCTCTGGGGTACCTCCACAGTATTGCAGCCAGGAGTCTGTCTTGCCTGGCGCCTTTTCCCAGTACTCACCCCATCCCCCACCTCCCACATTTACCTCGCACTTCTCCTGGGTAGCCTTGGTGCTGCCAGCTTCCTTAAAGCATTTCCTGCCTGCTCTGGACCCCCTGTCATGTCCCCCCTCTCCCCGCCCCCATCTGTGGCTGGGGGGCAGGGGAGAGTCCAGGAACAGTTTAAAACCCCAAGTCTGTGGCTTGAAGGATGTCACTTCCCCTATCAGATCTCACTTCTGCTTCTGTAAGTGAAGGGCCCAGCTTGCTGGGGTGGGTGGGTGGGGCTCCTAGAGGTGTGGAATTCCCTTTATCTGGTGCTTTCACGAAAAGGCCTCACCAAACACTGGACAGGCTGCTTCTCCCCTCCCCCCATCAGGCACGCCCCGAGGACAAGTCTCTTCCCTATTCCTTCTGCCAGGTGTTGTGTCTTGGGAGGACACAACACACAACCCTCTTTCCACCGCACAGAGGCGTTCCAAGATGGGGTTAAGCCTTTGCCTCACAAGCAGAAGGATCTGAGTTCGGATCCCAGATCCCACATAAAAATGTTATGTTGGTGTTGCAGTCCGCCGCATAGTTGCTGATAAATGACCATCAAACAGCTTAAGGGAACAAGGGTTTATTCTCTTACGATTCCTGGTTACAGTTCTTAGTCCAGCTTGACAGGAGAGCATGCAACAACACCAGAGCCAAGGGAACTGGGCACAACATCACTACATAATGGCTGAGAGATGGACAATCCTTACTTGCCAGACCAGCATGTCTAGCCAAGTATACAGAAGGATGCCCACTCTCTCAACCAGCTCTCTGTGATTTATCCAGGGCCTAATCCCACCCACCATGGGCTGGGTCTTCCCCATCGGCTGGACAATCTCCTTCAGTTTTGCTCTGGGCTTAACTCAACAATCAACTCTCTACAACTGTGCCCAGAGCTCAAACCCTCAAGAGTCAAGTTGACACCTGTGCTTAACTATGACAGCTGGAAATGGTGGAGGTCTGCACTTCCTGCCCCAGAAGAAGAAGACTGAGAAACCCCAGAGCAAAACAGTAAGAAGGTAGAGCAATCCAGGATGATTCCCTCCATAGGCACACACAGTGTTCTCTCTCTCTCTCTCTCTCTCTCTCTCACACACACACACACGCACATGTTCGAGCTTACGAAAAAGCCTTCTATGACAGACCAAAGTGATGATTATGCCAAGCTCTGACTTAACTAACCAATGGTTTAATGGTTTATCAGTTAACTTGTAGGAGTAGGGCCGAGGGTTAGGGACAGGAGCAGGGATGATTCAAAGGCAGTTTACCACAGCACAGCCGACGACGGCTTTTCCATGGCTGCCTAGAGGGACCTCCCCCCCAACTAGTCTTCCTTAGTTCATATACTCTGGGGTTCCATCCCAACCTCATGTGTGAGGTCACCCGGAACATGTGCATCCTAGCCTCCCCAGACCTTGAGTGTGCAAGCAGGCGTAAGGGCACAGCAGGTGGGTGGGCACATGCATTCTAGCTCCTCCCAGACCCTTTGTCTCTGAGGGACTATCAATCGTCAACAGGTATAATCTTAATAGTCTTAGACGAAATGGTGGCTGCTTATTGGCAGAGTGGCAGAAGTTACAGTGCATGGGGACAGCACATGCTCCTGTGATGCACCCCTGTAATCCCAGCACCCAGAAAACTATTACACCCAGAGGACCTGGACCCATTGAGACCATCTTTCTCCCTTCTTAGCCCCAGGTCCCAACCACTAATCATCTCCTTTTTATGTCTATGAATCAACTTAGTTTAAATTTGTTTTTACATGTATTTATCTTGCACATGTTTATATGTGTGTGCATCTGTATGCCAGGGTGACTTCATGTGTGAAAGTCACAGGACAACTTGTTGGATGGAGTTGGTTCTCTCCTTCTACCATGTGGGCTCTGGGGATGGAATTCAGGTTGGCAAACCTGTCAGCAGTGCTTTTTACCCACTGAGCCATTTTGCCAGCCCTGAATTTGCCCGGTTTTGATATTTTATACCAATGGAATCATACCATATGTGACTTCTGGGTCAGTCTCTCTCACTCAGCGTAATGCTTTCAAAGTTCCCCTAGTAAACTAAATCAGTCTTACATTCATTTTGATGCTCAGGAGGAATACACCATTGTGGCAGAGCACACCAAATATTGAGTAGGGGTAGAGAGATGGCTCAGGGGTTAAGATGATGCTGCACATGCAGAAGGCCCCGAGTTCAGATCCTAGGTCTCATGTTAAAAAAGCAAAGCAAAACAAAACAAAACAAAACACACCAGGTGGCACCAGAAGTGCAGCAGCCTGGACGTCTAACTCTGGTGGGTGGAGCCTGGGAAATCCCATAGTGAAGCAAAAAGGAGGTAGAGGAAATCCAGGATGATTCCTGAAAGTCCTTGGTCCTCCACAGGAATACACAGTGCCCTCTGACACACACACACACACACACACACACACACACACACACACTAAAGTAAAAAGAAAATCAACAGCAACAAAATAAAATAAAATAAATGAGCAAACCCCCAAAAACTTCAGTGGCTTTTCAGGTGACATTATTCAAATGTTTAAAAGATAAAGTGAAAAATGTCTACTTATTATCTTGAACTATTTTTTTAGTGAATGAGATCATCCGGCAGTTTTGGGTAGTTGCTCAAGTTTCCAGACTGATAAGATAAAAGGAGAGGCCTAAAAAGGGCAAGTGTCAGACAATGTGCTGTGGGCCTATCACTAAACACTTGGAGCTGGAAGCAGGATTTCTCAAAAAATCCAGGTCGTCCTGAGCTGTGTAATGAATTCTGGGCTAACTTGGGCTAGCCTGGGCGGCATCCCCCCTCCAAAAAAAAAAAAAAAAGTCAAAGGAGTCCTTACTACATGTAGCTTTCAAGAAAGGCAAGATACATATTTTCTCAGGCTTCTGCTTGATGGTTGCAGCAAGTTGCTGCTTGTAAGACCACGTGCTTACCTGATCTTTAGTGCTGGGGTGGGGGGCAAAGTCAAAGACTGATCTCAACCACACTTCCTGGACTGAGCTAAAGTCTCAGAAATCCCCTGCAGACCCTGTGCCCTCAGGCCACCTACCAACCCCCCCCCCCAGGACATAAAACCAGCCCATTTCTTTCTCCTGGACCTTTTCCAGCACTCTGGCTAACGATTGGCCCAGCAGTTCTGGAACTTCATTAAAACTTCCATTGAGTCCGAGATGTGGTGTGTTTTTTTTTGGGGGGGGGTAAATAACTTACATTTCCTTGTTGGTAAGTTTTCCTTGACTTTCAGCTTGCAGGGGGGAAGGGCCCCTTTCTTTTCCCATGTCTTTCTCTCCTGCCTCAGTTTTAAACAGACTCCTGACCACTCCCATACCTTGTTCTCTAGCTAAGCCCTCCTCAGATCTCAGCCTTTCCATGAGACTCCCTGCTCTGCAGAGCCCTCTCTCCAGACTCCTGCTGGTCTCCTATCCAGATGAACCGGGCGGTTCTTGGCCTCCAATCTGCCTCCTAGTGAGTTGTGAATTCCTCCCAGGCTCTGACAGGGTCTGACTTTTCTTGGTGTCACAGAAAGACATTCAAAGTATTTGTTGAAAGAAGGTCAAGAGACCATGAGTGGAATATGGCCTAGGGTAGAGTCTCACCCGGAAGGCTGGCTTGTGAGATTACTTCATCTGAATAGACCTCTTCTTTTTCCATTGGAAACTTTCTCTTTTCACTCCCCTGGGTGGGCAAAGGCTTAAATGGCTTGACATTTTTGTGACGCTCTTGGAGCCATGCCTCTCTGGTGGGCAGTGTTGGTCAGACCCATCTTTCCCCTCTGGGAACTCTTCAGACTGGGGTTAGCCAACTCATTTAGTCATCTTATCTCAAATTTGCATATACGGTAAAAGAGTCTCAGCAGGACAGAGCTATTCCTGCTAAGGTCTTGAACCCAGAACTCCTGACTCCAAAGCCAACGTAGAGCCAGGCAGACAGAATTTAAGGCATTTCTCAGCTCAGACAGTCAGCACAACTGCTAGCTTCACTTTGAGACCATCTGGTTCTTCTTGAGGGGGGCAAGCATAGCTTAGCAACCTTGGATCCCCATGTGGTTTAGGAGGTATACACACCCCATCTTCCAACAATGCACTTGGCAGTTTAGGTCCTTTACCTGCATGTATGGTGCACACACTATTCTCTCTGAACAATGCACCTAGCAACCTGGACCCCCACTTGCATAAAGCTACCAGTACACCCCTCTCTTTTTTTAAAATTTTTTTATTTATTCAATTGTGCATGTATGTGTGTGTGTGTGTGTGTGTGTGTGTGTGTGTGTGTGTGTGTGTAGAACCATGGGTGAATTCCAGAACCACCATGGACGCCTCCACCTCCTCCTTGTTTACTCTGCCCCGGGATTCATACGCTCCGCCCTACCAGGACCAGAAGCGCAGTCGGCCCCCACTTCTGCCTGGCGTCTATATGTGGGGTCTAGGATCCGAACTCAGGACCTTCCGCCTGCAAGGCAGAGACTTAACCCCTGAGCCACCTCTCTAGCCCCTACCCCTCTCTAACCAAGAGGTCAAGTTTCTCCTTCCTTAACAACTGTCAAACTTAGAAAGTTTCTGTTCAAATATATTCCCAATGTATCTGTATGAAGAATAGGAAGGCCGATCCACTGAGCTGATTTGGGTCACATGAATAATAAGGGAAAATTGCCTCTTCAAGCTAACTTTAAGGGAGACCCCTATTTGCTGTCTGTGTGTATGCAGAACTGGGTGATATATGATTATAATCAGATGCATTGTGGAACATGCACCTTGAGCCAGGGTTTATGCAATTCAAGTCTGTCAAATTAGAGAACCACCCAAACCCCACCCCCTAGCAACCAACTCCTCTCAAACTCCATAAAAGAAAGCCCCAAACAATTATCAGAATGTGAACCCCAGGGGGAGCTGCAGCTCCCGAGCAGTGTATTCTGTCTGACCTTTCTATCCACTCTGAAGAAAGGGTACTGGTCCTTTTGCAGGTCAATATGGGTTTTTATTTCATAATTGACTAAAAAGCTAAGAACCTAGGAATACCTACCAGGGTGGGCCCACTGGGAACACTGTAAAGTTCAAACAAACAAACAAACAAACAAATAAACAAAAAGAATCCCACAGACTCTTGTTTTTTTTTTTTCTAAAGTAAGTTTAAACCAAAAATGAAGCAAGGGATTTCTTATACCCAAGGCTCTGTAAACAAAAACAAACCTTCAGTACAAACGCCGGGAAAAACTCCAAAATCAAATTTAAAAATTCAAATCCACATTAAATCAAGTGACTGATCAAGTCTGTGGCACAGGTTTAACAGTAGCTGCGTGATGATTTTGGTTTGACTTTTTCTTTTGATTTTTTTTTTTTTTTTTTTTTGGTGGTGCAAATGTGCTGTTCCACTGAACTCTCCTCACCAGTTCCCTACTTTATCTTTTGAACTTTATTATTCATTCATTCATTCATTCATCTATTTATTGTTTGTGTACATGGAGGAGGGAGGTCACAGTATGTCCCTGCAAAGGACCGAGGAATCATCCTGGATTGCTTCTACCTTCTTTTTGCTTTACTCTGGGATTTCCCAGGCTCTCCCCACCAGGGCCTGAAGTGCAGACCGAGGTCATTTCTGCCTGACATTTTTCCGTGGGACTTGGGATCTGAATTCAGGACTCTCTGCTTGGGAGGCAAAAGTCTTAACCCCTGAGCTATCTCTCCAACCTCCTACTTGATTTTTTGATTTTTGATCACAATGGACATTCATCTGAGCTACCATCATATTCAGTATATTTTCTTTTTTCTATTTATTTGTTTATTTATTTATTTATTTACTTTTGTGTATGTGTGTATCAGTGGGCTCTGTGTGTGTGTCTATGGAGGCCCACTGGTGTCTTCAGGAATCATCCTGTATTGTGCTAATTTCTTTGCTTTGCTCTGGGATCTCCCTTCTAGGGCTGGAAGTACAGACCTCTGCCATTTCCTCCTAGGATCCAGGATCTGAACTCAGGACCTTCTGCTTGCGAGGCAGAGGTTTAACTCCTGAGCCATCACTCCAGCCCTCTTTTCTCTCTCCCTGTCTCTCTCTCTTTAATTTCAAGTACTTTAGTATAAAGTTCATGCTTCAAGCTTCTACCTCTTCAAAAATAATTTTATTCATTTATTTATGAGAGAGCACATTTGCATGTCATGGTTCAATGGTGGAGGTCAGAGGGCAACTTCCAGGGGTCTAGCTCAAGTCACCAAGTTTGAGAGCTGGCATCTTCCCCACTAAGCCATCTGGCCATTCTCTTTTCTCTTTTCTTTGAGACCTGATCCCTTATGTGTAGAGTAGGCTGGCCTTGAATTTGGGGCAATCCTGCTTCTGCCTCATTAGAATTGCTGGGTTATGAGTATTCGGTACCTTGTTCTGCTCTCAAAAGGTTCTCAAGCAGAGTGTGATACTGCATTTGGGAGCCGGAGCAGGAGGATCAGGAATTCAAGACCAACCTCAGCCCCATAAGATGTTCGAAGCCAATCTGGATCACAGAAGATATCCTGTCTCAAAGGGATCAGAAGATCTGAGTAACGCCTTCTCAGATGTGATAATGGGAAATGGGAAGTAATGCTCTTGGCTCGCTGGCCCACCTTCTTCTTGAGACTCTGTTAATGAGCTGCTGCTCCAGGCATGTTCACAAGACAAGAATGGCGCGATTGATCCTCCAGCAAAGGGCCCATTGTACTGGCTGCCGTGCGTTCTCCTCATTCCTCAGCTGCTGCGTGGGTCCGTGCATTCTTCTACTACTTTGCTCCACCCCACCCAGTGGGGAGCTCACTTTTCTCAAGTACTGTGACATCACTTGGTGGGTGGGTAGGCTCGGCGCACCCTGCAAATATTCAAGCCGCCTTTGCTCCCTTTCCATTGGTATCAGATAGTAACACCATAACTTCACAGTCCAAGCTAATTTCTTGAGTCTCTGAAAATGCTGTTCCATGACAAAACTCCTAGCCAAAGAAAGTTTTTACTTCTTCATGGGTAAATTAGATCTGTCTGAGCCCCAGGGTAATTGTGGTCCTTCCCGTGGGTGGGAGAAGCTGGGGGTGCTAACCCTGTTCTCTTAGAAGTCAATCTCTCCCGTTGCTGACCGCAAAAGCATAAACTCTGAAACAACTATTTGGGGTTTCTTTCTAAATAATCATAGGAGAGTACCTTCCAGGAGCCGGGCGGAACCCCTGTGGCAAGCAACCCTTAACACCACAGATAGACCCTGAACTACCTCAAATCCAGTGTTCAGGATTTAGGGGAACTGATCTCCCCACTTTTTCTGCTCTCTTCTTTCCCTGGGGAATGCTACCCAGGGAGGAAGACCTCCCAGGCTCTCAGGGTGACAGACTCCACCCCGTCTTCCAGTGACACCCCCCCCCTTCCCTTGCCACCACGTGCGGATTGGAGAAGTCCTCTGCGGGGATTTTTTTTGTGTGTGTGCTGGTTTCAGGCTTTTTTCTGCCTGAGTAAAGATGAAACAAACAGCACCCTCGCGGCAGCTCGCCGCACTTGCACTGCGTTGGGTGCTCCCGGCCGCCCGGGGCTGGCCGCTGCGTCGGGGCGGGGCGGGCTTGGCCAGGAGCCCGCAGTTGGCGGCCCGAGGCGCGGCGCGCAGCCCGCTGTCCGGCGCACGCTGCTCGCTGGCTCCCCAGCTCCCCTGCAGCCAGGAGGAGGCGGCTCCGCCCGGCACGCCCGACCCCGGCTCGGTGGAAGCGGGGAGGCCACCGCCACCTCGGCTAAGGGCGCTGCCAGGCGAGGCGAGAGAGGCAGGCGAGGTGCGGTCCGGCTTCCAGTGCCACCCGGCGCCCCCGCCCCGGCCCGGGGTTCTGCGGATCAGGTGGGTTCCGCGGAGTGCAGACCCAGCCCCTCGCGTGGGAAGGCAGCGAGCGGGGAGGACCACGGGCCCTGCCCTGCTTTGTGGTCCTCGCTTTTGTTCTCTGACCGTTTCCTCCGTGGCCAGAGCCGACCCAGCCTCTGTCCCCATCCTGTTGCCACTCGGGTCGCAGCTGTTTCTGCTTAGGGCCTGCCTGCAGGATGGGGGTCCAGGTCGCCCCCTTCCCCCAGCATCTTCAAGGGTAGATATGCGCAGAGCCGGGCGTCTTGGGGGGGGGCACAGGATGCGACTAAAGTCTTGAAAGGCAGAAGTCTGTCCCCGAGGTAGGGCAGGACAGAGCAGGATTCTGTGGTCCCAGAACAAGAAGGGAAGGGGGTGCCTCTGGGGAGCTGGAGAGAGAGAGAGAGAGCGAGAGCGAGAGCTGAAGACCACTCCGGAATCCAGTCTTGGGAAAGTTTCAGACAAAAACTTTGCTGTGAGGCGGTGATGAGAGACAGGCTGGTTTCTTCGACTTTTTTTGTCTTTCCCGTTTGCAAATTTACTTTTGTCTTTTTTTTTTTTTTTAATGGCAAAGTTATAGGTGTGCCAAAGAACTGCTCTAAAATAAATTTGTGATTTATCCGTAAATGTTTGATTTATGTAGCTATTTTGTATGTAGCTATTTTTTAAAGCAATGTTTCAATTTGTTCTTTGACAGTTCTGTATGTGTATACAATGTATCTTAGTTGCAATCCACCTTACTCCCCACCTTGCAGTTTTTGAACCACTTTGTTCCAGCTGGAAAGGGGACACCCTCTGACAGGGAGGCTTCTGGACAGAGGGAGTATATCACCCTTTCCTCCCGTTTATTGATTTTTAAAAATATATCTTTAACATTTTGCTCTCTCTCTCTCTCCACACTCCTGCCAAGGGCCCAGTGTGGAGGTCAGGAGGTCAGAGGACAACTTTGAAGAGTCCATACTCCCCCCCTACCTCACATTATCAGGCGTGTAGGACCTACAGCTTTTACCCCTTGAGCCACCTCATGAACCCCCTTTTTATTTATCTTTCTATTTGTGTTTCCAGCCAGCAAACCAAGTAATGGGTTTGGCTGTGGCATTTTCATACATATGTGATTGCACAAGCTCTTGAGAAGCATCCAAGAAACAGTAAAGAGGGAAAAATGTCAGGGCCAGGGAGGAAGGGGAGGTAGAGGAGGAGGAGGAGGAGGAGAAGAAAAAGGAGGAAGAAGAGGAGGAGAACGTCTGGATACTCCTAGTTGGGGGACAGGGGGTTAGAGATGTGAGGAGGGTATGAGTCTTCTTCCTATTAGATCCTCCCCCCCAGGAAGGCTCAATAATCCAGGCCACTCTCCCCCTTTGGGCTTTTCCTGCAGTTTGCCCCGTGGTCTGCTGAGCTAGTCTCGCTCCTTTGCCTGGGGGTAAATAGGTGTGTCCCTGGAGGCAATTTAAGGTTGGAGGCCTGGCCTCCCTTCTTTTCAGCGGGGAGACACCCTCCTTGCTCTCCTGGAATGAAAACTACCCTTGCCACTAGAGACCACCCCTTTTAGGCTGTGAGTAAGCAAATGTCTTTCCAAAGTCTGGGGTCTCCTGGGGTGTGGATGTCCAGGCTCTGAGGACCTCACTGACTGGCTGCTTTTCTGTGGTCCGAAACACTTTCTATCTTCTTCCCAGTGAATTTTGGAAGCTCTCGCCCTCCCCCCACCCCCCTTCCTAGATAGGGGCCCAATGAGGGTCGAAGTTACAATTAACAGGTGTTCCATGACTTCAAATAAAGGCAGAGTTGAAGTGGTAGGGCGCAAAGGCAGGCCTTCCACACCTTTTTACTCACTGGATGCGACCAGTTCTGTTTTTTCTCCTCTCTGGTTGGGGAACTCCGGAGGATATTTTGGAGTCTCTATGGAGTTTGAGTGGGTCATCTTCAGACCACAAGGTGTGAGACTCAAACATCGATTCTGGTTCTGTCGCCTTTAGTGGCTGAAGCTTGTCAAAAACCATTCCCGAGCGAGAGGCCAGGAGCGCCACTTTCCTGGCATTGTGGAGTTGCTCCCCAGCTCTTACCTCAGCTCTCTGACCCTCTCCTTCCAGGGCCCCATAGCTGCACACTGCTCCCATTCTCCGGGCCCTTCTGGACCCTAGTGGGAAACTTGGTCTAGCAGATTTGGAAGCCTGTTCTTTTTTATGGTGGAGAAAATGAAAGTTCATAGAGATCAAGACACTGGGGTAGCAGGGATTTGAATGTATTTCTGTCTGACTCGGAGACACATGCTTTTGCCATTTGGCTAGAAAATGGCTAAGGAACAGATGTCACAGAAACAAGGGAAGGAAGGGGAGAAAGGCTTAAAGGGGGTGCATCAGGTGGGCACTAGGCATTCCTGGAGCTGCAGCCATGGTAGACACATGATTTTGTTGGAAATGAGAGTGTTTTCTGATCTGCAATGTTTATTTTGAGTTTATTTTCAGATATGAGATTTATTAGTATATATGTTGGTGGGGCTGGGGGTTCATTCAAGCACAGCAGAAGTCTTCACAATTGTAAAGTCCGCCGTATCTGATCTTGAAGCTGCTTCTTGGATATGATGTCTTCAGATGCACTGTCAGATGCAACAGGCTTGAAAGTTGGTGAAGCCACAGTTGTTTGAGAGGTGAATCTTATGACAGCCGGGGAAATGGAACTAGGTCCTACATAGGGTTTTGGCCATGCATTCTTTATTTTGCAACTTGGCGACATCATGACCTGGCCAATGCAAACCTTGGCCCCCTTGATGCTCTGGGGCTTTCCAAGGGCATCTAGCACAGTTACCTGGAATCTAGGTTGTGGACAGACTATCAGAGATTCTGAATGTCCAGAAAATTCCCAAGCCATTTAGGGCAACCCTTCATGTAGACACTACCGCAGAAACTATTGTTTGAAGTCTTCATTTTGAAACTCTTCTGTCTTGTGATTCCTTTTATCTGGTCTGCTACTTGGGGGGTGGGGGCAGGGGCGGGGGTGTGCAATCCAGATTTAGGGTTGATCTTTGTGTTGCAAATATTTCAATCCAGATAATGTTTCCACATGGTCTAGTGGTCAATCTGTTCATTGTCAAGTTGCCAACCAAGATTAATGTTATGGTTTGAATGTGACTTGTCCCCCACAGACTCATGTATTTGAATCTTTAGTTGTTTGGGAAGGTCATGGCACCTTTAGGAGGTAGAGACGTGCTGGAGGAAGGCAGTCACGCGGTGGGCCTTGAAGTGGATTCATCCCACCCTGCTTTCTGGAGAGGTCTGTTCTTGCAGTTTGCAGTCATGTAGCTCTCAGCCTTCTGGATGGATGTGACTTAGCCTGTCTCTAGCTTCTGTTGCCAGCCGTGTTGCTTCTGCCACGAAAGACTGTATCTCCCTTCTGGAAACATAAACTGAATAAATCTCCAAAGTTGCTTGACTTGGGTGTTTTCTCACAGCAACGGAAAAGAATAAACAGTACAATTAACTATCCCAGATGGGGAGGGAAAGTAGGTGTGGGCATGCACATTGTGGCCCGTAGGTGGAAGTCAGAGGCCAACTCCCAGAAGTCAGCTCTCCTTCCACCGCATGGGATTCTGGGGATTGAACTCAGGTCTCCAGGTTTGCAAGCGGGTACCTGACTGACTGAGATGTCTTCCTGGCCTCTGAAGCCTGCTTATAACGTGCAATTTATATACGTGCAATTTATATACATGAAAATCCACAAATCATAAGATCTGGTTCAATGAATTTGAGGGATTTTGTGATTGGATGATCCTTGTATCCAGTCCAAGCTGGTCATTTTCTGGGTAGTGCCTGAGGTAATGAGTGAGCATTTGGGGAGACCTTTTTGTTTTTGAGTGCTAAAGATGGAACACAGGGCCTTGTGCATATTCTTTGCCACTGCGCTAATCCCATCTATCCCTGTTTCTACCCCAGCCTCTTGTTCTACTGCTAAGCAACCCATCTACCCCAGTCCCTACTTGATTTTGGAGCACTTTAGACCAGAAAGGCTGCAAACCCTTCAAATAAATTCTTTCCATCTCAGCTTCCTGAGGCTGGCATGGCAGGTATACAAGACACAGTGCGGGGAGATTGTATTGTGTTTGTTTGCTTGCTCGTTTTCAAGCTCTGACCATTTAATTAGAGTTTGGAAGAAAAGTCAGAGGGGAGGCCAGCTGAATTTTTGTCTGGGAGGAAGATGATGGATAAAAGGAGGGGAGAACATCATGCCTTTGACTTGGGGAAAGAAAAACATTCCTTTTTTTTTTTTTTTGGTCAGAGCTCATGAAAGTGGGCAGGGAGTAAAGATCCATAAGCAATTGCCTTTTAAAAATGATCATTATTAAATATTTGTTTATTTGAGAGAAAAAGAGCAGGTACGTGTGTGTGTGTGTGTGTGTGTGTGTGTGTGTGTGTGAGTGCGTGTGGCAAGAGAATGACTTTCAGAAATTGGTTCTCTCCCTCTACCTTGTTGACTCGGGATTAAATTTAAGTCACCATATTTGCATGGAGGCCCCTTTACCCAATGAACCATTATACCAGCTCTATTATTATCAGTGGTGGTGTTATTTTTGAGAGAGTCTCACAGAGCTGTGATTTGCCTAGAACTCAGTGCGTAAGTCGAGGATAATGTTGGACTCTTGATTCTCTTGCCTCCATTCTCCCGAATTTTAGGATTAGAATTACCATATCTAGTTTATGCAGTGGTGGGATTGAACCCAGAGCCTCCTGCATGCCAGGCAAGCACTCTACCAACAACTGAGCTGTATCTTCAGCCCTACAGCAAAACCACCACCTGAAATGACAAGTGAAAAGTTTGTATCACCCCAGGGAGTTCTCATTTCCAGTTCATTTCCCTTATTTCCTCCCATTCAAACAATCAGGCATTGAATCATTTTTCCTACTGTTGGACTTTTATGGGTGCAGAAGCATGCCATACATACCGATACTGTGATAGTTAATCCTGGGTGTCAACTTGACACACCTGGTATTAACTAAGATCAACTGAGACCACCTGAAAGGATTATACCCACCCTAGATCCCATCAGAACCTCTGTAGATTTATAGGAACCTCCTAGTAATGGACCAGATAAAAGGAAACCACCAAAGCTGCGCTAGGAATTGCTCTTCCTTCTGGCTGCCTGGTTTTTTCACTTCTACCCTCCAAGTCTTTGACTAGACTAAAGACTCTAGGAATCCTCCAGCCTTCAGCCATCACCCTCGTGACTATTGGACTGAGCAGCTACTTACTGGCAGCCGTCGTCGGACATATCTGTAAGCTAACTTAGTACATTCCCTATTTATATATTCATTGCGTTGATTCTGCGTCTCTAGAGAACCTGACTAATACACATACCTTTTATATCTGGTTTATTTCACTCATGTAACATGTTCAGATTCAATTGTATTATGTACGTGAACAATTGGACTTTTGCTGAGCCTTGGGTCCTATCATTGGGTCGTATTCCATTGAGTAGCCATACTTCCATTTGTTTATCTCTTCTGTTAATGAATACTTACAGCGCTCTTATGTGAACATTCTTATTCGAACCTTTGAGAGCATTTGTTTTCAGTTAGGAGTGAGATTGCTGTGTCACTAGGGATACGTGTCAGCTATTTTTTTTAAGGTGAGTGTGTGTATTTGTGTGTGTGGGGGGTTAATATGTGTGCCTGTATGCATACAGTTGCATGCACATGTAGCTAGCCAGAGAGTCTTGCCTCTATTACTTTGTACCTATTATATTTTTCATGTCCCTAGAGAGGAACACTTGTAATTCCTGAATGTTTTCTTTTTTATACATTTGTGTTAGAGAGAGAAAGAGAGAGAATGAGAATGAATACGCATGCTCTGCCATGCCTGTGGATAAAGATCGGAGGCCAACTTTTGGGTATCCGGTTCTCTCCTTCCACCATGTGGGCTTTTGGGGATCGAAACTCAGGTCACCAGATTTTCGAGCATGAACCTTATCTGTTGATCAGACTCTCTTACCTATTTCTTGACACAGGGTCTCTTACCAAACCTGGTGCTCACTACTTTGGATAGACAGTGATCCCTCTCTTTAGAGCCCTCCTACCTCTACCACTGTTCTTCCTTCCCTCTCCCCGCAGCACTGGAGTCACAGCAGTTCCTTTTTTTTTTTTTTATTCAATTGTGTGCGTGTATGTGTGTGTGTGTGTGTGTGTAGAACCACGGACGATTTCGGGAACCACCATGGATGCCTCCACCTCCTCCTTGTTTACTCTGCTGGGGGATTCACAGGCTCCACCCTACCAGGACCAGAAACGCAGGCTGCCCACGTCTAAACATGGGGTCTAGGATCCGAACTCAGGACCTTCCGCCTGCAAGGCAGAAGCTTAACCCCTGAGCCACCTCTCCAGCCCCTGGAGTCACAGAAGTTCTTACACCTGGTTCTTACATGGGTGCTGGGGATCCAACTCAGGTCCTTACCTTACTCGGCGAGTATGTTACCACCTGAGCCACCTCTCAGTCTGTTATTGAGCATATTTATAGTTGCGTTCTTAGCATTTAGGTGACTGGTTGGTGATAATCTCATTGGAAGTTTTGCTGGCTGTTTTTCAGGATTGAATTTTGTTTTGTGGAGACCAGAACACGAGCAAGTTCAAGAAACATACATGTAGAAACATACAAATGAGACCTTGGTGTGCACGCACTCTGGAGCACGGCTCAGGAGCAAAGGAACTGAGGGCCGGATGCTTAGTGGTCTGAGACCTAGGGGTTCCTGAGCTCAGGGAGGTCTGCATCATCAACTGGGAGTTTTCAACTTGGTACTGGACAAAGTCAAGCACGCCCCTAGCATTAATTATGATTTGGGGAGCCTTCTCCTTATCTCAGCTTGGGTTTCCCAGTCCACACAGTTGAGTTTCCCCTGGGCATTTCTTGGGTAGCTCATGCCCTGCAGTCTCAGCAGGTTCACGAGGGAATTTATCTTCTCATGGCGGCTTTCCATCACGGGTTACTAGATGAATGATAGTGGCAGGAGTGGAGAAAATGGAAAAAGGAAGGTCTGGAGTGGGGTGATAATGAAGTGATTTCCTTGCTAAATGGTGCGGAACAATCTGGGGGGAGCAGAGGACATTGGGCAATCAGAAGATTACAGAAATGTGCTCAGAGGATGGCCGAGCTGAATTGCTGCTAGTGAGTTGGGAAGAAAGCTTTGTGTCTTTGTGTGTGTGTGTGTGTGTGTGTGTGTGTGTGTGTTGCATGTGGATGGGTGTACATGCATGTGTTGGCATGTATGAGGGCCCTTAAGTGTATGTGCATGTGGAAGCTCAAGAGTGACATTGGGAGTCATCTTGGATTGCTCTGTCTCCTTGTTGCTTTGCTCTGGGATTTCCCAGGCTCTGTCCTCAAGGGCCAGAATTACAGGCCACCACCAATTCTGCCTAGTGGGATTTGGGATCCGAACTCAGGTCCTTTTGTTAGTGAGGCAAAAGCCCTGAGCCTTCTCCCTAACTCAGTAGAAGTCTTTTTTTTGGAAACAGGGTTTTTCCTATGTAGTCTGAAACTTTCTGTGGAGCTAAGGATGACCCTAAATTCTGGATCCTCTTCCCTTAACCTTCCAAGTGCTAGGATTACTGGCCTAAACCAGTATTTTCATTTTTGTTATTTTTTAACTAGCCAACAAAGGATCAGGTTTCCTTATGGTGATTTCCTTTTATCCATGCTTTGGTTTTATTGCTCTTTGCTCCATCTCTCTGTACCCTGCACGCACCCTTCCACCCCCAGCATTCCCCTCTCTGCTCAAATGTCACATGCATCCTCTTACCTGGAAATCCTCTTGCTCAAAGCTTCTTTTTCGCCTTTTCATAGTCCCCTTTCCCCTTTCACAACCTGTAGCCACACTCATCCCCACATAGAAACATACATGTATAAAAATCAGAAGCTAAGATCTGCATGTGAGAAAGAACATAGGTTTGTCTTTCAGGCAGGGTTACTTCACCAATGTAATAGTGTCTTGTCCCATCCATGTTCCTACAAATTTCATTTCAGTCTTATTGTTCATTAAGATGTCATTGTGTACATATACCACATTTTCATTATCCATTCATCTATTGGTGGGTAGCAAGGCTGATTCCATTTCCTTGATATTGTGTATAGGATAACAATGAACATGCTCGTGTGATGTAGAGGCCAGGAGTAGTATGGTCGGGTCATATGGTAGTCCTATTTCTAGTTTTGTGAGAGACTTCTGCATTGATTTCTATAGTAGGCTTACCCATTTGCATTCCCATCAGGGATATATAAAGATTCTTTCTCCCACCCACATCCTTGCCAGCATTTATTATCATTTGTTTGTTTTTTTAATTATTTTATTCATGTATTGCATGTATGTGCATGTATGTGCATGTATGTGCGTGTGCATGTGTGTGTATGTATGTGTATGTATGTATGTGTGTGTATGTATAGAACCACAGATGAATTCGGGAACCACCATGGACTCAGCCTCCACTTCCTCCTTGTTTACTCTGCCCTGGGATTCACAGGCTCCACCCTACCAGGACCAGAAATGCAGGCCGCCCCTGCTTCTGCCTGCGTCTACACTGGGGTCTAGGATCCGAACTCAGGACCTTCCACCTGCAAGGCAGAGGCTTAACCCCTGAGCCACCTCTCCAGCTCTATTGTTATTTGTTTTATGACAGCTACTCTGGACTAAAGTGAGGTGGCGTCTTCAAGTAGTTTTAATTTGCATTTCCCCAATGGCTAAAGATGGTGAACACTTTTAGAAAATAACTGTTGGCCAATTGTGTTTCTTCTTTTGAGAACTATCTGTTTAGTTCATTGGCCCATTTTGGTGGGGGGTAGTTAATTTGTGCAATTCTTTATGTTTTAGATATGAATCCCTCGTCTGAAGTATAGCTACAAAGATTTCCCATTTTTTAGGCTGTCTGTTTTCTCTTTCAACAGTTCCTGTGTGAATGTTTCTTAATTTCATGTATTCTCTTTGAGCAATCTTGGGACTCTATTCAGAATTATACCTGTATCTTGAAGTACCTTCTCTGTATTTTCCTCCAGCAGTTTTGGTTTTTCAGGTTTTAAATTAAAGTCTTTGATTCATTTGAACTGATTTTTCTGCAGGGTAAGAGATAGGGGCTAATTTCATTCTTCTGCATGTGGATATACAGTATTGCCTGCGTGATTTGTTGAATAAGCTATTTTTTTTTTCAATATATGTTTTCAACACCTTTGTTGAACATTAGGTGATCATAGTTATGTAGGTTTATTTCTGGGTCCTTGCTTCTTTTCCACTGGTCTATATGTCAGTTTTGTTCTGTTACCATGCTGTTTTGGTCACTGTGGCTCTGCAGTATAGCTCGAGCTAGGATATTATGATGCCTCTGGTAATGTTGTTTCTATTAAAATTGGTTTAGTTATCTGTGGCCTCCCATAGCTGCATATGAATTTTAGGATTTTTTTTCTAGTTCTGTAAAGAGTGCTAAAGAGTTTTGATAGTGTTTCATTGAATCTACAGATTACTTTTGGTAATATAGCCATTTTCATAATATCTGCCAAGCCAAGAGCATGGAAAGTCTTCTCATTATCTAGCTCTCTTTCAATGTTTTCTTTATTTCAGTGCCTTCAAATTTTCATTGTAGAAATATTTCACCTCCTTGGCTAGATTTATTTATTCCTGTATATCTTTTTTTTAAGCCATTGTGAATGGGATATTTTCCTTAATTTTTTCTCAGCAAGTTTGTTATTGATTATAAATGTATCTTTTTTTTGTGTTGACTTTTTATTATGTAACTTTACTGAAAGTGTTTATCAAGCCTAAAAGTTGTCTGTTGGAATTTTTAGGGTTTTTAAAGTATAGGATTATGTCATCTGAAAATAAGAGAGAGTTTGATTTCTTCCTTTCTATTTTTTATCCCTCTTATATCTTTCTCTTATTTAGGGCTTGGAAAGCCCTAAAATAGGGCTTTAAGCACTACTTTAATGTGGAGGGACTGAGCACCCTTGTCTCATTCTGGATTTTAGAGGAAATGGACTCAGTTTTCTCCATTTAGTGTAATATTGATTCTAGGTATGTCATATGCTGCCTTCCTTTGTTGAGGTGTGCTCTTTCTATTCCTAGTGTTGTCAAGGCTTTTATCATGAAGGGATGTTGAGCTCTGTCAAAGGCCTCTTCTATATCTATTGATGTGGTCATGTGGTTTTTGTCCTTACGTGTACTGGATGACACTGATTTATGTGTGTTGAGTTAGCCTTGCATTCCTGTGATGGAACAATCTTCTAAATGTGTCCTTGAGTTTTGTTGAGAATTTTCATATTTCTGTTTATTAGTAAAATTGGTCTTCCATTTTCTTTGTGTGTGTGTGTGTGTTTACTTCGTTTTGTTATCAGGGTAAAAGTGATTTTGTAGAATAAGTTTGGTAGTTCTCCATCCTTTTCTATTTTGTGGAATAGTTTGAGAAGTGTTGGTCTTAAGTCTTCCTTAAATGTTTGGAAGAATGTTAACAGTGAAGTAATATAGTGCTGGGTATTTCTTTGATAATTGCTACTTCACTAACATTGCTTGTTATGGTTTGCTTAAGTCTTTTTTAAACTAGTTCTTTAAGGAGTTTACTTGAGAAGCTTAGGAGAGATTGAACTATAAGGAGCTACAGGAGATAAAGTAAAGCAGGGAAAACATCAGTGAAATCTAGGCTCAAGGCATGAAATGGTCCAGGAGAGGGAAGAGACTGAATAGAAATATGTCCTCAGAGCATGGCTTTGCCATCTCATGTACGCAGAGTGTATCAGTCAGCTTTGGCTACAGTTGTGCTGTGTAACACACAGTCACCCCACAGCTTTCAAGCTCTTTGTTTATCTGTCATGTAAGACATTAGCTGTAAGACAGTTGGGGCACATGGTTTTGTGGTTTTGCTCTAGATCCCAGCCAACCAAAAGGCTTGTTCTAAGCATCAGAGGCTGAGAAAGCTGCTTCTGTCCCACATATGTTGTTTTCATGGTGAGAGCTAAGCAAGAAGGAATCAATGGCTCTTCATGCGTCTGCTTTTCTACCCAGTTTCTAAGAGTCACTGGCAGTCCAAAGTCAACTGGGTGTAGGTATATACTTTGCTTATTTTCAGGGCGTCAACATTTGGAAACAATCAACCATATTCGTTTGTTAATGTCACAGTTCCTCATTTCAATATCCAAGGAATGCCCAAAACCTATGGAAATCTATATATATTCTGACTTTTACTTGGAACTACCTAAGGACTATGGGCAGGTTTCATATGCAACAGGGATATATCTGGCAAAAGGATGATTCATGTCCTGGACTGTCTACAATGAGACAGTACAGGATTTCACCACACTATGGATGATATAAAGCAATGACTTGCTTATTTTTGGAATTTTCCCTTATTTAAAATTCTTTCAGATTGTGGTTGATCCCATATAACAGAAACCTCCACCTGCCTTTTTTTCGGATCTCTATGTCTTTGTAAGTAGAGTTCCTATGTCTGGGAGTTAGCCCTTATTTTTCTCTCTGTGTGACTTCATGCTCCATCATTGCGACAAAGCCACTAAGGGGATCAACTTGCAAAAAGTCAAGATTTATTTGGGCTCATGGGTTCAGTCCCTGGTGGCTTGGCTTTGTTGCTTTGGGCCTGAGGTGGTGGAGTACACCCCAGTACATTGTGCCAGGCAGACGTGCACAGAAGAGGAAGACGTTTGCCTTATGGGGGCCAGGAAACAAAGAGGAAAACAGAAAGGGGTTGGGGTGCCCTTTCCTTCAAGGACAACCCCCCAGTGACCTGACTTTCTCCCACTAAGCCCTGGCTTCTAAATTTCTTCCACTTCCCAATAGCATGAAGGGCCTGAGGACCAAGACTTGAGCACATGGCTTTGGGCTGATGCTTATCCGAATCAGCACCGCCCTCCCCCATACACCATCATGTCTCAGGTGTGGTTTGGTCACTTCTGCATCTCCACTAGCTGTCTAGCTGGACCTTGTGTTCCTAACCTCCTGTGCCTACTCTAGCTGTCCTGTCCCCCTATGTCTGTTCCAGTCTTGCTTCCTCCACCACATTCTTCTTGCATCAGACTCCAGTTCATTGCGTGTCTTGATCTCTCTAAGCACATGGTCCTTTCTGTGACATCTAGGATGCTGCAAGGGCTGGGCTGGGAACTTCCCCTTGACCTCACCATTCCTCTTCTCAGAAGCTCTGTTGCAGCTCCATGTATTTGCTGCAACCCTACAACCTTCTTTTCCCCTCCTGCTCCTCCTCCTTGGGACATTCTCTCACTCCCTCCTCAAATCCTACAGTAGACTCATGCTTCTTCTTCAAGATCCAGTTGAGTCATTGCCCTCTCTTCATGAAGAGCTGCCTCGGATGTGTTAGGCATTCCTTCCTTCCCTAGCAGCACATTGGAATCTTGTTAGCCAAGCCAAGCTATGGAGCCTGAGAGAGACTGACCCAAGAGCTCTTTCGTTGACACACACTGGTGGCCACTGTGGAATGCAGAGGTCACTGTGAATCCTTAATAGTGATCAGCCCTAGGACCACACCTTGGCTGTCTTGCTTACACTAGAGATCTAAGCTACTGGGATCATTGCCTTGCCTCCCGGAGTGGAGGCTAGTTAGGGGCATTTGCATCATCCTAGATGTGCTTAGAGAGATCAAGATAGGCAATGAACTGGTGTCTGGTGCAAGAATGTGCTGGAGGAAGCAATTGGAACAGACATAGGCGGGGACAGGACAGCTGGAGAAGGCACAGGGAGCTGGGAGCACAAGGTCCAGCCAGGCAGTGGAATGCAGCTGGGGGAGCTGAATGGAGATTTAGCTCATGGGTTGGAGTCAGGTGGTCACAGTTTTGCATACTTCACCCAGAGTTATTTCGGAGAGTCCTTCCAGATCTCAAAAGAAGAAGTAAGAGCAGATCCTCTGGGGCTCTGGCCAGAACTGATGGTCTCAGTATGCCCAGGCTCAGTGGGGAGGCTGCAGAGTTCTGTAACCCACAGTCCAGACAGGCCATGGGAGGCTTCCAGACTAGAGCTTTGGAAACTCTTATGTTAATTTTCATTGCCTAATAGAGCTTCATAAAACGGAAACCTGGGTGCTCAGGCTGGCAGCTCTGTGCCCTGGAGAAGCCCCATGAAAAGCATTCACAAGGGACTGGTACGGTTCTCCTAGGCCACATGTGATTGGAGCTAACCCCTGGGAACACGGCTAAGATAAAGTAACTGGGGATGTAAGGGGTTTAGGGGCAGGGGCTTGGGGAGGGAGTGTTTTTTTTTTGGGAAGGTGTGTTCAGAGGTCTGAGCAGTACAGACAGGTTGGAGAGAGAGAAGGTCTTAGAACAGCTTTCCTTACTGGGGGTCGATGGCAACAAGACTTTTGGGGAAATCAGTAAAGGAGTCAGGGAGCTGATACCCTACGGGGTGACTAATGGAGAAGAAAGAGTAAGCGAGGACAAGAGGCATGGGCCTCACAAAACCTGGGGGGAAGTTGGCGAGCAAGAACTATTTCCTCATTTTACATAGGGGTGGTGGGGGCAAAGGCCCAGAGTGTTAGGGTTTGGGTCAAGATAGAAGAATGAGCTGGCAGAACCCAGAGCTCTGAGTCCCAACTGTGTGATTTGGAGCTTTTGGTAGCTCCAGAAGTGGGAAGGGTGAGGGGGGGCAACTGTGGTGACCTTCATTTGGGTCCTGGGGCATAGGAGAGGGCTCCTGACAGGAGGGAGGGGTGGGGAGAGGAAGCCGCTGCTAGAAAAGCCGGGGAGAAAGGAACACGGTGTCAGGACTGCTTCTTTTGGGGGTTTTGTTTCTCAAGATCGATCTCGTGTAGCCCAGGCTGGCTTAGAACTCAAATGTAGTTGAGGATGACCTTGAACTTCTGATCCTTCTGCTTTTACCTCCCAAGGGCAGGGATCACAAGCATGAACAACCATGACCGGTTATGCGGTGTTGGGGATTGAACTCAGGGCCTTGTGTATGTGAGGCAAGCCCTCTACCAACTGTGCTGCCTCCACAGCCCTGGATCTAGTTCTTAAGGACATTTTTGTTCCATTGAAGTAGGGATGCACTCTTTCCTGGAGGCCTGACCTAGATGCCTTGAGCTGGGCTCTTCAGTCTCAGGACACTGGAGAGGCCTCTGGGCTAAAAATGAGGTGGCCACGTCCCATCCAGTTCTGGAACTGGCGGCTGTTGGTGCTACGGGACCTGGTAGCACAGGGCACATGCATACTGATCCGACTTCTCTCTGAACAATGCCCACAGCCAAACCAAAAGCTAAGGGAGAGAAGGCCAAACCCACAGGAAGCAAATTCTCAAAGCACAACCCACAAAGAGGAAGTGGGCTGTTTCCAGAGGGATTCCCACTTTTCAGCTGTCTTCTGACAGTTTGGCCACCCGGCACTGAAATTTCTAGAAGATGCACTGGCCTGCAGATTTGTTGTGCACGCATAGTCTGAGAGTCAAACACTGTCTCTGAGTTCGTTAGTTCATCCAAGATTGATTGAGTGCCTACTAAGTGCTGGGCTAGGCACCTGGGATACAGCAGTGAGCAACAGGGGTGTGAGGCTAGAACTCAGCTCGGAAGACAGTGGTTAAACAATGGAGTGGACAGTGAGAAGAGCCCCCCAGGGAGAAGTGAGGGGTTCGTGAGACAGGATGGCCAGGGAAGGTTTCCATCCAGATGTGACCTCCACGCTGAGGGTGAAGAGAGAACAACCTGCAGTGGGAACTGAGCCCCCCACGGTCCCCTCCAGCAGCTTCAGAATGCAGATGGCACTTGTGACCACAGAGCATAGAGGCGCCAGAGGAGGGAGCCACCCCGAGGCATAGGGCCAATTGCCAGAGGGGTAACAGCTGTCTGCCTTCCTCCTGCCCCAGGAAAATCATGCGGCCTCAAGTGGCAGACCAGCTGCCCCAGGAGGAACTTGCCAGGCATCTGTGGGAAAAGTTAAGACACTACCAGAATCACTTGAGTGTGTGTGTGTCTGTGGAGGTCCCAGGGTGACACCAAGTACCGTTCTGGATTGTTTTATAGCCTTATTGTTTTGCTCTGGGGATTCCCAGACGCTGCTTTCCTGGGTCAGAATTATAGGCTGCTCCATACCCACCTGGCTTTTTTATGTGGCATCTGGGGACCCAAACTCAGGTCCTTTTTGTGAGGCAAAGGAAGCTTTAGCCCCCAAGCCATCTCGCCAGCCCCTGAGTGACAGGTTTTCTTTAGAGGGGGATTTGGCTCCCCAAGAGAAAGAACAGGATCTGTATTTGCCAATCATTGTCACTTGCTTATTTAAAGATAAGTTCTCTTGAAAAACAGAGAATACTTTTTTGTTTAAAAATAAAAAGGCTTTTGAGAAGGGGGGAAAGCGAGAGAGAAAACATGATGCCATGGTACTTGGGTGGACAGTGGTCAGAAAATAATTTTGAGAAGCCGGTTTTCTCTTCCTCCCTGTGGGCTTCTGGGGATCAAACTCCAGTTGCCAAGGTTGCAAACCTTAACTTACTGAGCCATCACCCGCCCCGCAGGATGCTCTCGAACCTGCCTGCCGTCCCTGCCCAGGGCCCGTGCTATGATTGTAATTCTGATTATAGTGTTGCTGAAGTGAATGTGATCCTTGTCCATAGAGCTACACTCCATTGTTCCACAGTAGCAAACCCCGTGATGTGAAGGAAGGAAAATTAATATTTTGAAGTACAAATTGGATCGAGTGCTTAGGACTCCATCCATGCTGGACCTGATCGTTCGTCACAGAGGTTCTCCACGACTCTTTGGGTCAGAGTGTTGGTTGGTTCCCAAAAGGTGTGGCAGCAGAGACCATGGGTGTGAGCAACAGAGGACGACTCAGCCCTTCCCAAGGCACAGAATGCATCGCATCTGATTGTCACAGGCCCCTTGAACACCCAGCTGGAACCGGCCCAGGCTGGATACTCCACCCAGTTTGGGTCTTGTAAAAGAGCAAATTTCTCCCCTCCCCTCTCCTCCCCTCCCCTCCCCTCCCCTCCCCTCCCCTCCCCTCCCTCCCCTCCTCTTCCCTCCCCTCCCTTCCTCTCCCCTCCCCTCCGCTTCCCTCCCCTCTCCTCCTCCCTCCCCCTCCTGTCCTTTCTTTTTTCTCTTCTTTTTTTTCTTCTTTTTTTCTTTCTCCTCTCCCCTCCCCTCCCCTCCTCTTCTCTTTATCTTTGGGTCACTTTCTTAGATTGAGAGGATACAGGGCTCTAACTGGCTTGGGTTGGCCCTTTCTGTATTTCAAGTGCCGATGGATGGATGACCACCAAGTCCATTCAAGTTACCAAAGGGGCGGGAGTTATGTCACAGAATTCCACATGTCTGAGCATGGTCCTGGGGCATCTCCAAACGAGGAACTCTTCCAAGGAACTCTGAGAGGGCAGCTGAGCCTCAGAGAGACCAGTGAGCCTCAGCGTACTCACGCGTGAATACGGTGCTGGTGGCTTCCAGCAGGTCTTGCAGTACAGAGCTCCGTGCATGCAGCACGGCTTGCGCAGGCTAGGGGAGACTTTCAGTGATGTCACTGCCTTTGAATCAGCCCTGCTCCTCTAATAAACCCTCATCTCCACTGCCACAAGTAACCCCAAGAAACCCGTGGGCTCATCAAGTTGGATCTTGGTCTAATTGCTACTTTGGTCCGTCGTCGAACTGCTGTCTGGGGTGGATAGACAGTTGCAAAAAGTGTCCCACAACAGTTTTGGGGGAGGTCTCTCTGCCCCATCCTGTATTTGAAAATCCCCCAAGTCTCGTGTACAGGAACTGATCCACACTGGCTTACTTGAGTCGATTGTTCATTATTGTTAAAGTAGATAATTTGATTAGCTATCCTACAAATTCTCATGATTGACGATACACTACTGCCACCCCTAGAGAATTTATCGCCCTAATCCCCTCCCCCCTCCGTGGGACAGGAGGCCAATCCTCCAAACAACAAGCTTTGATGGATGCCTGGCAGGAGTTTATTGGGGTTACCTATGGCAGTGGGGATCAGGGTTTTTACCTGGCCATTTCCAGTTGCTACTTAAAGAACGGGGAGAGGCAGCTGTCATGTGGATTTCCTACTCTGCCTGAATACACTTGATGAAAGATGAACTTGACGAGAGCATAAGTGTGCCACGATCAGGAAGTGATGAACTTTTATTTGCTTTGTTCTTGGATGACTCATGGACGTGTAAGTTTATCTAACTGAACTTTTAAGGAATGGCCGTGTTTCATAGCAAGCTTGCCAAATTCCTGAAAATTTAGCAACTGGATCATTGCGCATTGGATCCAATTGTCAGACTATCACATTTTGCCTCACCGGAATGGATGACAGGAGCCTGTCAGTAGAGACTTCTAAAATAATGAGCAATGGTTCGTGTAAGCCAGTGTGAATCAGTGTGCAGGTGGGAATAGTCAGTGTGCAATGGCTTGATTTCTCAAGTACAGGCTGGGGCAGAGAGACCTTTCCGAACACCTATTATGGGAACACTTTTTCTGGGGAGACACCACACAACCGTCTATCTACCCCAGACACCCCAGACACAGTTCAAAGACACACCAAAGTAGCAATTAGACCAAGATCCAACTTGATGAACAGCAGGTTTATTGAGGTTACCTCTGGCAGTGGAGATGAGGTTACTTAGAGGAATAGGGGTGATTCAAAGGCAACTACATCACCAAACATCTCCTCCAGCCTGGGTGAGACGCACTGCACGCCTGGAGCCTTCTGCCAAATGACTTGCTAGGAGGGTCTCTTCAGGCTTCTAGACTGCTCCAAGGGTCTCTCGCTAACCCTTCTTTTAACTTATTTGTTTATTTTGTGTGTGTGTGTGTGACTTTGGGAATCACCCTGGATTGCTTCTATCTCCTTATCGAGTCATTCAGGGATTTCCCAGGTTCTGCCCACCAGAGCCAGAAGTGCAAGCCGCCACCATTTCTGTTTAGCATTTTGTTTTTTAACATGGGATCTGGGATCTGAACTCAGGACCTTCTGCTTGCGAGGCAGAGTCTTATCCCTGAGCCATCTCTCCAGTCCTGTAACCCTTCTTTAAAAAAAAAAAAAAAAAAAAAAGTTTAGAAGGAGAGAGAGAGAGAGAGAGAGAGAATGAGAATGCTGTGGCACGTGGGTGGAGGTCAGAGTTCTTTCTTCCATGTGGGCTTTGGGGATTGCACTCAGGTCCGCCAGCTTGTGAGTAGGCACCTTACTGCTGAGCTATCCGGCTGGCTCTACAGCCATTCTTGACTTGGAATTATCCTTTATTCTCTCGCTTTCAGCTTTAGGTTGGATGTTCAGTGCCCCCTAACAAGGCCCCTGTGTTAAAGGTTACATTCCTAGAATGAAGCTAAGCATGCGGGGAGAGCATACATTTTAAAAAGTGGGATCTAGGCCTTCAAGTCATGGGGGGGGTGTCCTTGAGGGAACATGGGACCTTTCTCTCTCTCTCTTTTTTTTGGTTCCTGTAATCTCATGTAGCCCAGGTTGGTTTCAAACCCCCTGATGTACTAGAGGTGGGTCTCAAACTGATCCTCTTGCTTCTGGATTATAGATGCCACCAGTGCCTGACTTCTTCCCTCCCTCCCTCCCTCTCCTTCCTCTTCCTTCCTTCCTTCCTTCCTTCCTTCCTTCCTTCCTTCCTTCCTTCCTTCCTTCCTTCCTTCCTTCCTTCCTTCCTTCCCTCCCTTTTTTCCTCCCTCCCTCTCTTCCTGCTTCCTGGGTAAGTGGCATTTCTCTCAGACAGGAGGTGCTTCCTCTTCACAGACCCTAAAGCAACAGGATCTGAAACCCATAAAATCGTGAATTAAGCCTTTCCCCTTTATAAGTAGATTTTTTTCTCAGTCGTTATAGTGACAAAGCCAACACATAAGCCCAATGGAAGGTCCTGGGAGCAGATTCACCCCTGAATCCCAGTGCTGACGTGCACGTAGTAGGTCCTCAACCAGCATGGGTCGATTGGATGAGTACAGGGCAGTAGAGTAAGGCTGAGCCTATACTGTGAGGTGCATTTTTCTTCAAACCTCAGTTTCTCCACCTGCAAAATGATAAGGGTTTGAGGATTGGCCCCCACGTTCCCTCGGCTGTAAAACGCCTCTGTATTTGACGTCACCAGTCTGCTGGCTGAGGGTTCTTTTCTTCTCCCTGGGGAGAAATCACTTGTAGACGAATCACCTGCTGGTCTCTCGTGACAGCAGTAGGCAGGTGGAAGGGTAGCAAGTGGCACCCTCTAGTGTTGCAGTCCTCCTGCAGGCCTTGGGGTATTGGGATCCTTAGACTCTGGAAGGTGAGGAGCAGTGTTTCAGCTCTTAGCCTGGTCTCTAAAGACACAGAAGCTCTCTAGAACGCTAGGTGATTGGGACCTTCAGTCTTCCATTCCGTTCTACAGGGCCAATTATCTCTCCCCGTCTCCTCCCCTCCCCCTCTCCCCACCCCTCTCCTCGTATCTCCCTACTCCTCCCCCTTTCCTCTCTCCCTTCTCCCCTTTCCCTACCCCTCTTCTCTCCTCCCCTCCCCCTTTCCCTCTCCTCTCCCTTCTCCTCCTCCCTTCTCCTCCCCTCTCCCTACCTAACCCCACTCCTCCCCCATCCACTCCCTCCTCCCTCCCTCCCACTCCCCTTTCCTTTCTCCTCTTCTCTTCTCTTCTTCCTGCCCTGGCTGCTCTAACTATTCAGCTGCTTCTAAACTAGTCTATTGCTGAGAGCTCCTCAGGGTGTCTGCCTCCCTGGGGATTGCGCTGGAGAGTCAGGATACTCAGAAGCCGGGCTGCTCAGAAGCCAGGCACCTCTAGAGCCTGACCCTTCTGGCGTCAGGGAACCCTCCTGAAGCCCCCTCTGCTTTGGCTGCCGAACAATGGCTGCCTGGCCGCGCCCACAGCTTGGTTTCTCAGTGGTCTTCCTGGGGTGAGCCTGCCCAGGAGAAACGTCTCTTTGAGCCTCATGTTGCAACACACAAGGTGAGGGGTGCAGAGGGCAGCATCCTCCAGCTGACTCCCTGAATGCACAGGAGCAGGTGAGTCTTTAGCACGATCACAGTTATTTGTTTTGAACCAATCATAACCATTCATTTGGACCCACTGTGGCCTCTGGTGGTACCAATCACAGCGCTGCACTTTGTGATCATGATCTTGCCTTCTAGGATCCACCTTGAAGGCATTAGGCTCCTTAAACTCTTCCCACTTGTAATCCCTTTTCACCCAAGAAACTTCCATGCAGTTCTGAGCAGAGGAGGTAAACATTTACTGACAACAAATCATAAAGACACTTATTTTAAAGCAAATCTTTGGTATACATGTGTATTTCATTTTTTAAAAATGGAAGCAAATTATCATAGTAATGATGTTTGTATGCTTATTTTTACATAAAGAATTGAATCTTGACTTAGTATTCGATACCGTGGGACTGAGAATATCCTCAGTGCTCTTCAGAGTTCAATGATGTTTTGATTTGTAGCTGTCAGTGCTGAGGATTCCACTTCATGTAAACATATAATCCAAAGTGACAGAAGTAGTTTAGTGCTATTAGAAATTGTTGGAAATTCTGTCTAATACCACAACAAAATTCATTTAATGGTCTTTTTTATATGAAATGTAAGTAAGCAACTTAAACATCAACTCTAATTTTTATTTTGTATTTGCTTATTTACATTTATTTTGCATGTGTAAGTATGGGTGTGTATGTGTAGAAGAGGACACCACATGTGCCTGTGGGGGCCCCAGGGTGACTTTGGGAATTGTCCTGGATTGCTGTACTTCCTTATTGCTTTGCTCTGGGGTTTCCCAGACTCTGCCTTCCAGGGGCAGAAGTTGCAGACCACCTCCATTACTGTTTGGTGTTTTTGTATGGGATCTGACTGAACTCAGGTTCTTTAGCTTTTTGAGGACCTATCTCTCTAGTCCACATTCATATGTGTGTGTGTGTGTGTGTGTGTGTGTGTGTAAGAGGGCACTTGAGTGTGTGTGTGCCTATAGAGGCTAAGAATAACATCAGGAATCATCTTGAATTACTCCATCTTCTTATTGCTTTGTTCTGGAGTTTCTCTGTCTTCCGGGGCCTGGACTATAAGACACAGTAATTTCCACCTGACGTTTTTATGTGGGATCCAAGGATCTAGACTTTGGTCCCCTTGTTGTAAGACAAATGCTTAAGCACCTAAGCCATCTCCCCAGCCTTAGAGAGCAACTTTAAAGCTGGTTCTCTCCTGCCACTATATGGGTTCTGGATCACCAGGTTTGCAAGCAGATGTGTTTACCGTATCCTGCTGAGGTACCTGGCCAGCCCAGATGCCAGTTTTTAAAATCAAGCATTTCCAATGTTATGCAACTCACATCTATACCGACATGCTGAAAAATAATGGTAGGAAAATAGTCTTTGTTTTCCATGATCAAACCATCCTGTTTCCAAAAGAGCAGAAAACCAAGTATGCACGGAAGAAACGCTGACCTACGAGCCTCCAGTAGTCTTGAATCAGAGTCAGGTGTTTCTAGGTAGCATTGTGGGCCTTGTGTGGCACGACTGAGCCCAGGCTGCAGTGAAATGGTGCGATACAGCGCCGCTGAAATCACCTTGGTTTATTACATTTGAGTTTTGATTTAATCTTTGTTGCATGTTCAGAAACCTTTTGCTGTAGCCACATGCATTGTGACTCCCCCAGCGTAAGGGTGACTCCAGTTGAGGTGGCAGACCACAGTTTTAGAAGCAGTGTGCTAGACCTGGGGGTGGGGGAGAGAGTGCCCCTTCTGGCCAAGGTGGAAATGGTAGCAGGATCTGTGACCACAAAAGGTCTGCTTCGAGCTAGGCTCAGTTCTGGGGGAGATCGCACCTTGGGGCACCCGGACAAGTAACTAACTCTATCCATGCAGAGTCACTCAGAGGTTCCGGGAAGAGTTCAGGTTGGTTGGGACTGGCATCAGGGTCGTCCCCGGCAGGTAGACCCATCGTTCATTTGCTCATGGTAGCCGGGGCAGCGAGAGAGAATGTGACAGGTGTTAATTAGGGAGTCAAGTTGCCTAGCTCCAAGTCTTGCCTATAATATAAACTTAAACTATCGTCAACAGACAATAATTTTTTAATACATTTTTTATTATTTCCACTCATACAAACTTAATAGGTAGACCAGTTCCCTCCCTCCCTCCTCCTCCCCCCGAACTCCCTGCTCCCCCTCCCTCCCTCCTCATCCCCCAGTACCTCCCCTCCAATTCCCAGAGAGTCCTTTATTGTGTATGCCTAACTCTCCTCTTGGTCCTCCTCTCCGATGACGTACAAGGACCCAGTGGCATTTCCCTGAACCCTTTTTTGTGTTCCCCTTAAGCATAGGAACACTACTGTGGCTGTCAATCCCTTGCCTCCAAGGATCTTGGTGCCTTTAGCTGATGCTAGACTTTGTGAGGTCAACAGTGTGTTGGATATTGTGCAGGGCATGCAAAGTCCTATTATGATTACTTCAGCCCTAACTAGTGTGGAGAATCTTGCAATTCATTGCTCCTCCCATCCTTTTGCTCTTACAGTCTTACCGCCCCCTCTTCTGCAAATGTCCCTGAGCTTCAGGATGGGGGGAGATTAGGCTGGCCTAATTCTATGTGGTTGATATAGAGTCTCTGAAGTTCTGGATTGTGGTTTGTTGATTTTCTTTTACAGTTTTGCTGCTCCTGCAATGCCCTTCACTCCATCCTGATGGGCACTGTATGTCACCCCCTGGTCAGAGACAAAAAGCTGTTAAACTGGAGAACAGACAATAATTTTAAATAGATTTTAACAGCATCTAACACTTGCCCTTCTCCCCAGGGAGAGGTGGGTGCTTCCCCCTCCTCTGCCTTGTGATGAACACTTCCCTTGCACACAGTGTGACAAACTGACCCACAACCATGTGACTATAAGGACGGAGCTGTCTGTCCTCTTTCCTGGTGGGCAGCTATTACACACTAAGTGCAAATGAATTCCCTCAGGTCTCCACGGATGCTATTGGCCCAGCTGTTTAGACTGTGCTCAGGGGAAGCCAACTCTCTAAAGACCCCATACAGCGCTCCCTCAGAGGAGTTCAAAGGCCGAGTTCCACAGAGCTGACAGACATTGTATAGCCCATTTCCTTTGTTGCTGAGTAAGATGTGCTGAGGTTAGAAAAACGACCTGCCTGCGTGTCTGGCTCTAGCAGGGTAGGAATGAGCAACTCTTGAACACAGAGCCTGCTAGAACCAGAGAGGGTGTCCCCAAGAGTCAGCACCTACCCCTCATTTGCATATTGCTTTACATCTCAGCACCATTCTTCCGTTACTTCTTAGACGACTATTTCTGTCAAATACAGTAAAAAGAAATGACTCAATTTCTCTGCCTCTTTGGTGAGACCCACAGCCTCTTGTCTACGGGCTGTGTGATGAGAGACACTTCCAGGAGACACCGCTAACTGCCTTTCAGTTTCACTCTCCGTTCTGCCCACCGAGCAGATACACCACGGGGCTGCATTGAAATAAACCCATAGTAAGTTGAAAAATGCACCAGATGTGAGTCCTGCCGCAGCAGTGTGCGCAGAGCAGCATTGGTTGTTTCTCTTCATGACTGCCTGGCCAACAAGAGAAAAGAGTAGAGTTTAAACTCCCAAGGGTAGGGGGAGGGAGGGAAACTGGGATGAATACTCAATGCGCTTGTAAAAGTAGGAAAAGAAAATTCTAAGTATGGTCTCGGTGGCATCTTGATGGGAAGTAGAAAAGTCCTGAGTCCAACCACCATGAGTCAGTGGACCGATCTGTAGCGGAGGCTCCCAAGACTGTAGATGAGACCCCGGAGGCCACCAGAGTGCGGGGCACTCCTGAGACACAGAGGGAAGATGAGGGCCCCATCCTTTCATGCCCCAGAAGCGAGAGGCGGCAGCCTTCTGACCAGATGGAGATATCTATCCATTCTGCATTTTGTGGGGAGCTGAGGGGAAGGAAGGCAGCCTCCTCTTCTTGAAGACACAAATCCAGAGCCAGATCCTTCTGCAGCCTGGGACGACTCTGCTTTTCAGCACAATCCTCCGTCAGCTGCAGCTGTTTGGTGTGAGGCAAGCCTGGGGGTGTGGGGGTGGGGGCAGACAGTCCCCTGTTCCTAAGCTCAACACCATGGGATTTCCTGCTTTTCCTGCTGTGCTAGACGCAACCTGATGTTCAGATTTGCCTTCTCAGAGGGCTGGGACAGAGATCTGTCAGGTCCTTGGCATTGTCTGCCTTCTGCCAGTCCCCTGTGCAGATGGGAGAGCTGGGGAAAGAGGAAGTGATCCAGAAACCAGATTAAACAATAATAGCTCGTGCTTACTAGGCAGTTTTTTTTTTTTTTTCTTCATACATCGAGTTAGGCTTCCAGCACTTTTTAGGATCCCAGCTTTGGGGTGACAGGGGTGGCCACTGTTCTGGTTGCGCAAATGGAGAAATGGGCACACAAATTAAGAAATGCTCTGGGGGCTGGAGAAATGGCTCAGAGGTTAAGATTTTTTGCCTCACAAGCAGAAGGTCCTGAGTTCAGATCCCAGGATCCACGTTTAAAAAAAATACCAGGCGGAAATGGTAACAGCCTAGAGTTCTGGTCCTGGTGGGCGGAGCCTGGGAAATCCCAGAGCAAAGCAAAAGGGAGATAGAAGTAATCCAGAATGATTTCTGAAGTCACCCTTGGTCCTGCACAGGGACACAGTGTCCTCTGATACACATACACACACACACACACACACACACACACACACACTAAATATAATAAATTAAGTTAAAAAAAATCCTGGGACTCCATGGAAAGGGACTGCAACATGGGCATGAGATGGCACCACACTGCCTGAGAAAGTGAGGCCCAGCCTAGACCCAGAGAAAGGTGGGGCCTCCCCAAAGTGAAGCCAGGCCAGCTGGAGCCTGAGGAAGCTGACCCCTGCACCCTACTCTACTCCGGTCATCATGGCACCCCCTTCTCTTCCCAGGGGGCCGCCAGCTGGGAATCACCTGCTCTGGTCATAGTTCCTGCTTGTCCCTGGGAATTGTGTGGAACTTTGAGTGGAGGGTGAAGGGAGGGTGAAGGGGGAGGGGGAGGGCGGAGCCTTCCTTACAGGAACTGCAGTGGTGGAAGGCAGGAAGGGCCTGGAGGATTGGGCTTGACTGTTTCTTTTGTGAATGGAAGAAACTAAATAAAATTAAGGGATGCGAGCACCTGGCATCCATTTGCCAGATTCATGAAGCGGGAATGCTATTTATTTTTTGCTTTTTTTTTTTTAAATCCGAGATTTAAAATCATGGAGGCTGTTAGAAAGCTAAGATATTCCACAATTCACCTCCCACTGTTCCTACCGGCTTGAGGCTCAAGGTATCTGGAGAGAGAGGGAGTTTCCACAATATTGTCGAACTGGTTGCTGGCTGAGCCCAGAGAAGAAATTATTTTCAAATCAGCCCACAGCAGACTTTTCTGACTAAGGTGGAGTTTATGTCCAGCTTTGGGGGGTGAACAGCAATCCAATCACCAGTCCATCATTCGGGCACTCAGTTAGGCATGTCTGAATTGTGGCCAGGGCTCTAAAGGAGAAGAAAAGTTAGTAGTGATAGGGAAACCTGCTAGCTGAAGAGGAGGAGGAAGAGGAAGAGAAAAAGGAGGAGGGGAGTTAGAAGCGGAGGAGGAGGAAGAAAATGATTGAGTGATGGAGAGAGGGGACAGCGTGACTTTGCCAGGGAGAACCCAGACCCAGCTGGACTAGGCCCTCAAGCTCTTCCTCCTCCCTCAATGACCTAAGGAAAGAAGCAGAAAGTAATCAAGTAATTAAGCAGCCAAGCAGCTGCCCTTCTAGAACTCTGCTCTTCCCTCAGGTCAAGGAAGTGTTAGAAAACCCAAAACTAAGACGGGGTAGCACACGCTAAAGCCCTGAATTCCATCACTAGCAGAGCTCATGCATAGACACACGTGTACACACACACACACACACACACACACACACGCACACACACACACACACGTTCGAAAACTCTAATACTGATTATCTCTTAACCATGACATTAAGAATATTACTGATGTCCTTGAGCTGCCTGAATTGGCTGGTCTCTGTCAGGCCAGCGTGAAGGTTGCTGGCTTTACAGGAGTCTGACCTAGGGGAGGTAGAAAGACTACAGGTTCCTTTCCTTGAACCAAATTTCTGGAGAATGGGTCTCTGGTCTCTGCTGGCTTATTTTATTATAGTTTTATAACCCAATGCCTAGCACATTCTAGGGAGCTTCCCTTGATGAGCCGGAGAAACCTATAGGGTTGGTTCCCAGAGACGCACTCTCCTATCCGTCCTTGGTCAGCCGGAGTGGACTGTACAGGAGCCAGCAGAGGTGGATCCCTGAGGCCAGGAATCAAGGTCACCCGGCAACAGGCGCCGGCCGCTCTTCAAACCAATATTCCGTTAAGTAAATATCTGTGCACATTTATCTGGAGTGGGCTGGGGGAGTTGGATGTGTGATGAATACAAATGGTAGCCCGCTCTGGAACCTGAATCCCACCCCACAGGAGAAGGTTTTTAGGAGCAGAAGGGATACAAAGTTTCTGACAAAGACACTTCCTGCCGGGATGAGTTACTATCCTGGGGGAGAAATAAAAAGCCCTTCTGGCTTGCCCACTCTCTATACTTCCCCCTTTCTCTTGGGTTTGTGGTTGAATTTTCCAATCCGCCCAACTTCTGGGGAGGCTTATTAGAGGATTTATTTTGGTTCCGTTTTTATTTGAAATTTGTTTAAATATAGATGAGAATGGCTAGTCTTCGGAAGACTATTATTTATTTTGACTGAGTAGCTTGGAGTGTCCTGTGGTTAATGTGTGTTTTGGGAGTGTGTTGGAAAATCATTAGATTTACTTGTGCTTTTTTTTGTTGTTGTTCAGGTGGGAAACACCAAAAGAGGAGAGGGAGGGAGGAAAGGGGGTAGAGAGAGAGGGATGGGGGGAGAAAGCAGGATGGGGGAGCAGAAGGGGAGAAGGGAAGAAGAAGGGAAGGGAAAAAGAGGGGTGTGCCCCCACTGAGCTTCTATAACTAAGTAAAAAAACAAACAAAACAAAACACCATGTATTCCCATTGCAGAGACGGGAAGGAAGGTTGAGATGATGTCATCCTTCCTCATGTCCCTGGAGATCCGTCTTTACCCACTTGCTGGAGTTTTGTTTATTTATTTACTTATTTTGTTTGTTTTTGTACATTACCTGCTCCATTTCAACTTCTTGGGAAGAAATCTTGGGTTTGTCCAGTTAAATCTCCAAGGGAGGAGACAGGCCCATTGTACCGTAGTTAAGGAAGGTATCCTCAGGGTTGACTCTCAGCTTGGTGGGATTGAGTTGTGACCTCCCCTATAAAATGGGGGGAATACCAGTACTGACCTTGCAGAGTTTAACAGGGATGAAATGGTTTGTATATATAACATGGTTAGATTCCAACCTGGAGCGCTGTGAACCTTTGTTAAAGAACATTTGCTGTCGTTGTTACTGGTATGACTACAGAAGATACAGATCCTTGCTTACAGGCGCGGACAGTGTGAAATGGGAAACACATATAACTGATCACAATTAATGCAAGAAATAAAGGGTGCTGTGGAGAAGCGCAGTTGAGGGCCAGGGGAAGTTCAGGAGGAGGAAGTTGCTCCAGCTGGTAGGGACTCCTGTTGGGGTTAAGCCATAGCGTGGGCCAAGCTTAGATGGGTCTGACTATATGTGAGCGCTCAGGGGAGCTCCAGCTTGGTTTCTTTCTCTGTTAATGAGACTCATAGCATCTGCTTCTCGGGGTGTGGTGAGGTTAGTCCCTCCCACAATCAGTAATTCATAATCCCAGGCCATCCTGGATCTGCTTGGCTGTTGCTCCTCGTTCAAGGAGTCAGTCAGCCCTAGAAGGTTTTGCATGAGCAATTAAATGCTTGGTTGGACCCGTGCCCCTTTTATTGATCAGATGAGCTACACGGTCTTATCCAACCAACACATGGGGCCAGGAGTTGAAATCCCACCATGGAGGTGAATAGCTCGTGGTACCTGGTTGAAACAGTGCTAGAAGGTATCCCGGGTCGGCTCTTCCTTTCGTGCCGAGCTCAGAAAGCCAAAGTACCTGTTGTGGGTCCCCTGTGGGCTTTCCACTATGTGGGCCAGGAAACCACACCCAGAGAAGAAAATCCCCAAAGCTGCTTCTCAGCCCCACGTGGAAACCAAAAGGTACTAAAAGCCGCCTGCTGACATCTCTGGAGGAACAGAAGCTTTTAGCTGGGGAAGCAGGTGAGCATGGAGGGGGCTGAGGGTACCTGCTAGCAGAGACCTTTTAGAGGGGCTCCAGGCTCACGAGGAAGTAGACAGATGGAGCAGGTTCCCTAACTGTTCCGTAGAAACAGCTTGTGCCATGTTTGGTGAGTACAGTTCTTCCTTTTGCCCTCTCTGAGTTTTGGTTATTTATTTATTTATTCGTAATCTATTTTTAAGTATTTTTTTATTAGAGGGCGAGGAAGCACATGTATGCCTTGATGGACGGGAAAACTTTCAGGGCACTAGATTTGCAAGTGCGTCCCCGACCCTCTGAGCTGTGTCGCTGCCCAGAAGTCATTTCTCCCTTTTCCTCTGGGGATCAAGCAAACTCAGGTTTCCAGGTGCCTTGCTCGCCTAGCAGGCCTTTGGTTTCGAGCTGTTTTCTGTCTGACTTGCGTGAGGGTTCTTTCTCAATGGTGCACCTCACCTACACCCCTTTCCTGAGAAAGGATGCTTAGCCTGGACCCGAAAACCCAGCGAGCCCACCATTTTTCCTTCCTCGGTGCCTCAACTGATTTAACTCAAAAGGCTGGGAAGGTGCTTCAGAGGGGAGGAGCCCAGCGTGATGGCATCCGTGGTGGCTTCGGTGGCCTCCAGCAGTCCACGAAGCTCAGGATGACTGAGCTTGAGGGAGCCCCTCAAGTTGAAGAATGACTCTGCTGGCAAGATGGTGGGCTTCTAAGCCCAGCTGCCCTCCTGTCATCAAACTTCATAGGACAGAGGAAGTGTGCTGTGCCCAGCAAGCTGGGTAGTGCCTGGCATGCTGCAAGCGCTGTTATTGGTACTGAATACATTTACTTAAAAGATGAACTAACAGTTACCTACTTCCCTCTGACTCTCTGGGTCAGAGGTTCATAGGCTTTTTTTTTTTTTTTTAAATGGAATTTAGGCTTTTTTGTTGTGGTGGTGGTGGTCATAGACTTCTTTTGGGGCATGAGGAGGTCACAAAGAGTCCTTGGTGCCTGCCAGCCCTGCTCCGGGCCGCGTCGAGGCAACGTGGCCTTGTCTTAAAGACTGTGGCCAAAGCTGCAGCAGGAGAGGTGATTCAGACATGTTCTGGGAACTGGCACGTCCCATGCCCAGGCAGGGTTGGCCGCTTTCAGACCGCGGGTACACAGTGGACTCTGGATACACAGACTCTCCGTCTGCCAGAGCCTGTGAGGGAGAGTTCTGGAATAGCCATCATCAGAAATGGAGTGGCCATTATTTGTTGGCCACTTGCTAATACCAAGACCCTCTGCCAAGCACTTTATGGGCACCATCACTTTTATGATGATCCGAGAGAGGGGCATGGCGATTCGCATATTACAGATGACAGATGCCCAGTCTCAGGAGGCTCCACTGACCTGTCTGTCCAAGGTCATTCTGTCAGTCAGCACCTGAGAACCTCTTGTACAGATGGCCCATGAGGAGGAGGTGGAGACCCTGCCAGTCCTTGGGTACCGGGAAGACAAGCTATCTTTTCCAAAATGCGTTCTGGGTTCCAGGAACTGTATAGGTATTATCTTTGATCCTTTGACTCAAAGAGTGAAGAATTTTTAAATTATTGTTATTATTGGGTGTGGGATCTTGCTGTGTTGCCCAGGTTGGCTTTGCTTCTGAGCTCAAGTGACCTTTTGCCTTCAAGCAGTTGGACTGTAGGTGCCGTTGGATCCTGCCATTGCCTTCCTCCTCCTCCTCTTCCTCCTTCTGGGCTGGGGGTCCAACCCAGGACCTCACTCACGTTAGGCAAAATAAACGCTCTGGCCTCACCTCAAGAGTTAGGAATTGCCATTCCTCTTTTAAAGGTGGGGAAATGGAGGCTCAGAGGTTGCCATTCAGGGTCACACAGAGAGCATGAGGGATGCTGAGGCCTGAACCCAGGACTCTCATTTCACGAACAGAGAAGATATGATCTCCTCAGTGCCTTGAGTCGAGATGTGTTGCTCAGTCGTCTCAGAGGTTCTTTTGTTTTATTTTAGCTGCCTACTAGGTTCCTGGAACCTCTTTATTAGAGATGAACTCTTGAAAGGCCTTTTATGCTTGAGTCAGTTTATTATAAGACGCCAAGCAAAATCTAAGGGAAGGAGGGGGCAGGGGAGTCTAAGACAGACCAACCTCAGGATTTTGCAGTAAATTCTGAAGATTTGATTACTTCCGGGCCATGCACAACTTTCTTTGAGTTGCTCTCCTTCTTTTTAAAATCTTTCTTTTAAATATAAAATTTATCTAAGAAAGAACACAGGCATGTATGACATGGCATATGTGAAGACAGTTTTCGATCTTCACTATGTGGGTTTAGGGGATGGAACTCAGATCTCCAGGTCTGCCTGCAGTCGCCTTACTTGAGGAGCTATCTCACAGCTCTCTCCTCTTTTTAAGCATTGAATCTAGCTTACTAGGAAGATAAGTGTACGACTGGGGGGGAGGGGGACTAGCTGCTTAGAGGCAAGCGGCGCTGTGGGAGGGAGGAAGCTGGTGGAAAACAAGAAGCATTGATCCCTCTGGACTATGGGGAGCAAAGAGTTTCGAAAGGAGAAATAAGAGTGGAGGGTACCCATGATGGTCAACTTGATGAAATACAGAATCATGAGGAACAGACCTCTGACTGTGTCTGAAGGTATTTCTAGAGAGGTTTAACTGAGTAGGGGAAACCTCATTCTAATTGCGATTGGCACCATTTCATGGGCTGAGGCTCTGGATTAAATAAAAAGTAGAATGAGCTGAGCATTAGTCTCTCTCTTTCTCTCTCTCCATCCATCCTGCCTGTGGCCATAGCATGAGCAGCTGCCTTATCATGCTCTGGTTCCTGTACCTTCCCTACGGTGATGGACTGTAACTTAAACTCTGAGACAGAATAGAGCCTTCCTTCCTTAGATTGCTTGTGTCAGGTATTTGATCACAGCAATGAGAAAAACAACTAATATGGACCCCAATGGCTGGGCTTCACCACCTCTGGGCAACCATAAGAAGAAGAACTCTGGGTGTTAGAACCCAGTGTCTCAAGGAACCAGTATGTATTATAAACAAGCCCAGGGCCGGTGAGATGGCCCAGTAGGATAGAGGTGACTGAGCGCATGTCTAGCAACCTGAGTTTGTTCGCAAGAACCCACATGGGCAATGTGATGGCATTCGCCTGTAATACAGTGTTGCAGGGAAATGGTCTTTTCGGCTGTCCCACTGGGGTGCCAAATGTTTCAGGGACAGGACCGACTGTCCCTGTAGGGTTGTGGAGTTCCATGAGGGGCTAGGATGCCCTGGAGAACTCATGGTGCCTAGGCATGGAATCCATGAGGAGCAAGGAACAAAAATGGACTCATGGCACTGGAGTGCCATGAGGGGCTAGGGCGCCTCCATGAGAAGCAGGCAGCTGGAAAAGGAACTCATGGCACTAAAGTGCCAGGAGGGGCTAGGGCGCCAAAGATAGCTTCAGGCCAGGTGTATTATACACTTAGACAAGCCCAGGAAACTGGCTTTTCCCATTGGTTAATTCCCATTGGCGTCCAATCCAGTTGCTCCTGGGCCCATGTGGACTAGAGGTCAAGTTGTTTGATATGGAGAGCTCATTTCCATAATCCCTTCATAGGGAAGTTGGCCAAGACCTTCACAGACCTTGAGAGACCCATCCCAGGATGGCTGCTCTAATCCTGCCTCACCAGCATCTGGGAGGCTGAGGCAAGAGGATCACGAGCAAGACCAAACTCAAATAAAACTCCAAGGGTATCAACTGGAAGGGTGCTGGAGAAAGGCTTCCTTGGATTCTAGTTTAGGGAAGTGTTGTTACAGGGAGCAACCCTGTGGTTTATCCTACAGGCAGCTTCCTTTTGAGGATCAGAGCGAATACTGAATTAACTTGTCCGCTGACCCTCAGCAGAAATCAAGTCTTCTTGGGCAAAGCAGTTGTCCTGACAGTTAGGACTTTCTCAGAGCCCCACTTCAGGTCTGTTGCTGCACCCAAGGCAAAGCCCAGGGAGTGAGCCCTAAGCTTCCATCATCACACACCTGGGGACTGCCACCTGTCACATCCAGCCTGGACAGAGGAGCTGAGGTCTGCAGGTGCCTTTGGCATGTGGGTGCACGTGATTCCTGTTGCCACGCTGTCCTGGAAATGGGCAAGGAGTGGCTCAGACCTGACGCTGGGCTTTTCTCACTGCCAGACAACCTCCAGGGCCAAACAGATTCTCATGCCTGTGAATGGCTCCATGCCGGTGGGCAAGGCGCTCCTGGTGTGCCAGGGAAAGAGTGGTTTGATTGAAAGGGATTAATTGGAGCTCTGTCTCCTGGGAGCTGTTTTGTCCGGTGGGAGGGGGGAGCACTCACTGGGACCTGTGGAGATAATGACTTTGGGATTTTGTCCATGTTGCTGAACCTCAGCCTCAATTTCCTTTTTTGGGGAAATGAAGGTGGGGTGGGGACCCCTAAGAGCGCCCTTTAAAGATAAGCCTGGCCTCACACCGAGAAGGCGTGTCTTGTGATCGGAGTAGTCCAGGGCTGAATCAGGGATGCTGTAAATGGGGTGACTACCTTTGGGAAGGAGGCTGGATTAGTGGAGGCAGATGACCGTTGGCCTAAAAACCTGAGAGGTTAAAAGCCAGAAAGATGAAAATGATGTATGTATTTCATTTAACTGACCTAGAAGACTGTGTCATTGACCAGAGAAACTGGGGGATGGGCTTTGACCTTGGCAGAGACGGTGTCAGTGTCTGAAAGGGAGACCAGGAAACAGCCAGAAGCCCAGCTGAAAAATCTTCCCTTCTCCCCAGGGAAGGGCGCTGCGCAGTCAGAGCCTCCAGTTTGGCTGAGGAAGCTTGAACTTCGAATGGTCAGCAATTCTGAAGGCAACCAGATAAAAGCTGGATTCATACCTGCCACTCTGGCCTGCCTGTCAGCTCCTTTCTCCTCGCATGGAATGCGTGTCTTCTGCTCCTCCTCTGTACATGGAATGCCTGTCCTCTGCTTACTTCCTGCATGTTCCTGCCTTTGTGCATAAAATGCTCATCCTCTGCTTCTGCATCCTACACATAGACCCTCTGTCCTGGCCCAAAGACTGCTATCACTGGACCGCATTCCTGACTGGACTCTCACCGATCCGATGAGCTCTTTGAAGCAATCAAAGTCCAGCGTCTTCGCCTGGCTACACAACACAGAGCCTGTGAACCCCCGGAGTTGAGGTTCAAGAGGCTTGAGGAGAAACACTAGTCCCACTGGCCGGGGATGGAGGTGGAATTAATCAGACACAGGCAGGCAGCTGCCTGGGTGGGAGGTTGGGGTGGAACGGAGATGCAGCTCCCAGACATGCACAGGCCTTTGCTGGCCAGCCCAGCATTCATGCCTTCCACGGTGTCAACAGAGACAGCTTCTTTCTCATCTGAGGTCTGACGCACAGTGTGAGGAGCTGGGTTGGCCTTGGTTGCAGAGAGAGTTCTTCAGCCCGGCAGTTAGTGTGACGAGTCCCAGAGCCAGGCTAAACAGAGGCAGAGCTCAACATGTTTTTCTGGGTGTCGCTTGGAAAGAGTTACAATGCTTCCATTTTTCTAGCCTTGGCTGGCTGTCCTCTAAGGGACAGGGACTTACAGAAGTGAACTTTCTGTCCACAGTAGTTGCCGAAAGCCATTTCCACCATCATTTTAGTAAGACTGAGGTCAGCAACAATTCCCAATGGCTATTGCAGCACATGCTACAGAAACCTGTTTTTCTTCCTTTCCACACCCACCCAGGATGGATGTGGTCAAAATGTGCAAATTGTCACACAAGAGTGAGTAGCAGCAACATGTGGAATTGATTGCTAAGGCCTAATGATTATGGGTTTGGTTAAGCCACAGCTGTGGCCTTTTCCATGACTGGCCCCTTGAAGTTCCACCATAATCAGTATTGTGTATATGGAATTCACCAGGTTCCATCCAAATGCTACCATTGCAATCCTGCAAGTGCAGAAGCACAGGGGGCTAAGGAAATCATCCAGGATGATGCCTTAGGTGGCCAGGCCGCAGATTTCTGTGCTCACCCGACATGTCTGACAGTCCCATATTCACCCCAGGACATGACTTTGTTCACCCCCATTACACAAGGCAAGAACCCCATTGCATCGCTCTCCCTGTTACAAGCATGGGCACGCATATCTTTTGTGACCGTCCCAAACACAGTCAGGATTAAACAAATGACAACTAGCAAGCTTTGTGTCGGTAGTGTTCTTTGCCAAGAACACTTAATCCTCACATTCCCACAGAGGTAAAGGGGTGGGAATTGCAGCCTTTCGTGTTGCCTGGCCAGAAGTCACCTGGTACAAAGCCAGGCGTTCCCCACTCCAGGATTGCAGCTGTTCCTACCCCACGCTGAGACACTGCTTGGGATAAGATGCAAAAGATGAACAGGCACCCTCTGTGGGCTGCTGCGGGACAGATCCAAGGGCTGAGGCTTGGAGCAGAGGTAAGATTCCTTGTTCCACTTGCTTCTGTGCAGTGCCTGGCCTTTCCTCCATGAAGCTTCGATGCCCGGGATCATTCTCTATGGTTCTCTGCCTCTCAATTAAGGAATGACCACAAACATGCCCTGGACAATTCCAGGATAAGAGCGGTTAGGAAGGAAAATGGTCATGGAATCCTCTAGAAGTCCTGCTTTCTGTCTTGCAGTGTGGCAGGCCCATTCATTGCCTGCAGTGCTGGGCTAGCCAGCTGATTGAAGCGTGTCCCCAGAGGAAGGGCAAGCTGGTGACCTTACCCACATTCCTGAGACTGTGAAAACCTCAGAGAGAGGTCCGCAGACCACATGGTAGAGAGTTGTAAGGGTCCACCTAGGTGGAGCGGGGCTGATTTCTTTTCCTATTTTATCTGTCTTGAGAGAAGGGAGGGAGGGAAAGAGGGGGAAGGGAGGGAAAAGTGTAGGATGCATGTAGAAGTCAGAGGACAGCTTTCAGAAGTCCTGCATGTGTGCTCTAGGGATCCGTCTCTCATGGCAGGGCTTCCGTGAAAGTGACTTCAGTGCAGAGCTACCTTGACAGCTTGAGAGGTGGCTTTCTAAGTTGCGAAGTGGTTTATGGGAACTTAGATCGTCAGGGGACACGCTGCAGAGTGAGGTGCAGTTGGTGGAGCGCTTGCCTGGGATATATGCAAGACCCCTGGATTTCACCCCAGCACTGCAAATATTAAAATTATAGAAGACCCTGCTTATTTTAGCACAGCCCCCAGACTCCAACCTGCTGTCTCTCCCTCCCTCAATGGCCCTCAGATCCACAGCAGACCACTGCCGTGCCCCATCAAGGAGTTAAGGGTGCAGTGGGATTGGGATGGGGACCTCAAAGAGAAGGAAGAGACTGGGCTCGCCATCTTCTGGACGGGTCTTGAGGGGAAGGCACAGGAGACAGTCCCAGAGTGCAGGAAGCTTCTGCCTAGAAGAGTTTTCTGGAATTTTCCAACCATTCATGATGCCCGCTCTGGTGTTCTTACCAAGTGGTCAGGTCTGTTGTAACTGCAACCCAGATCAAAGTGCCACAGCTAGGGAGATTCTATCCCAACTTTTAACTTAATTTTACTCATGTGCCAAGCATTGTGTTCCCACCCCCACCCCTTTTGAGACATTCTTATGTAGCCCAGGGTAGCCTCAACCTCACTACATAGCCAAGACTAGCCTCCCTTCTGCCTCTGCTTCTTAGTCTGGGGTCTCAGCATGGATCACCATGCTTGGGCTAGCATGTATCATACCCTCTCGCGAATCTCATGGCAACGGGTCTGGTCTGATGAAGGGGCTTTGGGAGGTTCAGTGTGTGGTATGTTAAAAATGTTCTAGTGTGTGTCTCTTGGGGATAAAATCATTGTGTCACAAGGTACTGGATTGAGTTGATAGTATCAGGCAGGATTTAAGCAAGCCGTTTGGAAGAATTTCTAGACTTCGGAGATGCTGTTCAACTGTCTCCTGCTCTCAGAGGAAATAGTAAGACTCCCTTCTGTGAGCCGGAGAAAGAGGCTGGATTCACGACTGAGCGACCTGGGGGGTCAGTCCTTGTCGCCTTCCTGTCTGCTCCCCTCCCCTGGGCCTCGGGTTCCCAGACTAACTGTATTTCCCAGAGGTGGCTGAGTTGCTTGTGAAAGACGAGGCAGGAAGCATTGAGTGCTACCTCCCTTCTAGAGCCCAAACCCTGTGTGTCGTCTGTCACATGCAGTGTGGCTTTCGAGACCAACACCCTTTGCTTTTTGAAGAGGTTCTAGCTTGAGGGTGGAAGCTCAGTTGGTAAAGTGGGAACCCTTGCTTCTATCCCAGCACCATATAAACTAAGCGTGGTGGTGCACACTTGTAATGGCAGCCCGTGGAAGCTGGAGGCAGGAAGAGCAGAAGTTCTAGGTCAACCTTAGCTATATGTAGTGAGTTTCTGGGGTACATGACGCTCCGTCTTGAAAAGAAAAGAAAAACTCCCAGCTCAATTGCCTCCTGTTAACCAGCCTGCCTGCCGTGGGAAGCTTCTCTGTGAGCAGCAGGGGTGGGGTGGAAAGAGCGTTGCTCTCCGAGAAGCAGATCTGCCCCCTAAGTTCTTATAGCACAGGTTTCCATGTCGAGATCTCAGGTCATTCCTGAAAAGAGCGTTGCTTCCAAAAGCCTGAAAGGGTGTCAGGGAAGCTTGTCTTTTGAGGGCCATTTAGGAAGATGCTTCCCAAGGGTGTTCTGCCCACTTGTCTCTACTTTTGGCTTGTCTTAAACATGTCTTCCTTGGCTGCTCCTGAGAGTATCACTTGGGACCCAACTGTTCTCAGTTTTCCCTGGAGGTGGGTGATGTGGGTGGCCCGTGTCTCCATGTGGAGGTTGGTGACCTTCCCTCTTGTGACTTCTGGCCCAGTGTGGACCTGAAGTTTCACTTGGCCGGGGAGCGGCTGTGGTCTTACGCAGAGCACCGAGTCCGCTTTGGCAGGGAGCTCTGAGTCAAGAGTCCTGATAAACAGCCCATTTCCCGGGGTTGCAGGAACAAAGCCTATGACTGCGCTCAGGATCGCCTGGCCCCCCACCCCCCTTTTCCTGAAACAGCTGTTTATTCTTTTGACAGGAGCTGGAACACTGTACCTTCCCTTCCTCTGAGCCCTGCCTCCTTCTGCGGCCAGAGCGCAATAGGACTCTGTTGTTTTTGCCATTTGCTCTGGAAGGACTACAGCGGACGATGAGGTACGTGCCTGTGACCGTGGAGGGACCGGCATCTGTCCCTTCACCTCTCCCTGGTCTCTCTCAGTAGCTGTGGAAGGAGACAGTCTTCCCCCGCTGTGGCTCTGAAGACAGGCGCTGGTGGATGCTGGCTCTAAGTTCCGTCTTATTTTGCTCCTCTTGGCAGGACCCTATCAGTCTGCACTGCTGGAAGCTGCAGCGTGGGGTTTTCTGTGCAGGGTTCAAGTTGACAGTTTGGGGGAGAGGGGTGATTCTTAGGGTCCAGGTAGGACACTGGAGACACAGAGGCCCTCTCATGGTGGCACACGATCTCCTGAATGTTGTCTCTGCTGTTGAGAAATTCTTGCTCGGGCAGCCAGGAAGAGCAGGCAGCTGCGTTCAGACTTTAGATTTCCTCAAGGAGATTCAAGCAGAGACATGACGTGGTGTAGCTCAGCAGGTTATGTGATGGCTGGGGCGATGGTTGGTCCTGTATTTAGTCTGAGAGCCAGCTTCCATTTTTCCTGTGCCTGTGTTTATTCCGACCTTCTTAAAGGAAAACACAACTGGAAACAGACTTCCTGTTCCTTTTTCCTCTGAATCATACATTTCTCTCCATGAGGAGTTTTAGAATAAAACAATCACTCCTTACCCCAGCACTGTCCCAGTCGAGAATGAGACCTGCAGGCAGAAAGTTTGACCTTAAAAATCCACTGCTTCTAGGTACAGTTAGTCCCTTTAGATGAAGGTCAGGTCTTAGCCAGAAAGCAGAGTCAGTCACTCACTGACCATTGTGCGGGGTAAAGAAGATGACGTGAGTAAGGCTGGCCTGCAGCAGGTATATAACAGGCACGGTGCAAGCGACAGAAGACCAAACCCATCAGGGTACTCAGCTGGTTCAGAAAAATACTGACCCCACAGTGGTCAGTTGAGAGCTGTGGGTGAGTTGCTATAGTATCTGTGCAGAAAAAGATGATTCATTAGGACAGGCCAGTGATCGGTCCATGTGTAGATACGTCTATTTGTTCAGTGATTCTGAAAGGGCATTGAAGGCCAACGCCCTAGATCCCAATCCTGGCCCCACCATGATGCTCAGAGACCTTGGGCGAGGTGCTTAACCTTCTTGAGGCTCTGTTGATATCTGCAAAATGGGATTATTAATAGAGCGACTTTATCAGATGAAAGACCGCTGGAGAAGGGGTTAGCCCACGACCAGGATCAGGAAAAATCCAGGGTCACGTGAGTTAGAGATGAACTCAACTGGGGGGAGAAGGGGTTCTTAAAAAGAGAATTCAAGGACTAGGAAGATAGCTCAGTAGTTGAAGTGCTTGCCACACAAGTCAAAGGACCAGAATTTGGGATCCCTAGAAAATACCAGCTGGGTGTCCAGCTCTGGAAGGCGAAGTCTTGGAAGCCCCAAAGCAAGCTAGCCCTGTTAATTAAGCCAGCCTCTGTACTTCATGCGTGGTGGGGGTCTGAGGGTGATGACGTCAGGCATCCTCCTCAACCTTTTTGGTTGGCCGCCTAAGGAAGCGATCATTGATCATCCAGTCAAGGAAAGGCCATGGGACACAGCAGCAAGACCAGCTCCTGTGCCTAAGGCATCTGCCTGGGTGAAGAACCTGCTTCCTGGGCCCTGTGGTTCATTTCGTGACCAGCTCCTGAGTCAGACAGAAAAAAGCCTGGGGGGTAACACTGGGTCCAGAGGATTTGCTCATTGACAAGGAGACCGAAGCCGGAGGACTCTGCGCCTTTAGGATGGGTGGTCAATGCCCTAATTTCCCCCGGGAATGGGCTGAGCCCCTTTTCCTGCCCAACATTGACACAGGCACCGGGCACATATGAAAAGCAGCTGAGTCGCTTGGCCATGTCGTGAACCCAGGTGGAGCCTGCATCAGGAGCTTGCTCTGTTTCAGATGGGGGTTCCCGGCTGCTTTTAGGCCTTGAACCTTTTCCCCTGAAAGAACACCAGCATGGTTACAGCTGCTGTTTGTGGACCATTTGCTGACTGCTGTGTGCTCATGGGACACACGGGCTTCTGTCCTCTCCAGAGCGCTGAGGATAAGGGGAAGGTGCTTGAGCTCCATATTGTGTGTTATGTTAGACAGAGGCTTGGGAGGTTAAAGGCTCTTCCCCAAGCCATGTGTTTGGGACTCCTGAGGCCAGAGTCCTCACTACAGCCTAATTTTTTACCTGGAGTGCTGGTTCTAAACACTCATTTATATTTGGGGTTATGGGGGACTACAGGTTTAGAATCTTAGACAGGGAATGTAGCTCATTGGTGAAGCACTTGCTTAGCATGTCTGGGGTACTGAGTTCTGTCCCCAGCACTGTAAAACAAAACGAGAATGACAAAAAAAACATGAAGTCAATCATCCATTTTTTTACTATTTACTTATTCGGTGACAATTTCCACATGAAAATTTATTTCGATCACATTCACCATTCCCTTCTGTCTCCTCCTCTTTCCCCCACTCTCTCTGATTGTTATTTTACTCCCTTGTTTGCCTTTGCAACATAGTCCCTACCCAGCACTGTGTATCCTCTTGAGTCTTTGCCTTCCTTAGGAATGGAAGCGTCATGGTGGCTAATCTGCCTCTGGTCCCAAGAACCCATTAATACACACCTGTTCCATGTTGATTGATGGATCTGGACGGGAACCAGATTGAAGTGCGTCAGGACTTTTGTTATTGATTTGTTCGCCCCACAAACACATGGGGGCACACCCACTGGATGCCAAGGCCTTTGCCAGACTGGCCCTATCACAAGCTCCTGACTGAACTCCAGGCAGTGGCAGGATGACCCGCAGGGAGGAGAAAGTTCTGGAAGCTGAGAAGCTTCATTTCTTTGGTCACTGCTTTTACCCTGTTCTCTGGTGCCTGGAATAATGGCTTTTCCAGAGCCTCTGAGTTATGCTGTTCTCCAGCCGAGAGGTTGGAGAACCTTTTCCCCTGATGTGAAATGGAGAAAACAGGGTCCCCTAGGGGGCCTTCCAGAGAAGAATTTGATTTGGAAGAAGTACTTTCATCCAGTTGGCGGGAATCCATAAGGTTCTCTGAGGAGTGTGCATTGTTCTGCGAGGGTGATCTGAACTGCAAAATGTCCTGGGAGTGGGAGGTGAGGGTGCTTTTATCTGCAAACCTGCCAGAGCTGAGCTCTGTAGGGCCGTGTGGGAAGCAGCCCAGATGGGGTCAGTGGATGGAGTTAGAAAGGGCAGAGCGTTAAGTCAGAGGGTCTCAGAGATGGCAGGGGGGCTGCGCATTGTCACAGGCCGTACAAGTGGGGCCAGCTGGGAACACCCAGGGGCAGCGGGGTCAGGGGACACCAGAGCTGTGCTCTCCCACGCAAACCCAGCAGCATCTAATTCCACGCTCTGTCCCTTTCATATATCTGGAACCAAACTTATGTTTCTTGCCTAGTGGGGAAGTCAGTCAGCCACACATCTTCAGAATCATGATATTGAGAAATGTGGGAGCCAAGCACACAGAAGAACCTATAAGTCACGTTGGCGGATCAATGCCTTATTTTTGTTCAGAGAGAAAAACAAGGCTTTTTTTCCCCCAAAGATCTGTTGGCTACCCTGCCAACTCTTCTCTCCCTGGAGTCTGAGTTTCCTGGATTCTAGGAAGCATGTTGTGCCCATTTCTGGTATTTTGCTAGAAAATGTGAAATTGGCTCACTCTGACAACTTTCAATTTGCAAGGCTTGCTCACGCCAGAGTGGTGATTAGGCTACAGGAAAAGATCTAACTGATTCACATCATCCACAAAGTCCAGAGAGAAAGAGACTTGGAGGGTTTTTCTGATGCTAATTCCTGAAGTTGAAAAGGAAAACAGAATGTTGTATGTCTGGGGTGGGGATTAGGAGACGCACCTATGTGGACTCTCCCTGCCAGCAACACCAGCGTTCTCTCCATGCTCACAGGGAACCAATTTGCATTGGCTCCTCACTCAGCAGGTGGGACTGGTATAACTGAGGCCCACGGCCAGGCCAGGTGTGCTCTTGGCTCTCAGTCACACAGGCCATTGTAGCAGCGCCTGGGGTTTGATTAGAGAAAACTGAAGTTGGTCCTAGTTTCCAGCAGCTCTTCATCAGACTAAGGCTGGAACAGATGGACAAGCCTTTAGAGTCCCTCATTTGCATCTGGTTGCACTTCATTGTGTAACATGTTCTTATTCCAGAACACTCCCTCGCCCCCCCTTCCTTGAAGTGTGTTTTGAGCACTTGCTAAGCATCAGCCTCATGCTGTCTTGGCGGGTCCTTTCCAAACTCCCTGAACACTAGCAATAAAAACTAACTTTTTAAAACATAACACATTTTAATATTATATTTATATGAGAGAGAGGAGAGAATGCATAAGTGTATGTAAAGGTCAAAGAGCAATTTCAACCTTATGTAGGCTCTGGGGACTGAACTCAGGTCGCCAGGTTTATGTGTAGTTGCTTTCTTTTTTAAACTTTATTTATTTATTATTATTTATATGTGTGCGTGTGTGTGTGTGTGTGTGTGTGTGTGTGTGTGTGTGTGTGTGTGTCTGTGTGTGTGTGTGTGTAGAACCACGGACAAATTCAGGAACCACCATGGACCACCTCCACCTCCTCGTTTACTCTGCCCCGGGACTCACAGGCTCCGCCCTACCAGGACCAGAAGCGCAGGCTGCCCCCGCTTCCGCCTGGCGTCTATATGTGGGATCTGGGATCCGAACTCAGGACCTTCCGCCTGCAAGGCAGAGGCTTAACCCCTGAGCCACCTCTCCAGCCCCTCTACCTCTTTTTGCTTTGCTTTGCTTTGGATTTCCCAGGCTATGCCCATGAGGGCCAGAAATGCAGGCTACCACCATTTCTGCCTGGCGTTTTTATGTGGGACCTGGGATCTGATATCAGGCCCTTCTGCTTTCGAGGCAGAGTCTTAACCTTTGAGCCATCACTCCAGCCCTATGTGTAGATGCCTTATCCACTGAGTCATCTTGCCACCCCTCCCCCAGCTTTTTCTAAGCACTTACAGCTCTGGGAGACCTCACTGTTTTGGTTTGTTTGCTTGTCTTTGGGGAACAAGTTCTTGTTATGGAGTCCTGGCTGATGTTGCACTTGCAGCCCTCCTCCTGTCGTATTGTCCCATTTCCAAAGCAAGGAAATCAGTTCAATTCTTGGCTTAGTGGAGATCTCCAATCTCTGATCTGAAACTCTGGCCCCAGACAGGTTGGAACTCAGATTTTTTTTTTTTTTTTTTTTTTGACAACTTGAAGTTGGCATAGACTTCCAATAGATTGACAGCTACTAAAAATCAGGGCCTGGAAGCACAGAGCTGAGCATCAGCAATGGCTGGTCTGGTGTTAATGGTCAACTGGACACAATCTTCAGTTACCAAATATGATATTAGCATCATGTGCAGCAATACCCAGTAATACCATATAGCAATGTTTATACACAGAAACGTTTGAGTAGTTTCAATGGTCTCACATAAACTGGGGCCTTGATCCTTACTGAACTGCAATGAGGCATTTGGTTTTCAGAGTTTTTTGCTTGTTTTAATTGTGAACGAGGGTCTGAGCAGCTGCACAGTTGGTGTCAAAGTTGGGGTCAGCCATCTCATAGCCATGAGCTTAGAGGGTGCCTTAGTTTCTTTTCTTGTTCCTATGAGAAAAACAACTTAAGGGAGAAAGGATTTAGTTGGCTCACATTCCCACATTGCATGGTGATGGGGACTTGAAACAGCAAGTCACATTGCACCCGCAGTCAGTTGTAGAGAGCAATGAATTCATGCATCATGTTAGAAGTGTGCTCACTTCCTCTGCTTTATACACTCCAGGATCTGCCTGGAGAATGGTCCTCCCACAATTAAGATGGGACTTCCCTCATCACCTAAGATAATCAAGACAATGCCCCGCAGGCATGCCTGCAGGCCCTTCTCTCAGGTAACTGAAGATTGCGTCCAGTTGACCATTAACACCAGCCATTGCTGATGGTCAGCTCTGTGCTCCCAGGCCCTGATTTTTAGTAGCTGTCAATCTATTGGAAGTCCATGCCAACTTCAAGCTGTCAGCACTGCCACTGAGCTGAAGAGATGCCTTCTGCATTAATTAACTTTGCCTTGGGCACTGGGCTATATGCGGCAGCTCATGTTTTACCAAGAAGAAGCTAGGCGGGGTGAGACTTGAATCCTTTTGACAATCAGGATGCTATAAATCTGCTAGGTATCTGGTGCCTTGGATGACTAAAGCTGGTCCTAGTGGGTACCCTGTGGGTATCTTAGGCCAGCTACACGAGGCCTGATTCTGGGTGGAGTCTCTGTGTGTCGTAAGCTGGCCCCTGCCTGAGCCCTTGCAATCTCCAGGAGATGACACGTCTCAGGAAGGACAGCCTCTCTGCACAGAAGTGTTGTAAAAATTGGGGTTAAGCAGATTGCTCAGTGAATAAAGTGCTTGTCACACAAGGACAAGGACTGAAGTTTGGATCCCCATGTAAGAGTCAAACACCTGTAATCCCAGCACCCAGGAGCAGAGACCGATAACCCTCAGGCTGACTAGTTTAGCCAAATGGCAAGCTCTAGATTCAATGGACAGACTTTGCCTTAATACATGAAGCAGAGAGAAATCCAAGAAGACACCAGACATCAACCTCTGGCCTCCACATACATGCACTCACACCCACATTGCCCACATACATGTGAACACACGTTACCACGTTCACATGCAGAAAAGTATTAGATGGCCAAGATTTTTAAAATTTTTATTTACTTGTGTGTGTGTGTGTGTGTATGTATGTGTGTGTGTGTGTATCAGAAGGTACAGTGCATGTCTGTGGAAACTCAAGAGTGACTTCAGGAATTATCCTGGATTGCTCTACCTCCTTTTTGCTTTGCTCTGGAATTTCCCAGGCTGCTACCATTTCCTCCTGGCGTTTTTATGTGAGATCCATGATCCAAACTCAGTCTTCACCTCTGAGACATCTCTCCAGCCCTCAAAGATGTTGTAAGATGTCAAAGCTTCCTAATATGTGGACAGTAAAATACAGATATATACTCGTGGCCATTGAAAAGTTGGCTACTTTCCCCACTTCCGTGACACCCATCCTTCCCCAGCCAGTAGATGAACAGGTCCTCCCTCAAGTGAAGTAGAATCCATATTCTCTACCTCCGAAGGTTCTGGCATCTCCCCAACTCCACGTGGACCTTTCACAGCTCTGCTTGAGCATCTTCCTATCCACTGCCACCTTGTCTTGGTCCCAACCACTCTTCAGAGAACTACTTCTTCATCTTCTTTTTTTTTTTTTTTCTTGTTCAGTCTTTTGTGGGTGGTGATTTTCTTACTTTTTTTTATTATTTATTATTTATTCAATTGTGCATGCGTGTGTGTGTGTGTGTGTGTGTGTGTGTGTATGTGTGTAGAACCACGGATGAATTCGGGAACCACCATGGACGCCTCCACCTCCTCCTTGTTTACTCTGCCCGGGATTCATTCACAGGCTCCGCCCACCAAGACCAGAAGCGCAGGCCGCCCCCGCTTCTGCCCAGCGTCTATACGTGGGGTCTAGGATCCAAACTCAGGACCTTCCGCCTGCAAGGCAGAGGCTTAACCCCTGAGCCACCTCTCCAGCCCCATCCTTTCAAAATTAACTGTTGTGGATGTTGTTTCCCCCAAACAGTTTTTACCTCTTTTCATGTTTTTTTTAATCTTGTCTTCATCCTCTGGGCCTGAGCATCCATGTCTCCTCTATATGGATCTTTCCCTAATCACTGAATAGAAGTGCTTCCTGGCCCTTTATTGCTTGTATAGCACCTCCTCTTTCCAATTTTATGCGGTAATCTAAAATTGTACCTTACCGGGTTACCTATTAAGTTTGTATGAGTGGAAAAAATAAATAAATAAGTAGATAAATAAAATTGTACCTATGTACCTGCTTAATGCCGTTTGCTGGTTTGCAGACATCATGAGGGAAGCTCAGTGGGGCTGGGAAGTGTGCAAAGCCTAGAAGAATCTAGGAGACCAGGGCCGATTTCTCTTAAGCAGCTGTGTAGTCAGTCCTCCCAGAGCAGCAGAGTTAGGGAATGCAGTCATTTGTCATAAGGTGGGCTGTCATAAGGTGGGTTGCTGAATCTGAGGCTTTAAAGCCACTCCCTTATTTTGCTACATCCATGCTGGGCGGGGCCCATCTCCTCTATTTACCAAGTTGGCCTACTTTGCCATGGCCAGGGTTTATGCAATTTAAGCAGACCACACCCCTCGGCTCTAGCGTGTCACCCGTGAACGAATCCTCTGAAAACTGCAGGTAGGCACACTTTTAAAGCTGCCTCTCACTCTGGATTTCATTCATTTAATCTGTTTTTTTTTTTTTTTTTTTTCCTCTCTTTTTCTCCCCTCTATTCCCAGGAGAAAATAATGAATGTCAAAGGAAAAGTGATTCTGTTGATGCTGGTTGTCTCGACTGTGATGGTGGTGTTTTGGGAATATATCAACAGGTAATTATGGGACAGGATGGGGTCGCGTAGATGGAAATCCTGCTTTCACTGTTTGCCTAGTGTCAGCTGCTGAGCTCAATGAAAATTAGGTCAACCTGATGTCATAACCCGGGAGTCCACCCTTCCTGTGTCTCTGAGCCCTGATGGGCTTTAAGATCACCAGACCCTCCAGGGAACTTCCAGCTAATTAACTATCTTGCTTTCTGCCTTGCTTCTGTTACTTAAATTTCTATAATGATCAGCTAGGCCCAGAGAGAAGTCATATTAAGCCACCGTAGTTGCGAGTTATTTATGTCGTCAGATTAAAAGGTAGAGGCAGGAGAAGTGCTGCATGTTTGAGGCCAGTCTGGTCTACACAGCAAGACCCTGCCTCATAAAAAGAAAAGCAAAAGCCAGAAATTTCAGCTAGAAATTTCATGAGAAATCCACCCTGGATCCTGCAATCCTAAAATATTTCCAGGGTTTAAAAGTGCAATTCGAATTGCTGACTCTTGTCACAAAAATACATCTCAAGCTTCTGGTGATTCATCTGTGCCTGGCTGAAACCTCCATCCTTCCCTCCTTTCCTCCCTCCCTCCTTTCCTTCTTCTCTCTTTCTCTCTCTCCCCTTTGGAAAGCAGAGTGGATTAAATGTTTCCGAGTGATCAAATCCACCTGTGAATTAAACTATTGTGGCCGCCTCTGCTTTTGGAAAGTGTTGTGACTTGCATCTACTGCAAGATCAGCTTCTCCCAGCAGTCTCTCAGGCAGCCGGGAAGGGCGGGGCACTTTCAGCGGCACGCCCAGCATATTGAACTGCACAGGGCTATCTTGCCATGCATGGTCTAGTGTCTTAAGGTCTTAATGACCCTGGAGTTCCGCAGTCTGTGTTGACATTTGATTATCTATTTCGATTCCTAAATTCTAAGTTGGTAAGAACTATCTCAACTGCAAAAGTGAAAGAGCATCTTTGGGACCATGAATAGGAGGAGTGGTCCCCGGAACGGGATATACAGAAGCATTGGCTTCAAGGTGAGCCACACACACAGCCACTTCTAGGATGTTCCTTTGTATCCATCTAGTGATTTGAGTGACAAGCTAGAGTATGCCCAACCTCAAAGATCTGGAAAGTAGGTCTTTTGAATTAAGGGAATGACTCATGAGCTGAGTGGGGATTCTAGGGCTCCCTTAGATTCTTGGGGGTTAAGGAAGCATTGCGGCAGGGCTTCAGAGCGAGGCTGGCTGGCCGGCCCTGGGCTCCATTTACCTTCTTTGTGACTTTGAGTAAGTTCCTCAACTACTCTGTTTTTTAGTTTACCCCCCCCCCCACTTTTGGTAAAGGATGTGAGCATCAGAGATTCCTCCCTTTAAAATGAGGACGATAGTAGCTAAGTGTGGTGATTCGTGCCGTTATCCCCAATTTTAAGATGCCAAGAGTAGCTAAGTGTGGTGATTCGTGCTGTTATCCCCAATTTTAAGATGCCAAGACAGGAGGATTGCTACAAATTCGAGGCAAGTCTGGACTACATAGTGAATTCAAGACCAGTCTGACCTTCAAGGTGTGTGTGTGAGAGAGAGAGACAGAGAGAGAGAAAGAGACAAAGAGACAGAGAGTAGCTCAGTGGTAGAATCTATTGGAACCTGGGGGACACCTTCAAAGTTATCATCAAATAGCAGTGTTGACTAAGGTGATGGTCATCTGTGTGTCTGACTGTGCTGGGACCCAGCCCATGAAACACCTCCTGTCCATACAGTAGCCCTGTAAAAATGGGCAGAGTGCCAAGTGTCTCCTGGGCAGAATACCAAGTCTCAAGAAATATTCAGTCTAAGGTTCATGATCATATTGAGGAAGGTTTAGGTGCCCCCACTAGATTGCAGCTCATTCTCTTACCCACTGCCAATCGTTCTTTAGCTGAACCCTCAGGTTTCAAGTGACAAAATGGGGAACACACAGGGCAGTGACTCAGGGTCAGGTCTGTATCCTTGTTCTCGGTAGAACATGGGTGTCCTGATTCTTTATCCTCGACTCTATCTGGAGCGCCATGTCTGCTGAGTGCCATGAGGGCTACACGTGAGCCAAGCAGAGCTTCTTTTCTCAGATGCCGTGATTTAGATGGGACAAGAAGATACGTTAAAAATGATCCAAAGTAGGGGCTAGGAGAGATGGCTCAGGGGTCAAGACTTTGTCTTGCAAGCAGAAGGTTCTGAGTTCGGATCCCAGGTTCCACATAAAAATACCAGGAGGAAATGGTGGTGGTGGGTGGAGCCTGGGAAATCCCAGAGCAAAGCAAGAAGGAGGTAGAAGCAATCCAGGATGATTCCTGAAGGTTACCCTTGGTCCTCCACACAGTGCCCTCTGAGACACACACACACACACACACACACACACACACACACACACACACACACAAGAAATAAATACTTTTAAAAATGATCCAAAGTAGATAAAGGATGTGGGGGTAGAGAAATGAGCATGAGAGATCACCCCTAAGATTGTGGGGCCACATACTATGTTCTGGACAGCGTGCCTGGATACCAAAGAAGGCACAGAGAGGTACTTTTTTTTTTTTTTTAACAAGATTCATTTTTGTGGACTTCTAGTCAAGTGCAAATCTGAGCATTATAAACAAGAGCTGATGTTTTTATAAGTTCTATTCAATACCAGTGCCCGACACAACGTAAACCCAAATCAATTTGGTTTTGTTCCCCTTCAGTTTTCTTCATGACAGCATCCTTACAAAATACGATGTAAAAGTGTCTCCCCACAGGCGCGCAGTGTGGCATCTGTGCTCAAAGGAATGGCATCTTAGATCGTGGTCACAGGGAGAAGGTGGCTTTGGAGGATGAATTCATGTTAAAGCATCAGTCTGTCACGAGCAGTTTAGTGTGGACATTGTGACGCTGAAGGTTTCTGAGAGGACAGTAGGCAAGTCAGGAGAGGTGTTAATGAGGAGACAGTGGTGAATGCATAAGGATAAAGCAGTGCCTCAAGTGTCAGATGGAGTTCCTATTGTGCAGCCAACCACGTCCTTCTCCCTTCTCTTCTTCCTCCTCCTCTTCATTACCCCCCTCCCAATTGCAAGACGTGGTATCTCCAAACTCCTCATTAGCTGTGTGATCTTAGGAAAGATCACTTGATGCCCCCGTTCCTCAGAATGACGATAAGAACAGAAACAGCTTTGCCCATGAGATAATTTCCTAAGTCACTTGCGATGATTAGGCTCAACAAGTGGACTGCTAGGAGCTGATCCTCTGCGCATGCCTACAAAGACGAATTATCTGATTAAAGCAGACTTCTCGACCGCACCTGTGGGAGAGAGTCTACACGTTGGATGTCCTAAGCCCCAGCTCGTGGCAGACAGGCCCATTTCTTGGGCATTTGCTTAGAGAACTAGCTGAGATTTGCCAAACGGGCAAGCAGGACCTGAAGTGTACCCTGAAGTGTAATCGTCCTGCCCTGGTGGGCTGTGTAACCTGGAAGTGTGAGCTGGAATAAGCCCCTTGTGCGCCTAAGCTGTCCGAATCAGGCACTTACTACAGCAGTGTTATAAAGCGCTGATAAATGAACGTAAGGTGTCTAGAACAGTGCCCGACAGTGATTGCTGTTAGGATGTCCTCAGAAGCAATAAACAGATTTAAGAACCAGGAACATGAATGTCAGACTCAGAGGGAGATGCTGTAGGAGAGAAGGGGTTAAGTTTCTTTTCTAAGGAGATGTGAACCCCAACAGAGAGGGAGGAAACATGGGGACCTAAGAAGTTCTGGCAGAGTTCAAAAACTATCACTACAAAACGAGCAAAGGAAGGCTTAGAAGTCCGGCACGACCTACCCACACAGAACAATGGAAAAATTCAGTGTGACACTAGCACCCTCATTTTTTTTTCTTCCTTTTTGGCTTTTTGAGAGAGAATCTCACTGTGTAACCCTGGCTGATCTAGAACTTTCCTGTGTAGACCAGGCTGGCTTTGAACTTAGGATCATGACTTTGCATCCTGAGTGCTGAGGTTACAAGCGCATATCTCTGTACCAAGCTAGAAATGTCTGTTCCTTATATCCCCAAAGTGTCTCTCTGGTCAGTGCTATGGTGAACCATGGTTGCCTGGACCCTGCCACACCCCCTAATGCTCTCCACAGACTCTTGCATTCCCTGTTGCTCTCTGGGGATGTCTTTGACATACCCTTGTCTCTTTCTGCTTCAATTCTTCGCAGGCCAAAAAAAAAAAAAAAGAAAAGAAAAAAAGAAAAAAAAAAAAATCCCTAACAGGTCCCAGCAGGTCCCAGCAAGCTCTTCTTTGTTTTCTTGCACTCCCTTCTTCTGTCCTACCTCAAGACTTTGCATAGTGTTTGTTCTGTTGAACGGTTTTCTCACTGTCTCCTCACCTTGGTGAACTCCTGTTTATCCTTCAGACCTCATCCGAAGCATCAGCTTCTTTTCCAGGAAGCCTTCAAGGTCCTCCTGGGAAGGCTCCAGCTTGTGCATGTTCCCTTCCCTTGCTGCACCCGACGCCCCCCCACAGGTGAGGGCTGTATCCATCCTGACCAGCAGTATTTGTAGGATGACTCATAGAGAGAGATGTTTCCTCTCAAGGAGCTGTGATCCCGAGCTGAGCCTTGCAGGCACTTCAAGACAACTTCACTGCTTCTGCTGGCTAAATGCTCTTTGCAGAAGGCTCTTTGCTGGACACGACTCCAGGCTCTGGCTTCTAGGGGAAAAGGACTCCATAATGTACGATGGCCCGGCCACTGTGTTTCTACCTGCCGGGGCCTTCTTCATCACTGGGCACCTGAGAATGTGGCAGGAAGGGATATCCTGCCAGCTGCCAGCAGGCTAATTTTAAGGAAAGACAGGGCTGCAGAGATAGTTCAGAGGTTAAGACTCTGCCTCGCAATCAAAAGGTCCGGAGTTCAGATCCCAGGTCCCACCTAAAAAAACCAGGCAGAAATGACAGCAGCCTGTACATCCAGCCCTGGTGGGTGGAGCCTGGGAAATCCCAGAGCAAAGCAGGAAGGAGGTAGACGCAATCCAAGATGATTCCCAGAAGTCACCTTTGGCCCTCCACAGGGACAAATGTTCCCTCTGATAGACACACACACACACACACACACACACACACACACACACACACACACACACACACACAGAGGAATAAATAAAATTTGGGACAGAGAAAAAAGAAATGTAATTTGAAATTGTCCAAAGGCCCCTTCCCCTGCAGAGCCTGAAGCCCCGCGAGTGTACAGCCCCAGTCTCCTCTATCATTGGTTATGTCTCAAAGGAAGACCTGAGAGAACCTAAACCCAGAGCTTCCTGAGAGTGCTTAGAGAATAGCCTTTCTGAGAATCGAGAGTAATGTGATATGTTTTTCTTTCTCCTGTGCTTTTAGCCCAGAAGGCTCTTTATTGTGGATCTATCACGCAAAGTAAGTGCTTTGAATTCTGGGTATCTACTGTCTCTCATACCTGCTTCTGCACTTCCTGTTGTAACAGCCAACGATGGTGCTCAGGCCAAAGGGAGTGCTCTGTGTGTGTGTGTGTGTGTAGGAGGGCTGGCGTCTGATTTGCATTCCTCTAGTCCTCAGATTAGTCTTTACAGAACGAGGGCATGTTTTGCCCTGGAAATCTGGAAAAAGCAGATCTAGTGTCCCATAGATATGCCTGGGAGCTGAGGCAGGAGAATCACAAGTTTGGAGCCAGTTTGGGCTACACAGTAAGACCCTGTTCCCCTCCTCCCCCAAATAAATACTGTTCACTCTTCTCACCTGAATATATTGTTTAAAGAGCCAGGCATAAAATTGCTAATTAGAAATAGGAAACAAACTCCAGTCCCTTGATGAACTAGAATATATCAATAAAAACATCACTAAGCGTTTCCCTGTCTCTGGTTTAGTTTCCAGAACCAATTATTGTTCTTAACTGCTTGCACCATGCCTCCACCTTCATTTTATTTATCTAGCACTACATCCCAGCTTTATCTCAGCCGCGGGACCTTGGCAAGTTGTTCGAATGTACTCAGCCAGTACTTCAACTATCAAAGCGAAAATAAAGCGCAGGCTTTTATTTGGGATGATCAGAAGTACCCAGGCAACCAAACTCATGTCTCTTTTCCTACCCTCTCCCGTGGTTTTTATTCTTGGGTTGTTTCCCCGTTTGTTGCAGCCGTACCTTTACATCTTAGCCAGTTCAACTCACCTGTCCTCTCAGCTAGTGGCTGGGTTGGGAAAGTGGGGTGATTACTGAGTCTGCAAGTTCCAGACCAGTCTGAACAATACAGTGGGACCCTGTGTCAAAAAAAAAAGCTTATTACATTTGCCTGGTCAGAATTATCTTGCCACCTTGTCTAATCCCCTCCCCCTTTTATTTCGCCCCAAAGACCTAAATGAACCAGACTTTTACAATGAGAGCGTATGGAAACTTTCTTAAGCTGGTGGCCAAAGTAACTGCTAACTTGTTTCTTAACTTCTTTCTCAACACCCTCAGATTATCTGGGGTCGGCACTTCTGACCTTTGGGCAACTGGAATTTTTTTCCCCCTTAGGCTGATTTTTGTAGCAACCTGAATTCTTCTAGTGGTGAAGAAGAATAAAGGGAAGGAAAAAAGAGGGAGTAGGAGAAGGAAGAAGAATAAGGAGAAGGAGAAAACACACATACAAAAGAGACAGCGTTGGAAAGGTGCATGAGTCCTTATTAAGACCACACTTGTTACAATGGTGTTCAGTTTACCAATCTCTTGCGTGTCTGCAAATCCCTTGGTGGAAAGTTTATTATGATTAACTAACCTTTCAAAGGAGCGAGTTAAAATTAGACAGGGAAAATGTCCTATCGCAGTCACCCCCTCAAAAGCAGCAGAAGAAAGACCCCTGCATTAATGCTGCCCACTTCACCCCACATCCTCCCTTTTTTCTCCTCATCCTTCTTGGAGTTCTGAACGTGAATGGAGTGCTAGGGGCTTCCCAGAGAGGAGATACTGAGGCCCCTCAGGTCTGTCCTGCCTGTCCTTTCAGCCAGGAGTTTTGCTTCTGCCTATTTTACGAATTGACAGTTAAAGTTAACTTTTGTATAGTTAGTGATTTCTACTGATGTTAATTTTTTTTATAGTTTGAAAGCCCCCCTCCCCCTTCCAGTTTGGGAACTATCTCGTTTTCTAGAAGTGTTTATATTCTTTTTCATTTCCTAGAACTCCAGAAATTGGTGACCGGAGAAGTGAGAAGAGCAGGTGGTTTCCAAACTGGTTAACCAATGGGTAAGTGATCAGGACGAAGTTTTTCCATCTTTGCTGAGAATTCAGTTAATGTGTTTTCACACCTTCTCCGTCCCACCTTGGGGCTTCCTGATGTCATACGAGCCATGCGAGCCATCTATCTTATGAGTAGACGTCCCACAATACCTTCCCCCCTCTAGCCTCCCGGTCTGTCTCTGTCTGTCGTCTGTCTTGGGTTAAAGATGGCACTAGGACCAAAGTTTACATTTTTAGAAAGACGATCATAAATAAAAATACTTTCAGGGAGGCTGCTTAGTCTCCCCACCCCTGAAGTATGTAACCCAAGGGTTACTGGGTCATTTCATCCTAGTTGCTGTCCTGGATGGGTGAGAAGAAAAGTGAGTGCCGCACCTTTTCACCTGAAGGATGACCAAACACGTCCTTAGGAATAAATACTTAGCGTCACAAGTTCTTAGCAAGTGTTTGAGTCACCACGTTCTTTAGCTCGACACGTTCTTCGTGGGGGCGTTCCCCAGTCTGCTGCCTTCCTCATGCAGCTTTCTTTCTTTCTGTGTGTAGGACCTACAGTAATCAAGAAAAGGAAGAAGAAGACATAGAAGAGGAAGGAAGGAAGGAAGACAATGCTGAAGAGCTCCCTCTCTCTGACTGGTTTAACCCAGAGTAAGGAAACAGGCTTTTCTCCAAAGGCTGCGAAGCCATAGTTCATAGAGGTGGTGGGTCAGTGAGGTACTTCGAAGGTCACCTTGGGTACACTGCTAATGGGGGGCGGGATTCTTAGCATGTATTAGACCTTTATTAGTGGGCTTTGGATATGAAACAGAGATGTGGATATGTTGAACCAAGTCGACCGAGCAACATGTTAATTCCAAAAGAAAATGGCCAACAGTACATGAATCACAAAATCGTAACTCTGGAATGGCCTTACAGCCACAAAGTATTATGGGAAGCTGTAGGTTTTGGAGTTGGGGCAAGAAAGTTAACTCTGTAGAGTCAGTTAGCTCATCCATGAATTAATAATTACAATCCAAGAAATCTCACAAGACCATGAATTTATCCGTTAAGCTAGCACACGAGTGACTATGAAAACTTAGGAATGCTAGCTGCTATTTTCCAAACCGTTGGTCATTACCCATTCATGTCTTCAGAGGCCAGTCAATGGACACAAAACTGGCTTTTGATAACAAATTGCAATGCAATAGAATGCCAAAGAGCATTACCCAAAATAAGGATAAATATTATTGAGTAAAATTTTGTCTCTGAATATATGTGTATACACATGCATTTAGTTAGAGTGTATGTCTTCACTTGCTCTTAGCCAGTAAGAAGAAGTGATAAAATGTTATTTCACATTATAAGTTACAGTAAAAAAAATTATTGTGGTAGGCACTGTGTGGGGCACAGTACAAAATATTCACATTCATGGTCTTGGATCTGGAAGCGTGATCGACTGACTGGAGGGATGTGGTCTGGAACTGAGGAGAACAGCTGTCCAGGGGTGGGTGATGGTGTCAATGGTCAGATAAGGACCTTGAGGAAGAGACGCAGGCACAGAAGTTGGGGGAGGTGATGGGTTCCATGAGGCCTGGGCGTGGATCTGGTGTTCGGGGAACATCTGGATGAAATCTCAGCACCTGTGAGCGTGGCAGAAGTGCTGAGCTAGAGAGATGGGATGAAGTATCATCGGCGTATGGGAGGGTGGCCCAGGGATCCGTAGTCCTGGGTGAGACCACCGAGGGAGAGGAGTGAGACAAAGTAGTTCTGACCTTGACAGTGTGAGGAGCTGGTAAAGGAAGAGCAACCTCCAGAGGAGCAGGAACAGCTGCAGAGGCAGCATATGGTGTTGGGCTCTGGAAGTGGGGTTGGTTCTGGTATGCTTGCTTTTTTTTTTTTTTTTTTTTAACGTAGCTGATTCATGCCAGTGTGCAGAGTCTGGCCCTCTGTGTGTCATTTGAACTGGACAACAGGGTAGCCATCTGTGAGGTGCTACTAGGCATGCTGGAAGATGGAAGCCTTTCTGCTTTGTTAGAGTGCCGACACCCCTAAAGGGCAGGTAGGCTAGATAGTCAGCAAGGGCTTTCTCAGCAGGGTGAGCCAGTCTGACCGTGGCCCTTGTGCCCCTTGTGTTCAAGAATTAGGGATGAAGAAGAGAGGGGATAAACTGTGGCCACCGCTGTCATCTTTCTCCATTTTCCTCCTGCATGGCCCAGCTTCCAAACGAATATTTAAAGAATTTAATCTAATTTAAAGAATTATTTTTGAGTGCTGGTGAGATAGTTCAGTCCTGTATAGCACTAACCTTGCAAGCATGAGTTCAATTCCCAGAATCCATGTTTAAAAAAAAAAAATGGGTCTTCCTGAGAGTTCACCGGGTAAGGCACCTGGTCGCAAACCTGGCACCCTGAGTTCAAGTCTCACAAGCCCATATTGGGAAGGAGAAAACTGACTTCTAAAAGTTGTCCTCTGCCTCCCCTCTACCTATTTATTTATTTTATAATCTATTTATGAGTAAATAGTCTATAAGGAAAGTCTATAAGTAAATGTCTATTTATAAGTAAATTAAATGTTTTAAATTTTTTTTTAAAAAGTAAGTAAATAAAAATCCAGGTATGATGACACACACAGTACCTTCTTGAGGCACAAAAATCTATGTCTTGTAGAGACAAAATGACTAGATTTGAATTCTTTTTGGTTAACTTCTCATTCCCAGGACAGTATTATACACGTATTTCTACGTCAAGATCTCTCTGCTTTCCTATCCTTAGTTTCCTCCTCTCTCGTCTCTGGCTCCTTGATAGGGACATTGCCCTCTTCCCAGCCATCAGGCAGGAGTTTCTGGGAACTGCCCGTGGCATCCTCTTTCTCCTTAGGCACCTCCCAGCGTGCCCCCCATCTGTTCCCCAGGCGTTAGGTAACTCTGGCGAGAGGCTGGCTCCCTCTGAGCCCTGGCTTGTAGCTACCTGCCCGCCTGGCATCGTCACAGGCCCCACACAGCCCACATACATTTCTCGAGGCACCTCCAATCTTCATCCTTCTCCTTTCCCAGCTCAGTAAATAGCTGGGAGACTTCTCCTCCTGTCCGAAATCTAAGTCATTAGTGTGTCTGTCAGCACCTGCTCTCAAACGCTTTCCACATCCTTCCTTTCTCACTCGCAGGTGTCCTGGTCCCTTGCTGGATCACTGTCTCCCACAAGTGGCACGCAGTCCACATCTTTTCTTGTGTAATTCATTGAATTTTAATTTAATATTTTTTCCAACCAGTCTTTGGGTACTGTAACGTACTCATGAACGAAGACACAAAGTCGACAGCTCCTGACGGATGACCTAGGGGCGTAATTGTTTTGGTTACAGAGAGCCTGTGGGTTTTCAGGAAGCTTTTGCCCTATGTGGTCTGAGCATGCTGAGGTCGCAGGGTTGGTCAAGTGCTTTGTTTAGAGTGAAGGCACCGAGCAGGTGGTTCTTTTAGAGCCCTGTCTTGGCTATCTCCAGCTTTCGCACATATGTAGGCTGCCTTGGGTGGCTTCTTTTGGGGGGCTTGTGGGAGTCGATGACTAAACCCACTTGAGACAGAGGTTCATCCTGGAGGCGGATCTGGATTTCACCCCTTTGCTTCTCCTCTCCTAGCTGCATTTCCAGGCTGCTTTCTGGCTTCTCAGTCAGGGCTGCTGACATGTTGGAATTGTCAGTGGAATTGAATAATTAACTGCTGGGAAATAGAACATTTTAATTTTTAATTTAACATCAATTTTTAATAGTGCTACTTTGTCTTCCTGTTCAAAGGAACCTTCCAATCCAAGTAATCTGGATGCTGGGGGTTACTTATTTAGTTTTTCTGGAAAACAGGGCCTGAACAGTCCTGTAGCCGAGGAGTGGGGAGCAGATCCACTGGGGTTAAAGGTGCTCAAGGGAAAGGATCAGACCCCCATTTCTCTCTGCCCAGTACTTAACCTCAGTTTGGCTTTATATAGATTAAATGACCATTTTCTCAGCCCCTCTCTCCTTTCCTAGCCTCACTTTGTGTATAGAGGGTTCTGACTACACCTACTTGGTGGGAGGTGCAGGAGGGAAGGGGTGCAAAAGGTGGTACAAACTAAACATTATATAAGAGTCAACCCCTCCCCCACTTTTCATTTTCCAACAATAGTGCCTGCTCACCACGTGTCTGGCTCCTACACAGCGCCAAGACGAGGGAGTAAGCTGGTTGAACTACTTAAAAGATGTTCGGCAGGCTAAGCAAGCCTCCGGCATAGTGGAAGAGGTGGTGATAATGAGAGATGATGTTGTGAGCACTGGTTATCGATACATAATCCAGAGATGCAGTTGGTAGTAACCCAGCTTTGTCCACCAGGTTCTCTTAGGCAAAAGTCAGCTTTGCTGGTGGCAGGCACAGGTGTGTACAAACCCAGCTCCCATTCTGGTCCCCTCCCAATAACTTTCCCAGGGTCATGTGAGTACAGTCAGCTGGGCCGGACTTTGCCCTGGTCACTTATTTGCCTCCTTGGGGTTGAGTGTTGCTCCTCAGGGAAGCACATCTGAAGGCCAAGGAAGGGCCAGACCCACGAGGCTGGCGTGTCCGGCCCCATGGGCCAGTGAGGTATAGATTTAAATGTAAGGCAAGAAGTATGCGGAAACAAAGCAGTCTTGGGCACAGTGTGGTCCTGCCATCACTGACCCCTGACTGTCTTGCATGGTAGTCTGATCAGTTGTCAGACCTGTGTGAGATCTCTTGTTTGGTAAGTGGAAGGCACAAATTGAGTCTCCACCCACCTCCTGTCTCAGCCCACCCCTAGTGGAGCTCTGCCCTTTCTGCATTTAGCCTGCAGAGTCGTTCTTGCATGGTCCCTGAGTGCGTGCTGTCAAGTCTCTTTCAGGCTTGCTTTCATCTCTTTCTCTCTCTCTATATATATATATATCACAGTGGAGGTTCAAAGGTGACTTCGGGAATCATCCAGGATTGCTTCTACCTCCTTCTTTATTTTGCTCTGGGATTTCCCAGGCTCTGCCTTCCAGAGCCAGAAGTGCAAGCCAATGCCATTTCTAGTTGACCTTTTTTACTTGGGATTTGGGATCTGGGATTGATCAGAACTCAGGTCCTTCTGTTTTCGAGGCATTAACCCCTGAGCCATCTCTTCAGCCCCTCTTTTAAACTTTCTGAGTGCCAAAAAACTTGCCTCCTCTTTGCCCCTTTAGTGTTTAGATGAGGGTCTTTGCCAGGGCTCCGCGCTCCAGCCTTGGCCTTGCTTAGCCTTTGTGGAATCCTTCCTTTCCGAGGGCATCGATGTCTTCTGCTGTTATGTGAACTTGGCAACCCCAGCGTTACCAGAATTGTTAGGGTCAAAGCTCAAGCACTGGCAGCTCTAACGAAACATGAATTAAAGAAACAAGTAACAGTAAAACAAAAAAAAACAAAAACAAATAAAATCCTTTATTTTGAAAAAAGGAGGGCCTGGAGAGGTGGCTCAGGGGTTAAGCCTCTGCCTTGCAGGAGGAAGGTTCTGAGTTTGGATCCTAGACCGAAAGCAGGGGCGGCCTGCATTTCTGGTCCTGGTAGGGCAGAATAAACAAGGAGAGGCAGTCCATGGTGGTTCTCAATTTGCCCGTGGGTTCTACACACACACACACACACACACACACACACACACACACATAACACACATACACACATACACACACACACACACACACACACATACACACGCGTACACGCACACAATTGAATAAATAATAAAAAAAAAGAAAAAAGAGATTTATTCAATGTATTGCAGGAGAGAGAGTAGACCGAGGTAGCAGGGAAAACTGAGGTTTACTTGAACAGCCAGGATTCTGGGCAACTGGGGTGCTCCTACGTGGTTGTGTCTTATACTCTCTAGTTACAAGGTAGATTGCGAAGCACTTCAGCAATATCCGATTGATCACACGATTGCACAGGATCCCTAGTGAAGAGTGTGAGGGCTGCGTCCTAAGGGGGCCAGGGAGCAAGGCTGCATGCAATGCAGCACTTACAGAAGCACATAAATGCAGCTCGTCTGATTAAGTGTTTTACAATGGGAGCTGGAACCCAGGTGGGCCGAGCCGATGAAGGCTTCCCATCAGCCCCTTTCATGACAACTGGGAAGCAAGATAGGCAGGGTTCGGGCTCAGAAGGGAAATGCTGTTTGCTTTTTCAGAAGCTAAAAGATCATGGCAGGGCGCGAAACCTCTTTACAGGCTAAAATATAGGGCAAAAGGTGTAAAACTAAGCAGTCATGGTCAAGGTGTGGGGCTGCTCATTTTATTTTATTTTATTTTATTTTGATCCATCACTATCAAGGTACCAGTCTGTCTTGCATGGTAGTCTGACAAGTTGACAGAACTGTCTTTGGATATAGAGGTGAAGGGGTAGGGGTCGGGGAGACCAGTTCCTCCCTCTGACTGTCACCAGGTTGAGACTCTTGAGGAAAATTCTAATTCCTTGGCATCCATGGTTCCAGTCAGCTCTGAGAAGTGTGTTTCTTTAGAATATCTTTGCCCTTGCCAGAACGGTTACACCATGCTGCCCTGAATCTGTGACCCTTTGGCTAATAATCAATTTGCTACCTACCCTCTGTTCAAAGGCAAATTGAAACATATTTTTCTCTCATTTCCTAAATTCATTCTTTTATCCTCCTGCATCAAGGATTGGGGTCCTCTTAGGCTGTCAAAGAGATAAATAACAACACGAAGATGCCAATCAGCAGCGTGAAAGAAAGAGAAAGGGTCTAGGATATGCCAGAAGCCATTGGTTCAATCCCCAATATCTGTAAACCAGGCATAGTGGTACATTCTCATCCTTCTGTAGAGACAGAAGGATGAGAAACTTAAGGTCATTCCCTGCTATGTAGTGAGCTAGAGGACATCTTGGGTTGTGAACTGTCTTAAACAATAAATAAACAAGGCAGGAAAAGCAGAACATGTGATACGATTAAATGAGAGCCCCAGAAAGACCCCAGGACAACTCCCAGAAGTGCTTGGACCCGGGGCTGGAGAGGTGGCTCAGGGGTTAAAGCCTCTGCCTTGCAGGCAGAAAGTCCTGAGTTCGGATCCTAAACCCCATGTATAGACGCTGGGCGAAAGTGGGGTGACCTGCGTTTCTGGTCCTGGTAGGGCGGAGCCTGTGAATCGTGGGACAGAGTAAACAAGGAGGAGGTGGAGGCGGTCCGTGGTGGTTCCCGAATTCGCCTGTGGTTCTACACACACACACACACACACACACACAGACACACACACACACACACACACACACACACACACAATGAATAATAAAAAAAAAGAAGTGCTTGGGCCCAATGTGGCCCTTAAAAATGTCACACCCCCTATTCAAGTCCTTGGAGTGCAGTTAGACTCAGGATTCGGGAAGAGTCTCTGAAAATCTTATGTTGACCCACTTTTCTTTGGACAGTCTCTTGCTGGCTTTAGCAAAGTTGTTCTGATTCATGGGGTGTGTGTTTTATCACCAGGGAACGCCCAGAGGTTGTGACAGTGACCCAGTGGAAGGCACCAGTCGTGTGGGAAGGCACTTACAACAGAGCTCTGCTGGAAAACTATTATGCCACGCAGAAAATCACCGTCGGATTGACGGTTTTTGCTGTTGGGAGGTAAGCATCTTTGATGAAATTGTCCTCGATTTTCTTTTTTCTTGTTCTGCCTGAGAGCTGGTTGTTAGGGTCCCATGGCCATGGGCTCCACAGAAGCTTTGACTCAGTCTTTTTTTCTGACCAGGCCACAAAAGGCTGAGAACAAAACAGTAGTTCATAAGTTCACCTATTCCCACCATAGTGGGGAGACTTCTTATGTCACCTTGCAAGATAGACTGGTGTCTTAACAACGATGGGTCAGTGATGGGCAGGACCACACTGTGATTAGGAGAAAGACTTCTTTGACATCCTTGGAGCGAGTCAGTAGCACACCTGTAGCCGCCTCTTCTTTGAGCTCCATGACTTTTCTTGGGAATTCCCGAAGTGTCAGTTGCGGGAAGGCTACGGTACACATGTTCCTTCTAAGCTTGCAGAGGCAGAAGGCCAACATTCCCCTCTGTTCTAGGCCCAGAGTGATCTGGGCACCATGGTTTCCATGTTAGAGCATAGCTGTCCACATTTCTGTGGGTTCTTTTGTCCTGTCTAGCTGATCGCCCTGGAGGATTTGGCCCTGGAGATCTGGCTGGTCAGAACCCGTCAAGGTTGGACAGTTTCCAATGACAGCAGCTTCCATTTCTTTATTCGGAACATCTGATGCAGAAAATCACACTCATGTTTACTTGAAAGTTGAGCTGGGCTATTAGTTTGAAAAACAACCTATTTCGTTTCCTTCATCTGTGCCTGGGGGGAAAAAGTTGATTTCTCTACTTTGTACAAAGAGAGCTGTTGAAGGTGCAGGTTGATCTGAACTTGAACTCTGAGAGGAAGGGACAACAAGAAGGTTCCGTGGTAGTCTGAGAGGATGCCAAAGACAGCGCAGTTGTGGCTGTCACTGTCATCGACAGAAGCAATCACTGACGTTGTACTGTTGAGGCCTCTTGCAGAGAGGCGACTCTTACTAGAGAAGGGTGACTGTGGAATTCTGACATTTTTCACTAGACTGTGTACTGTTTAACACGGGAGCCAAGGCCCAACACCCAATCTTTTGGCATGAAAGGGGATAAGACCGTTGCAGATTGATTCGATTCCTGTAATCCCCCAAAGAACACATGTTGCCCAGTGCCCCACAATGGCGTCATCCCTATAGTTGAAACTCTGTAGAACAAAACTGTTAAGCTCCCCTCCCCCATCCTGGTGAAAGCTGAGCTCTTGGGCTCCGTGGTGGAAGAAGACTAACTGTTAGCCACGGTGACTCCCACAGCCAGTGGATCAAGGTCTTTAGGAGCTGTGATACTTGTTTTTCCGATCACAAATCCCTGAACCATGTAAAGTGACCCAGCCCCCTTACACACACACACACACACACACACACACACACACACACACACACACACACACACACTGTATTCCAAGTTCCAGTGCACACTGGATTTTTTCCTTAAGTTTCAGTGGCTAGAATCACGTCAACATCTCTCTCTTTCCTTCTTTCTCTCCTTCTCTCTCTCTCTCTCTTTTATTGCTCAGACATATTCACTCTGTTTAAAGAATAATAATATAAATCACTGTGTTTCTAGGTACTGACAATAAAGGCATGGTTTATTTTGATGGCAAAGAAAAGTAACCGAAGTTTTAAGAAAAACAGAGTGTGCTAGTTATCATTACAACGTAAACATCCTGATTGACTGGTAGTGTGATCAGCAAATTGAATCTGATCCATGTTCACCGTGTCAAGTTTGGGGACTGGATGAGCTATATCAGACCATCTGATTTCCTCATAACCCTTATGGTCTCCATGCTATGATTGGGAAGACATGCCTATAGCTTGAGCTCACAGAAGATATCAATGTAGTGTTCTTTGAGTGAGCATGGAGTCAGAATCCCACAAACTGCCTATTAGAATGCTAAATAACAAGTACTGACAATACCAAATGTTAGCTAAGATGTGGGAAATAGAAATCTTCACTCTGGGATTGTTCACTCTTGCCTGTGGTACAGCTGCTTTAGAAGGAAGCCGGCAGCTGCTTACAAAATCTTATTATCATAATCTAGGGGTCACGCCCCTTGGTGCTTAACCAAAATGAATGGAAAACCTGTCTACACAAGAACTTGCATACAGATATTTCTTTTGAAGCTTTTTTTAAAAGTTTTTAAAAAAATTTTTTTATTCAATTGTGCGTGTGTGCACGAGTGAAACTGTGCGTGTGTGTGTGTGTGTGTGTGTGTGTGTGTGTGTGTGTGTGTGTGTGCAGAACCACAGGGGAATTCGGGAACCACCATGGACCACCTCCACCTCCTCCTTATTTACTCTACCCGGAGATTTACAGGCTCCGCCCTACCAGGACCAGAAATGCAGGCCACCCTGGCTTCCGCCCACATGGGGTTTAGGATCCGAACTCAGGACCTTCCGCCTGCAAGGCAGAGGTTTAACCCCTGAGCCACCTCAGCCCCTTTCTTTTGAAACTTTATTCATAACTGTCAAAACTTGGAAGCAACCAAGTAGTGCTCTGGCAGATGAATGGAAAAATAAACTGGTAAATCCAGACAACAGGGTGTTTGTTGTTCAGCGTTAAAAAGAAATACGCTATCAAGGCATGAGAAGACATGAAATTTTAAATGCATGCTATTAAGTGAAAGAAGTCAATCTGAAAAGCCTGCATACTGTGGGGTTTCTAATTCTGACATTCTGGAAAAGGCAAAGATGTGGTGATAAGGTCAGGGAGATGGCTCAGTGGATAAGTGTGTGCGCGCGCACACATGGATGAGAAAGGGGGTCTGAGATATATTTAAAAAACAGATTATGTTCACAATAATAAAAAAAAAACACTGGCTGTGAGAGTTTGGGGGGAAGGAAGGCAAACAGCCTTTTTAAAGGGAGGATGAGGGCGTTGGTGCTGGGTCTTAACCAAACACAAAAGCAGATGAGGTTGGGATTATGACCCAAAATGGACACAAAGAACATATTTGTATTTTGTCTTGTAGTAATACTGGAGTGTAAGTTGCAGCTTCTGAAGGCTGTTCAAGAACGAATTTCCTCTTGGACAGTTAAAGTCCAAAAGCAATTAATAAACAAGACCAAGGAGTAAACAAGCAGTTGATGGTGAATACTACTAGAACCTTCATTACAGTTAAAGCCGGTATTTAAAGGCCTGGGACTCCTCTAACTGTTGAACCACAAAATTAGAAGGAGTTAGGCATGCAGGCACCTACATTAAAACTACAATCTTCTAGATCAGAACAGAGCTTTACCACAAAGCTTACTGTGTGGCAGTGCAGTCGAGAACACATATTTTCTCAGACTGGCCAACTTCCAAGAGCAAGAGGACAGGGTAGTGCATGCCCACTTGCTCTTCCAAAATTGGTAGTCAGATAAGTTATTCTGCTTCCCCCAAGGACTAAAGTGACTGACTTTCAGAGAGTAGCTGGAATGTTACACAAGTGTTACACAAACAAGCATAAATTACAGATCGTTTGAGTAGAGTAGCATGTAGTCTCCTGCCACAATCCAGAAGTTAAATGTAGTCTTCTCTTCATTTCAGATACATTGAGCATTACTTGGAAGAGTTCATAGTCTCTGCTAACAAGTTCTTCATGGTTGGCCACAAAGTCATATTTTATATCATGATGGATGATGTCTCCAAGATGCCCTCAGTACAGCTGAATCCTCTGCGTTCCATCAGATTGTTTGAGATCACCTCTGAGAAGAGGTGGCAGGACATCAGCATGATGCGCATGAGAACGATCGGGGAGCACATCGTAGCCCACATCCAGCATGAGGTTGACTTCCTTTTCTGTATGGATGTCGACCAAGTCTTCCAAGACAATTTTGGTGTGGAAACTCTGGGCCAGTCAGTGGCTCAGCTACAGGCCTGGTGGTATAAGGTGGATCCTGATGAGTTTACCTACGAGAGGCGGGAACAGTCAGCCGCATATATTCCATTTGGACAGGGGGATTTTTATTACCACGCAGCGGTTTTTGGAGGAACGCCCATTCACGTTCTCAACCTCACCAGGGAGTGCTTTAAGGGAATCCTCCAGGACAAAAAAAATGACATAGAAGCCGAGTGGCATGATGAGAGCCACCTGAATAAATATTTCCTTCTCCACAAACCCACTAAAATCTTATCTCCAGAATACTGCTGGGATTATCATATAGGGCTGCCTTCATATATCAAAAACGTCAAGATAGCTTGGCAGGCAAAAGAGTATAGTTTGGTTAGAAATAATGTCTGATTTCTAGCTGTTCCAGAGGGTGTCTGAATTTGAAGAGGATTATTCTGGCTAATTCCTGAGAAAAGTAATACTTAGTTTTAACTGAAAAAATACTAACAAAATACCAACACGGCAAACATATGCTATTTCTCCTTATAGCTTTGAACTTTGTAATGTGTGAAAACGAATCTATGATAATCAGCTGTAAATTCCCAGTGATTTTTTTGTTTTAAAAGACATTCTGGGTTCTGGGGAAATGTGTTAGGTAAATCAAAATTAATTTACCACAGGCAAAGAAAAAAGCCAGAACATTCTATAGACTATGTCAGATACTGTACTGGAGAACAAGGTGCTAAAAGAAATGTTTGACAACTCGATTGTGGCTGGGGGAGAGCTCTGTCCCCTTGATTTCACTGCCTTTCTGTTTTGATGGTCCAAAGTGGTGGTGCTCTGCAGAGAGAGAACTTTAGCAAGAACACTGTCTACCTAGACAGGCTCAAGGTGACGGCTTCAGGGCATCTTTCAATCTGTGTCCCATTAAGATATGGTTTGATTTCTATGTAAAAATAAAGTAGGGCCTCTGACATGGGTACAGAGGTGGCTCGTGTTCAGAGGCCCAGGGCATCTGGATCAGTCGGTGCTCAGCCTGAAGTGAAAGAAAAGGTGATGTTTACATTGAAATAGCCAAGGGAAGACAGTCAGAGAGGGGCTGACCACTGTGAGGGACACAGGGCGTGGGGTTGGTGCTAGAATGTTCCATCCCAGGCACAGGTGCTGGGTGGGAAGCAGCATGGGTGATGTCTAGTTTTCTTCACCCCACGAGTATCAGAGGGAAACTTGGGTGAAAGGTGATGCTTGTTTGGTCCAAGTCCTATTCGGTCCACCAGACTCGTGTGTCCAGCACTGTATTGAGGACAGTAGATAATATCAGAGAGGGGAAAGGTCGCAGTGGACCGGTCAGGACTGCAAGGACTGGAGCTTCCTCAGAAGGCTGTTGTCTCACACCTGCTCTGAACCCCACGGCCCCTCAACACACCATGTTCCAACATGGGGGCTGATATGAAAGGGCGCACTGGAGAGAGAATGCCGTCCTGTCCAGTGACTTCTCATTTCCCTCTGGTCCCCCTGTGTAACAACCAGATGTATTTGACATTGTGGTTAACAAGAGGGGAGAGCTGGGGGGGAGCGAGTCACGACTGAATGGTGAACCTTCTGCTCCCTTCTGTTAGCTGACAGTGACATCCTATGCACGGTAGGTTAAATAAGTTCCTGTAAAATAAAAGAAGTTGTCAGTCTACATTCACATATCCACATGTATTTATAAAGACTCTACTTGTCTTCCTGTTTAGGCCATTTGTTCCCTTTTTTTTTTTCCGGGCAATTTGAAGAGCCATTGATTGCACTGTGTTAATATACAGCAAGGGACTTGGATAAAAAAGTTTACATTTTGTCTACATTTCCTACTTTTCCACTGTTGAAAAAAATCATATAACCAACCAACTCAAAGTTCCTTAATTAGTGGACATTGGAAAAGAAAATGAAAACCACATGTTTAGTTAAGAATCTTGATTTGTTTGCTATTTATGACTCAAGTTGTATTGGATCCAATCTAGAAAGGGAAGATTTTCATGCTTTAAGTACTGAACCAAAGAAATCATCTATCTTGGAAGTTTAGGGGGAGAAAAAAAAAAGAAGAAATTTTGTGACTAAACTTCTTTTTTCAAAAATAAAACTTATGATTTACAATTGAATAAATTATTTTCTCAGTATATTCTGGTTACTTTTTTCTTTTCCCCTCCCCTCCCCTTCCCTTCCTTCCCCTCCCTTCGGGAGGAGTCATGGATGGTGCATTTGTTCCTTAGACTTAGAAAAGCCCTCACGGTTTTGTGAACGTGTCCCAGTACCAAAACAGGACCACGAAGATCAGGCCTGAAGTTCACTCAAAACTTTTTAAACCAGCAGATGCTCATGTTGAAGCTTCCAAAGTGACGCATGGAGATACTTAGTAGAAGGAGAACCACAGGCTTCCCTTGATGGTGAGGGGCCGGGTGGAAGGAGAAAGCCTTGCCATAACTACACCTGGCCATTATTAGTCTTGACCTCTGGGGACTGGGTGCGGCCCAGGAGAAAGGGCTGGATCTAAGCATAAGTATAAAGTTAAAGGTGGTGAGGCCTAGGCCAGGCATAGCAGCTCAGTAATCTCAACCCTTCAGAAGCTGAGGCGAGATGGTCACTGTGCGAAGTGTTTGAGGCTAACCTAGATGACAAGCTGAGATCCTTCAGGAAGAAGAAGAGGAAGAGGGGGATGAGGAAGGGAGGGGAAGGGAGGGAAGGGGAGGGGAGGGGAAAAGAAAAAGGTAACCAGGCTAATGAGGCAGGTAGCACCAAACATACACCAAGGCCTGGCTGGCTCTCCATATGAGAATTAGTCCCAGTTTATAACCAAGGAAAACATGTTTCTGGAAAGTGAAGCTACCACTCTAGTAAAGGCCGAGTGGAGGCACAAGTCAAATATCCCACAGGAGAAGTGTTCCAATACACTATGTCGATGGGCCATGTTTCATACCAGGGAAAATGTAACATGAAGAATCTTATAAAGAAATTTTACCATAGTATTTTAAAAAAATTAGCTACCTTCCCAGGTCTGTACCATCTCCCATTTTTAGTGCATAAACCTGTTGCAAGTGCATTAAGTTTAAAGGTAAGAAAAATGAGATTGCATCGGCCTTTGCCTCTGAATTGTGGGTGCGTGGCTGATGCAAGCGTTGCAGGTACCACCGAGTCACTGTGCCAGGGTGGCGCCTTAGAAGGCGCGACCAGGCAAGGGAGCAGGTAGACCCCATGACCACGCTTCCTTCCACTCCCCTGACTCAGGGAACAGGCAGCGGCCTGAAAGCACAATGACCATTCAGACCCTGAGGACTTCTTGGTTTTGGGGCAATACATCTGTGATCTTTCCTAGCTAAAGCAGGGCCTTCAGCTTTTGCAATACTTACCTATGTAGGAAGTTCTACCTACTAATGTACTAATGGATAAATGGATAACCGGCACGGCAGCACATTCCCAAGTATGAAAAGTCCTGAAAAGGTGTGTAATGCTTCACATACATCTCGGTGGGGACGCATAGGCTTCCCTTACGATCCTGGATCTGCGGGAGGAAAGAGCAAGAATTGGTTAGAAATGTGAGATAGTCATGCAGGCATGGAGAGAAACAGGGATTAGTACTCAATAAGCGTGTAAAACTAAAATAAATAAATAAATAAACTCTTAAAAAAAAAAAGAAGAAGAAGATGGTTAGACTTTGAGGCAAACATATGCAACCTTGGCCCAGGAGTACTGATTCAGATTGTCCTGAATGTTCCACAATGAAAGTGGTTACATGAAAACTCAAGTTACCAAAGTTCTAACTCAAGACATTTACCAAATGTTTAGCTGAAGACCACAGGTAGGGGTTACAGCAAAGGGAGAAGTGCCCTAAATTTTTTACACATATACTTATTTTGTGTGTGTGTGTGTGTGTGTGTGTGTGTGTGTGTGTGTGTGTGTGTGTATCAGTAGGTACTGTGTGTCCCTGTGGAGGACCAAGGATGACTTCAGGAATCATCCTGGATTGTTTCTACCTCCTTGCTTCGCTCTGGGATTTCCCAGGCTCTAACAACCAGGGCCGGAAAGTGCAGGACATTTCTGCCTGGTGTTTTTATGTGGGACCTGGGATCCAAACTCAGGACCTTCTGCTTGTGAGGCGGAGTCTTAACCCCCAAGCCATGTCTCCACCCTAAGCCAGTCACTTATAATTGAGAACATACCTAATGGATCCTTTCTAGCTCTTCAAAGGTGGGGCTACTGTGCACCTCTGCAGCACCCCAACACCTGCTTCACCTGTCTCACAGATGCTGCTCCACAGATACTCAACATCCACTCCCTTCATGCAGACCTGTAATTAGAGAATCTCTCTCTCTCTCTCTCTCCATGGCACACGTGTAGCATATGTAGAGGCTAGTGGTCAAAGTCAACTATCTTCCTCAATTTGCTCTTCACCTTACTTTTTAAATTTTTTTTAAAATTTATTATTTATTCAATTGTGCGCCTGTGTGTATGTATGTATGTATGTGTGTGTGTGTAGAACCATGGACGAATTCGGGAACCACTATGGACACCTCCACTTCCTTCTTGTTTACTCTGCCTGGGGATTCACAGGCTCTGCCCTACCAGGACCGGAAACGCAGGCCGCCCCCGCTTCTGCCCGGCGTTGTGGGGTCTAGAATCCAAACTCAGGACCTTCCACCTGCAAGGCAGAAGCTTAACCCCTAAGCCACCTCTCCAGCCCCTTCACCTTACTTTTGAGCGTTATTTTATTTATTCTTTGACAATCTCATACATCTGTACAATGAAGTTAGATCATATCTACCCCTTCTCCTTCCACTCCCCCTGGACGACCTCCCAACACTTCCCCCTCCCACCTTCATGTTCTCTCTCTCTTAGTAAAAGCAGGACGATAATATAAAATAATATATGAGCAATAAGAGAAGATGCATTTAGGATGTAAATAGCTGTAAGGACTGAGCTTCCAGCTTCCTGCAGATGAGGACCCAGATCAAGCTAAAGAAGAGCATTCTTAGGAAGCCTCTGTGTAAGCGCCCAAAGCCCCAGACTACAGGAGGACAACCTTAGTGTTCCTCTTGGGTTTTGTTTTTGCTTTTAGTTTGTTTTACTCTATTTACCTTGGTATCATTCCTTTTTTTTTTTTTTTTTTTAATGGTATGTGTGTGTATCAGAGGGCACTGTGTGTCCCCGTGGATGACCAAGGGTGACTTCAGGAATCATCCTGGATCGCTTTTACCTCCTTCTTGCTTCACTCTGGGATTTCCCAGCTCCTCTCACCAAGGCTGGAAGTGCAGGCCTCCACCGTTTCTCCCTGGAGTTTTTACATGGGACCTGAGATCTGAACTCAGTGCCTTCTGCTTGTGAGGCAGAGTCTTAACCCTTAAGCCATCTCTGCAGCCCTACCTTGCTGCAGAGACAGAGCTCCTTACTGGAACTCCCCTATTGGTCTGTACTGACTTGCCAGTGAGCCCAGGGATCCTCCTGTTTGCATTCCCCCCCCCCCCCGCCCCTTCCCCCCGGGGATTGCAGATATATGCCACACCCTGATTTTTAAAACTTTGTCAAAGTTTGTCTTCACGTTGCCAATAAATTCACAGACAGACAGTTTGGGGAATGAGAGGGGGTTTATTCTGGCCTGTAACATTCTGGTTACATTAGTTCAGCTTGTCAGAGAGTTCATACCAATACCAGGCATCAAGGGAACTGGCTGCACCGTATCTATTGCTCAGAGAGGAGCAAAACTCTCATCCAAGTATGCTGAAGAATGCCAGAATTCCACACCAGCTTCCTCCACGGCATATGCCGGCTCAGGAGTGTTTCTGCTCACTGTGGGCTATCTTCCTACATCAGTGAGACGATCTCCTTGCAGGTATGCTCAGTGTTGGCCTTAATTACCAGTTCTTCCCATGCGAGTCCTAGTAGACCAGGTTCAAGTCTTTGTGCTCGTGCGGCGGTACTGACTGAGTCAATTCCTCACCCTGGCTGTCTTTTTGGGAGGATGGAGATTGAACTTGTGTGTCTTTGTCTGGCAGCTGGACCCTGGGCGTTCTGGGATTGCAGCTCTAAAACTGGAGTCACAGCCTCCCAACAGGGATCGGGGCAGTTCTGAAGCAGTAATTCACGGAGTACGTGCACTTCAGAAGCACACAATGTTTCTTGGCTTGGCAATCACTCCCCGCCCCTTCCTTGGGGACATTTGACAGTGGTAATGTCCGGAGACATTTTTGGTTGTCACGAGTGGTATGTGGGTGGGATAGGCATCTAGTGGGGAGAGGCTGAGTAACCCACAATGCACAAGGTCACTCCCCTCCCCACCAACGAAGAACCCTGTGGCTTAAACTGTCTACAGTGTCACATGGGGCAAAAACAGAGATGGGGGAAGTCACAGTAGAGTTAACATGTTACATGAAGCCGGTTGGCAGGAAAGATTGGAAGCCCCTCCACGCCCGGGCTCCACACACACAGGTGGAGCATCTTCAGGCTTGTTTACAGAGACAGACGGGAAACCCCTGCTTTGCCGGGGCTTCGTGTGAAGAACAAAGCTTGTACAAGCCCTCACTCTACAAATACGGGCAAGGTGGGCGGTATGTAAATGTCCTGAAAGGATCATGGGACTCTTGGCCTCGGGCTTCAGATGCTCAATTTTTCCTGCTTACTCACCCAATTCTGTTCTTGGGGCGACTTTCCCTTTTTTAGTAATGCTGCCTCAATTTTTTTTCCTGTTTATAACCATATACTTCTGGTGCAGGTCTTTGTCCTGGAATTGGTGCCCTCCACTCAGTTCCCCCTATAACACCTGAACTCTGGAAAGGGCTGGATGGGTTTTGGCTTACGTGCTCTCCCGTGAGATTTAGAGCGAAGATAAAGGCGTTCCCTGCCCTGGGCACCAGAGGGCAGAAGCTCCCAAGAGAGCTGTTATTTAGTGCCAACTGCAGCAAATATAAACATTCTTTCAACACATTTGCAGAAGTAGATATTAATTCTATATATAAATAAAAAGGACCTCAAATGTTTAAGGAATGTGTCTGTGGAAAACACGATAGAATGAGAACACGATAATGAACTACTGCAACCGTTCAGAGGAAAAGGAAGGTTTCAGCTAAACACATCTCGCTTGTAAAGAAGAGAAACTGGATCTGTTTAAACCCCGAAAGGAGCTGATTGGAAAGTTGTTTGAGTTTTCCTCCATGTTGCCAATAATTCATGATCAAAGAGCTTAAGAACGAGGAGATTTTATTCTTTCTTATGATTCACAGTTACAGCGCTTAGTCCAGCCTGGCAAGAGATTTCATACAACACCAAGAACTAAGGGAACTGACCACACCATATCCACAGGTATTTCTGAGAGGGGGCAAATCTCACTTACTGGATAATACATCTGTCCAAAGATGCCGAAACGTGCCAAACTATGGGACCAACTCCCCCATCTTATCCACCTGCCCAAGACTAGTCCCACTTCCTGTGGCTGGCTCTTCCCACGTCAGTCAATCTCCTGCACGTTTGCTCAGGGCTTCCTTTGACTTCCAAGTCTTCACGAATGTCCCGGAGCTCCACCTTCAACTGTCAAGTTGACACTTGTGTATCTAGCTGGCATGAGGGTTCCACCGAAGACAAAGGAGGGTTGATGGGTGGGCAGCACTGCTTTGAAGCTGCCCATACAGGCTTGTAAGAGCCAGTTACACAGTGTTCTCAAATGTGTCCTTGGCAACATCGTTGTGATATTTGAATTAGGTCTCATGAGAACAGTAACGCCATGGAAATCAGCAAACACTGACAGCAAAGCATGCGTTTCTTTTCTTTCTCGTTTCTTAGCTTTTTTTCTTGCCTTCTTTCCTTCCCTGTTCATCTTCATTTTCAGTCCTTTGTGAAAACTTGGTAAAAACCTTTCTGCAGTGGGATAAGGATGTGAGGAAGAAACAAGGAAGTTCAGAAATCTCAACAGCTAAAAACTACGGAACCCCCCTCCCCCCAGAAGTTGGCTGTAAGTATGACCACCTGGAACTATCTCAAATTCCTCCTGAAGTTGACACCAGGTCTTTTCTCTTCACCAGCATGAGATGCCTAAGGAAGCTCCTTGGGGGTACACTGTCTTAGTAGTCTGGTAGCTCAGGGGAGGTGCACTCTTCTTTTTAGAACATCTTCGTTCCTGCTAGCATGGTTACATGACCTTAGTTTGTAAAATAAATGGTAAATTTAGTTCACAGCCAAACACACTAGAGCCAAAAAAGAGAGATAGGGAGGAAAGAGGGAAACATAGTAGTAATGCCTACTTAAAAGAGGGAAGAGAAATTATGGTTATCTGCCCAAAGAGTGTGATCATTTGAATACAGTCGACCTTTCAGAGTGATTAATGCTTTTCTCTGAGGAAATGGGCTCTTGCTGCAGAAAGACTAGATTGGTTACTGTGAGGATGGGTTGTTAGAAATTGAGCCTAGAAACTCTCCTCAATTTCTTTTGCACATGTATTCTTCTGCACAAACCACTCCTCCGCCATTCTGACTTACTGTGCATATTAAACAGACGTGAGTCTCAGCCAGAAGTGGAACGGACATTGGTATCACACTCTTGAATTTCCAAAAGTGAGAGCTACATAATCTTTTTTCTTTATAAAGTACCCGTCCATCCTCCAGGATTTTGCAGCAGCAATATGAAACAAAAGAGAGCACTAAGAAGGGATCTGGGATTCACTGGTCCTACTGCGAGTTTTATGTCAAGGATGGATAGTCTTCCTCCACAGTTCCCACTTATCTCAAACCCACTGAACTATGCAGGCTATGGCTGGTCAGAAGAGCCCACTGGCAGGGGGATTTACCTACAGTCTGAACCAGCTGAAAATTTTCTCCTTTTCAGGATCCCACTGGAGGCCCATGTATCAGGTGAGCTAGAGGCAGTAGAACAGTCATATATGTGGGACACTGCCAAAATCCAAGAATGTCCATGGGAATTATACTCCTTTCTTAGTGGCAAGGAGGATGCAACACTAGATTACAAATGTGGCTATACTTTGGGGTTTTCTGGATTAGTAACATTTATATCTGCATCTCTTCCTGTTTGACTGCCAGGCGATATAGTACTTGGACACTGAGATTTTTTAATGGCTTCCCATGTTGAAAAGTTTAAGAGTGGCTGCCATGAAATTTATCTCTTTGCGTTTAAACTTCCTGGTATGGTTTTCTTTGTATTTTTATTGTTTGGACTTGTTAAAATTTCCAAACCTCTCAGCTAATAATTTTCTTTTAAATAAATTTTGGAAAACTTGTTTAAATTGTATTTTTGCTCCATTTTCTCTTAACTCCATTTCTGGAAATCCAATTATGTGTATGCTAGATATTAAAAAAAATTTTTTTTTGCATGTAAAAGAGTTCTTGAGTGTGTGGAGCCCCACAAGTGACTCTGGAGATCATCCTGTAATGCTCTACCTCCTTATTACTTTGCTCCAGGGTTTCACAGGTTCTGTTGTCATAGTTAGACACAGGTGTCAACTTGACAGTTGAGGGTTTGAGCTCTGGGCACATTTGTAGAGGATTAGTGGTTGAGTTAGGCCCAGAGCAGACCTGCAGGAGATTGTCTGGCTGATGGGGAAGGCCCATGGTGGGTGGGACTAGGCCCTGGACTAAAATACTGAGAGCTGGTTGAGAAAGTCGGCATCCTTGTGTACACTTGGCCAGACATGCTGGTCTGGCAAGTAAGGATCGTCCCTCTCTCAGCTGCTATGTAGTGATGGTGTAGCCAGTTCCCACCAGGCCCTGGTGTTGGTGTGAGCTCTCCTGTAAAATTGGGTGAGGAACTGTATCATAAGAGAATGAACCTCATGTTCCCTTAAGTCATTTGATGGTGATTTTATCAGCAACAATGCAGGCTGACTGCCTGTCTTCAAAGTTTGGAAGTGCAAGCCACTGCTACTTCTGCCTAGCATTTTTTGTGGGATCTGAGATCCAAACTCAAATCCTTTTGCTTGGGAGGCAGAGATATTAACTCCTGAGTCATCGCTCCAGCCCTCATTTTGACTTTTTTCAAATTACATCCTTAGGCATTTTGATAATAGTTGCCTCAAAGTCCTTGTTTATTTAATTCATAGATTTTCTAGTTGAACCAGGGTATTGACTCAAGGGGGTGCAAAGAAGCTACTAGGGTCATGGAGATGTGTATGAATAGCAACGCAATGAAATGGACACTTAGATCATATGCTTTATATCACACAATACCTAAAGTTATAAAACTTTTAAAAGTTCCCCCAGGACAGCAGCATTGGGAGAGGGTTGAGACAGGGTAATGGGGAATGAATATGATCACAATACATTGCATGCATGTATGAAATTGTCAAAAACAATTAAAAATCTCCCCAAAACAAAAAGAACTTTTTATAATTTATTTTTTATTTTCACGATTACATTCATGAATATAATGAATTTATGTCATCTTCCATTTCCCAATCTTATCCCTTCTCCCTTTCTCACTGTAAACTTTCTTCATAACCATTGTCACTCCTTCTTTGTGTCTTCTTGTATGTGAAGCCCACCGACTTCCCTCTGGTTTGTCTGTTCTGGCAGGTGCCTAAGCACTTGTTGGAGCAAGGATGATGTATCCCTGGATATACCACTGAGGAAAGTAGCTCCCTTCCCCTCATCAGACGTTAACCCTCAATAGTCTATCAGGGAATTGTGGTGCCTCTCTGAATTTTCCCTTTCCAACAAAAGTAGTTTAAAGGATCTTAAAAAAAAAAAAAAAAAAAAAAAAGGACAAAATCTAGTCCTCTGGCATATGAATTGTTCTGATCTCAACTACCTGTTTTGACATCAAAGAAGAATTTGATGATATCAACCACAAAAGACCGAAACAATAAAACACCCACAAACCTGAGAGTGACATAGTACCAACACATCTGGCTAGCTTTGAAAGTTTTAAAAACTATTTCCTCTTTGAAGATTCTCCACAAACTACCATAACATGGGTGTTAAAAGTGCCCAGTAAGACTGTATGAAATTACCACATCATCTGTGGACAACCATAGGTAAGAGAGTTTGTTCTTCATTTCAACCAAACCTAGGGACACCTAGTCTTATTTCTGTACATTGATAATTTCATTTGGATGGATTAAGTAAAGTTTTGTAACTTTTGTTTGATTTGGAGACAGGATCTCATTATGCATTACTGCCTTGGCTTGTAATTTGCTGTGTAACCCAGGCTTACCCTTAAATTTGTAGTGATCTGTTATCCAAGCCTCTGTTATCCAAGCGCTGGGATTACAGACATGTGCCATCATAACTTAGTTGAGTTTTGTAACCTTGATAGTTAAAAATCCAAGTCCAAGGCACAGATAACTTAACAATTACAGTTCCGCGTCCAGCAAGTGCTCTGAGTTAATGTTATACTCAAATGCTTTTGAGAAGGAGTTCATGTTTTATGCTGCTATCAATCTTATCATGTTCCTTGATGTAATTTTCATGATTCCTTCTGACTAAGCATAATTTATAGCTTCCTTCAGAAGACACAAGTCTTCCAGGTTCAGGTATTTTCACAAATAAGTCCTTTGACTGATACTCCATGGCACGACCTAAGTTGAAAAGTAGCATTTTAACATCCCTTTTCTCTAAGATAAATCTTTTGTAAGTTACAAGAGAAATGAAGGTTGTAAGGTATTTTGCATCAATGTCAAATTAAAAACAGTCAATGTTCTAAGACTTTGTATAGCTAACTTAAATACAACTAAGTATGTCCACTGACTCACCACTGTTTTTATGTAGAGAGACATTCAAGAAGCCACAGTACCTTCATTATTAGTCCACGTTATCTAGTTTAAGCCATGCAAAATAGGGTTGCCCATAGCACACTACAGTTAATCAACTGTCACCTCTTTCTTTTTTCTCCCAGGAAAAGAATGAAGTCTAAAAGAAAATCAATTTTCTTGTTATTGATTTTATTGTCTCTGTGTATCTTGCATAGGGAATATCTTTTTAGGTAACTATATAAACTTAGTGAATGCTGTGTTCCGGTACTTTGTTAGAATTGGCTTGTGAAAATGGCAACAAGCTTATGCCTCTTGAGTAAATCAGCATCTAAATATAATAATCCAAATGTACACAAATGATATCCAAACAGATTAGCATAAATATAACCTTCAGCATCCAAAGTCTTTGTTTCTAATGTAGGCCCGTGCATATGAGAAGAAGCAGCCCGAAGCTTCCAGTTACTGTGGCAAAGTAATATTCATAGATGTCAAACAGAAACTGCTATTTAGATATAGGTGGCATTTTCTTTAAGAAAAAGCCCTATCGTTGGTAACTTCAAGTACCCTTTATTGTATTTACTCTCCACAAGTGTGAGATGAACCAAAGACTTCTCTGCTAACTACAAGTTCATGCTAATTATATTAAGAAAATTCATTTATTTGTGTCCAAGTATTAAGCACTGGACATGTTCTCTAAAACAATTCCAAGAAGTTCGAATTAGAGCTCAGCAGTAAAGCACTGCTTAGTATATGCAAGGCTCTGAGTTCATTCACCAACATGACAAAGAAAAAGAAACCTGAAAATATAGTACGTAAAACTCTAGTTGTCATGATTATTTGTTTTGTTTATTACAATATCTCAAAAAACAATAATGTGCTTCCATATAGTATATTTTGCAATGTTAGGCAATAAAAGAGTTGGTATGATGGAGTCATCTTACTTGTCAAAATACTTTGTGTGCATTTAAGAGTAATATGATGCTTTTCATTTCTCCTAAGTATAAAGAAATTACAATGGATGTATCAGTGCTGGTAAGTTTTTATTTACAATTCAAATGACCTCTTCACTGAGGTCAAAATTGGTTGAAGGCTTGGAGTCTCTTTGTGAGACTAATTGTAAAGTCTCAAATTAAGGCCCCTGAGCAAATAAGATATTTAAGGCTAGTCTAGGGGAGGAAGCATGGGGCTCTTTCCATCGTTACAGAAGCCAAAGTTCAACACACAGGCAAAGTAGAGGGGATAGCAGAAAATCGAGGGGAACTGATAGCTGCTGTTTTTTCTATGAATGAGGCAAATGAACAAGAGACCTATGAAAACTCTTCAAGATTTCTGGGCAGCACAGTTGAGTTTTCCTCGCCGCCACCATCAAAGTTTGCTATTGTTGCTCCTACGGCTTGCTATTCTACTTTGAGTTTCGCATCTTATTATAACAGACTCCCAAATGTGGTAGACAATTATTTCAAACTCTACTAGATTTAGTATAACTCTTTGAATTTTTTCTTTCAGAATTCCACCTATCAGACAGTGATACTTCCATGTAAGAATCCAAACCTTGAAATCTTTGAGTTGAATTCGTATATGCTAATGGATGGCACCCTTGTCACTGTTGGGAATCAGAATGTGGACAGCGGGTAGATTTCTGATTGCAATATTCTTTAAAATGTGGACCTACTGGGGCTGGACAGTTGGGTCCATGTTTTTCACCAGTGAGAATTTAAATTAAAGAATAGTGGTGGAAAAAACAGGTTCAGGCAGTATATTCAAGATCATTTATTCAATTCTCATTTTGCCAATCAATATAGCAAGTGGCTTCTATGTTTCAGGTATGGTTTCCTAGATCTTCATTAAATGTCACCACCATGTTGATGAGAGAGTTGAGACAAGACTAAGTTAAAAGACCACAAAGCTTTCTTTTAAATGATTTATTTTTTATTTTATTTTGTTTATTTATTTATTTTTATTTTTGCGTGTGTGTGTGTGTGTGTGTGTGTGTGTGTGTGTGTGTGTGTGTGTCAGAGGGCATTACCTGTCCCTGTGGAGGACCAAGGGTAACTTAGAGCATCATCCTGGATCGCTTATATCTCCTTTTTGTTTTGCTCTTTGATTTTCCAGCTCTGCCTTTCAGAGCCAGAAATATAGACCATGACGTTTCTGCCTGACATTTTTATGTAATTTGAGATCTGAATTCAGGTCTTTCTGCTTGTGAAGCAGAGTCTTAACCCCTGAGCCATCTTTCCAGCCCTTCCTTCCTTCCTTCCTTCCTTCCTTCCTTCCTTCCTTCCTTCCTTCCTTCCTTCCTTCCTTCCTTCCTTCCTTCCTTCCTTCCTTTCTTCCTTCCTTCCTTCCTTTCTTCCTTCCTTTCTTTTTCTTTCTTTCTTTTGCCAGAATCTCACTCTATAGGTCATGCTGACTTTGAACTCCCCCTCAGGATGATTTGGCCATTCTGATAGGCTGCTTCTCTAATTTCTTGTATTTGTCAAGACATTGAATTTTATTTAAGGAGATGCATTAGCAACATCTCTCCTGATTTGATGATAATATATTTTGCTGGTGGTTGTCAATTTAGCAGCCTGTGGTTTACAACTGATACCCTTTGTATGCTAGGCAAAGTACCTTACATTGAGCTACTACTGGAAGAATGATAATACACTTTAATTGAAAATTCTGTCTTTCTTATAGACATAGGTTGAGCAAGACATATAAGAAAATGGTGTTTACTAGTTGGTCAGTTCCAATCGTGTGGTATGATATTTACAATGAGTCAGCCTTGGAAAACTACTGTGAAAACCATAGAATTACTGTGGGGCTGACTGTGTTTGCAGTGGGAAGGTAGGTAATGGTGCCCAATACCCTTTGCATTTGGGCTTTCTTTATAGAAAGTAAGAGGTAACCCACTGAAACTAGCTTATTGTTACTTTAAGATAATTCTTGCTATAATTCAAAATATCATCACTCACTTGTTCCATACAAAAATCACCCAACTCCTCAGCTTCCTTCTATTATCTGTTTCACAATATTCCCTCATATTAACTTAATTTCTTTGTTTTGAGGATTAAGGTAGAGTTTGTTAGAGGAGAGAAATAACAGGACTCACAGACTCCGGATGTGGAGGGCCATGAGGGGCTAGGGCGCCCCGGAGAACTCATGGACTCCAGGCATGGAATCCATGAGGGGCAGTAGCTAGATACAAACTCAGACTCTACACATGAAATGAAGGTGCCCTTAATTTCATTTTTAAAAATTCATCTATTATGTATGAGGTCCTGGATTCCAATCCCAGAACTCCATAAGCCAGGCATGGGGGTACACACCTCTAATGGTGGGTAGGAGGGTTAAAAGTTCAAAGTTATCCTTGGCTACTTAATGAGTTTTAAATCAAATGAGGTACATGAGATACTGTCTTTAAAAAAAAGTAGAAAGATTTCCTATATCTCACAAGCATCTGGATGTATATCCCAATGTCACACATATGCACATAAGATAAGACATATATATTAATATATATGATGAAATAACAAATGAAGGTATTAATAATGTAATATTTACTTTAAAGAACTAGATAAACAAGAGAAAGCAATCAAAAGCAAGAAAGATATTAGAATACAGATAAATAAAATGAAAAAATTGAGAACAAAAATGGTCCATTAAAAAAGATCAATAACATTGACAAAGATTTAGAAATATTCTGCCAAACATCTGATAAGAACTCTTTAGAAATGCCAGGGTTGTGAGTAGCAAAGAGGGAGAGACTAAGGGATGAAAGGATAAAATGCAATGTGCCCTGGATTAATCATGGAGACAGAAATAACTGCCAGAAGTAAAATTGGGGAAATCAACATGAAACCTGTAATTTAATTAATAATACATAAAACTAGTGCTTTCCAAGATTTATAAATGTATCATGGCTATATATGATATTAATGCTATGTGCATCTGGGTAGCATATACATGGGAGCTTTCTATCACATATTGCAACTTTTTCTGTAAATTTAATAACATCGAAGAGTAGAATGTTCAGTTGAATTGAAAAAAAACTTAAATTTGTTCTATATTGTTCCATGCACAAAAATGAATACAAACAGATAATAGATAAAGGTGAAGGATTGATAAAACTACTAGAAGAAGATGTAAGAGGATATTTGTGTTAGGAAGGCAAAGGCTTTTGACAGGTGACACAAGGGCGTGAGTCCAAAAAATACAAATAACTTGGATTTCTATGGTTAGTAAAGTCCAGCACAATAGAATATCATTTAGTGGTATTTCTTATAACTCACCTAATATTAGATCATTGAGCTACAAAATTTCCCCCTGATCTGTAGCCTGTTTCTCAAAATGTAGATCAGTAGCGGATTTACTGCTAAAGATTATATAAACATTTCGAAGATGAGCCACGATGGTTATCTTTCCTCTTTCAAATTTACCTGAACCTGTTAACCACTTCTCAAAATTAATTTATTGGATTGCAAGAGACTGGAAATGAGAAAATTTTGTTTTTAAGCCAGTTATTCTGGTACAATAGTAAGCCTTTCAATACAAAATAAGGAAAATAAAGCAGACAGTGAGATACCAACTACTCCCCAACTTTGTATACATTACCAACCACACATACAGGAAGGCCCAGGCAGTAAAAACTCCTATAGAGACCCAATGCTTTTTCTACCGAATCTCCTAAAGCAAGTTCCATTACTGTGATAGCTATGAAAACCCTGGCTCACATTTTGGGATGGGTGCTACTCAAAATGAGTTTCCTGATATCACTAATTTTTATTCTTTCTTAAAGAGGCCCTTTCTCTTTTACTATCTGTACATCCCACCAAGGAGAAGAAAGGTGATAATCTACCTTCCTCTATGCTACTCAGAGAGAGTATTTAATACTTGGTTGCTTAGTTGTGTTGCTGGCTAAGTGATGTCCATGCAATTTAGGCTGTAGACGTTCTACTAAAATAATATAGGACCCTTCTTGTTTACTTCACAGATACCTTGATTTCTACTTGGGAAGCTTTTTTTAAAATTTTTTTTATTATTTATTCAATTGTGCGTGTATGCATGTGTGTGCGTGTGTGTATGTATGTATGTATGTATGTATGTATGTGTGTGTAGAACCACGGACGAATTCGGGAACCACCATGGATGCCTCCACCTCCTCCTTGTTTACTCTGCCCTGGGATTCACAGGCTCCACCCTACCAGGACGGAAACGCAGGCCGCCCCCGCTTCCGCCTGGCGTCGTGGGGTCTAGGATCCGAACTCAGGACCTTCCGCCTGCAAGGCAGAGGCTTAACCCTTGAGCCACCTCTCCAGCCCCTTGGGAAGCTTTTTGAAATCTGCTAATAGGTATTTCATGGTTGGCCAAAGAGTAAACATTTACATCATACTAGATAATTTTTCTTAAATGCCTTGGATACTTCCAGGTCGCTTCCAAACATTCAAAATTTTTGAAATTAAGCAAAAGAGTAGGTGGCAAGATATCAGTATGATGCGTATGAGACCATCAGTGAACACATTGTGGATCATATCCAATATAAAATTGATTACCCCTTCTGCATGGATGTGGATCAATTTTTCATACGTGAATATGGTTTAGAGACTTTGGGAGAATCAGTAGCTCAATTACATGCTCATTGGTATAGGACAGAACCTTATGCATTACTTTATGAGAGAAACCAGTCATCAAAAGCTTATATACCAGTGGGTGATGGAGATTTTGATTATCATGCTGCTGTTTTTGGAGGCACATCTATTAAGGTTCTCAATATTTCCAGGGAATGCACAAAAGGTATTATGAATGATAAGAAAAATAACATTGAAGCAATATGGCATGATGAAGGCCATTTAAACAAATACTTCTATCTTGAAAACAAGACTCCTGATATTAAAACTGTCAGAATTGCTTGGAGTAATCAGAATTATAACAATCTCAGAATAAATACATAATTTTGCAGCCCTTTCTTTGCATTTCTGAGTTGAAGAGTTAATTTCCTTTGTTCATTAGAAAATATATGCTAACCTGACATGTTTTAGTAATGAAAGATCATGGGGATGGCAAAGTAAGGCACCCTGTATGCAAACTTGACAACCTGACTTTGATCCTTGGAACCTACGTGGTGGAAGGAAAGAACCAATTTGTGAAAGTTGTCCTCTGATGTCCACATATGCACCTTGACACACTTACTCTCTCCCTATATGTCTCCTAAATACAATATTAAAACAATCATTATCAAAATGGAAATCCCACCAACATGGTGAACTCATACTTTTCCTCATGTTTATTTTGAATCACATAATATGGGATATAATAATTGCTGAGTGAATTTGTTGAGATCAGATGGATATGTAGAAACTTCTTACCTCGTGTGAATGTTGAAAAAATATGATGTATTAGATCACATTAAAACATAATAGATTTGAAACACAAGGAAAATTAAAACATCTGAATTCATGAAAGTAGATGACTGCATAGGTATTTTCAGATTGGATATGATCACTGCTTTCTTGAATCAGGAGCTGTGATCATTCTGAGAGTCACTGGATTCATCAATATTTGCTTATGAGAAGAGGGAGGAACCTGGGATGTTCTTCTCTGAAGATATTTATGTGGGTAACAATTGCTCAACAAGACAAAGCCTCTTTGTTAGTGTACCTGACCATAAATTGTCCTTGCTCCTAAAAGTAACTAATAAACTGATTCTCCAAGAGACTTAGATAGACTCAATTTGTTGAGTCTACATGTCTCTGAGATGCATATATTCCTAGGAAAAGTCATAAAACACTTGGTTCCTAAATAGGGACATGACAAAAACCAAAGATGAATCTCAAGGCAGAAGTTGGCATGGCTCCTGCTGTGGGTAATGATCATGAAGCTGAGACCAAGCCAAATAGGAGTGGACCATCTGCAGAGGGAGTCTTGATATATGCAGACATCCTTTTCCAAGTGCTGTGTGTTGGTGTGCCTTCTTGCTATAGTGGCAACTTCGTAGCCTGTACTTGGATAATAAGACTTGTAACTGACGCTGAGTCCTCTAAGGAGAAGTGTCCTTTTGAAGTGGACATTTCAGAGTGACCATCTTGTATATGGTATAAAGTGGCATGGTTCCTTGATGAATATGGAGATACTTCTCAAATTGCAGTTAGGTTAGAAAAAATACTGAAATTCCCCAAAATAGCACACATGAAATGGGAGCATAAGCAGAAAGAATTTGCCTGCATTAAGGGAAAATTACAATAAGAAATGAACGTGCAGATGTTATCGTCTGTATTAGCCTCCGCTTGAGAAAAAAAAATGGAAAAAGAAAAAGGGGATAAAGTAGAAGTGATAAAAGACAGACATTAGATCCAACCTTTAATTCAGGGGCAGAGGATAGCCATGGTTCAGCAGGGAGGAGCTTCAGTAATGATCCAGTACTGGAACTATGGTAATTAGGAAATACTCTGTGTTTGAACTGCTTAAATTTGGAAAGACTTTTAAGTAAGTAATAAAAGAGCCTTGCAGCCTGGAAGAAGAGCAACAAGGCAGTCATAACTACTCATCCTTCCTTGAGACAAGGGCTACGTGATCTGAGGTGATGTAAGGAAAGTCGGTCCCTGATGGATGACTCACATGAATTATCAGGGACATTTGTTATTACTTTCATTTCCTAGTTCTGTGATAAAATACCCTGAAAAGGACTGGAGAATCAGCTCAGGGGTTAAGACTCTATCTTGCAAGCAGAAGGTCCTGAGTTCTGATCCCAGGTCCCACATGAAAACATCAGGCAGAAATGGCAGCAGCCTGCACTTCTGGCCCTGGTGGGTGGAGCCTGGGAAATCCCAGAGCAAAGTAAAAAGGAGGTAGAAGCAATCCAGGATGATTCCCCAAGTCATCCTTGGTCCTCCACAGGGACACGTGGTGGCTTCTGATACACACACACACCAAACAAACAAACAAGTAATGAAGTGAAAAAAAAAAATACCCTGACAAGAGCAACTTAAGGGAGAAAAGGCTTGTTCTGGCTCACAATTCAAGGGCACACTACATCGCCACAAGGAAGTCAAGAGAGCTTGAGCCGTAACAGCTTGGCCACATCACATCCGCGTTAGAAAGATGAGTACGTGTTAGTGCTCCATTTGCTTTCTAGGTCTAGAACATTTTTTGTGCTTTGCATATGGTCGTGCGTACATATATATTTGAGCATGTGCTCCACAGAGTACTTGTGTGTGCCTGTGGGGGCCCAAGAGTGACATTGGGAATCATCCTGGATTGTTCTGGGATCTCCCAGGCTCTTTCTTCCAGAATTCAGGCTGCCACCTATCTACCTAGCATTTTTAATGGGATCTAGGGATTCAGACTTAGGTCCTTTTGCTTGTGAGGCAAAGACTTTAACCACTAAACCATCTCCCCAGCCTACTTTCTATATTTTATACAGTTTAAGAAATGTCCCATCCACAGTAAAGATAATTTTTTCCCCTTATCGGTTAAGGTAACTGAGACAATCCTTCACAGACATTCTCATATTCTAACCTTAATCTATATAATTCCTCATGGATCATACCTCTAAGGCATCAAATTGACAGCTGCTAGAAACCATGACTCCATCCTTACCAACTTGACACCCAAGTATATTACTTTTTAGTCATAACCTTTCATCCTTTATCCCCAAAGTATCACATTCATCTACAATGTATTCATTCCAACATCAAAAGTTAATAACAGTTCCAACACTTTAAAAATCCAGAGTTGGATTACAGAGATGGCTCAGTGGGTAAAATGCTTGCCACGATAAAATATCCTGACAAATACAACCTAAGGGTCAAATGTTAATTTGGGCTTGCAATTCTAGGCAGCAGAAACTTGAAGCTGTTGGTCACATTGTATTTACAATCTAAAAGCAGAGAGTGATAAATGCATAGATCTGAATCACCTCCTCCAAGGACCAGAGAAACATCATAGAAGATGAAGTAGATGGAATGCAAAAGCCAGAGGAAGGAGTGGAGTATTGTGTAGCTGTTTCTCTGGGTTGGATGTGCTCATTGCTATCTTGAATCAAAAAAGCTCTCGTCAGCTACATGCATCGCTCAAAGATTGGATCTGTTCCTTCAACGAAGGAGGAAAGGACTCATGAGAGACTTTCCCTAAAGATATGCATGGCTAATGATTGCTGGAAGGGAGAGAAGATTCTGTAAATTGTCCCTGCTCCATAATTAAACCAACCAAATTAACTGGTTCCCTATACTAGACTTTAGAGGAATTATCTATTTATTATTTATTTGATTATTGTTGTGCTCTCTATCTGGAGTAGGGAGAAATGAACTTCCCAGGAAGAATCACACAATATAAAGGTACGTTCCTTATATTGTTAAGTAAAGGTACAAGAAAAGGAAGATCCCTGTAACTATACTTAAATAAAACTTGGAGGGGCTGGAGAGATGGCTCAGGAGTTAAGACTCTGTCTCTCCAGCAAACGGTCCTGAGTTCAGATTCCAGGTCCCATGTAAAAATGCTAGGCAAAAATGGTAGTGGCCTGCACTTCCAACCCTGGTGGGTGGAGCCTGGGAAATCCCAGAGAGAAACAAGAAGGAGGTAGAAGCAATGCAGGATGATTCCTGAAGTTACCCTTGGTCCCCCACAGAGACATACGGCGCCCCTCCACAATAAATAAGTAAAATATTAGAAAAAAACCTTGGAGAACATTAAAGCTGCATCTGATGGACAGATAGTTACTTAGGAAACTTTGAATTGTTTTAAAAGAACTATAAACTTTAAAACTTCAGAATTGCTTCCTACAAAAATAAATGGAAATGAAAATACACAGAATGAAATTGAAAGCTGCCGCTTTAATCTCCCTTTGGAAATCCTCTCCATATTCATTTTATGTGCATTTTTATATACCTAAACCCAGAGCCTGTATAATGCAACAATAATCTATGAACTTTACTGGGCAAGGCACAGAAAATGGAAAGAGAGTGTCTTAGTTTGTTTTCTGCTGCTGTGATAAAATACTCTGACCAAAGCAGATTAAAATAGAAAGATTTTATTTTGGCTTACAGTTCCCGAGAGATAAAGTCTATGACAGTGCTGTATTTGTAGTCAGGAAACAGAGGGAAAAAAAGAAGTGGGACCTGACTATAAACCCTTAGGGTCAGTCCTCCAATTTATGTAATTCCTCTAGGAAGAGTCCACCTCCTAAAGGTTCTACAATCTTCCTAAACAATGGCACCAGCTGAGGACCAAGTGCTCCAATACATAAGTCTATGAGGGGACATTTCATATTCAGATCACAATAGAAATTTAAGAGTAAACAGGCAAATTGCTACTGCACTCCACACATTTTCTCTCAAAGCACTTAGTCCTACCCTTCCACAGTTACGCTTCATAAAAATGACTTCATGTTTGCCCCTAGCACATTCAATTATTATTATTTTACAAAGAAAACGCTTGCTTTGTTTCCAAAACGTAGGTCTCCACGTACCATTTGACACATTCTCCCTCCAATATACATAACCCCTAGATGATGGAAATCCCCTCAGAGTTGTGTATCTCTTTCACAGTATGGTCAAGTCTGATTTAATTTTATAAAGTAAATAGAGACTAGGGACATGGTTTGGTAGGTAAAGTGTTTGCTGCACACGAATAACAAATTGCATTCAGATCCCAAATATCCCAAATGTAAAAAAGCCATGTATGATGACAATGTATGCTTGTAATTCTGGTTTTGGGAAGGGGAGAGTAGAGATAGATAGACCTCTGGAGTTCACTGCATAATCAGTTTAGCCAATCAGTGGGCAGCAAGTTCAACGAGCAAACCTGTGTCAAAAAATAAGGTAGAAAGTGATAGAGGAAGATACCTGATGTCAATCTCTGGCCTCCATATGTATAGTCACTTGCATACACACATGTATACACATGTATACATCACACGCATGCAAATTTTTCTTCATTTAAAGTATAACATAGGAAAAAGAGAAAATGGTTAGTTGTTTAGCATATAAGGATACATTACAGCCAAGTGTAATGGCACATGCCTAAAATCTTAACAACTGGGAGGCTAAGATAGGAAGGTATCTGATAGCTCAAAGCCAGCCAGGGCTTCACAACAAATTCAGGGCAAGTTAGCAAGATTCAAGCCATTTGATGGTCATTTATCAGCAACCATGCAGGCAAACTGCTACAGGAGGTAATGCAATCCAGGATGATTCCCGAAGTCACTCTTGGTCCTCCACAGACACACACACAGTGCCATCTGATACACAGAGATATATACTACACACACACACACACACACACACACACACACACACACACACACGTACATAAAAGGCCCAACTATATCAGATATACTGATACGTTAATACATAAACTGTAATCACATAATCATTTATAATAGGCAGTATACATGCATACTGCTCATGTCTGTCACTTATTCCTTCTATCACTGCTAGAATACCTGGAGAGGGTTTTTACCTGGTAGTTGGCATAAAACGCTTCTCTATGTCTTCTGTCCTTCACCCACGTACCAGGGCTCTCACTTTCATAATAAAATATTTTCAGTAAAAGAATCTCTTCTCTAGGGTATGTGAGTTTTGACTGAATCTTTTATTGGATTGTTGCGATTTCCCCATAAAATGGTCTGGTAGATAAGGTAGTATTAAAAGGCTCTCAGTGAGCATCTGAGTTCTGAATACAGTGTCCAGTGCACCATTTTATGGTCATGAGCAACTTTGTTCATGATAATAGGGATCAGTCTTCCCACTCAAGTAGAGAGACCCCTTTCTTAGCTGTCCAGTCATATGATAAGAATGGTAAGAAGAAGGCACAAATTCCAATTCAGCAATATCACAACTGTGGTTCTTAGTAGTAAGATACCTTTGTTATGCATCAGTCTCTAGCCCTGGAGTTCAAACTTGCAGATACGGAAACAGAAATTACACAAGAAAACAATTTGATAAAAGGGAGAGATTCACAACTCTCTTCTGCATTCTGGCTATGAAGAGGACAATATGACTTAGTGACCTTGTCATCGTTAGATACAGGTATTAACTTGGCAATTGATGACTTGAGTTCTAGACACATTTGTAAAGAATTGATAGTTGACATGCTGGAAAGACACTGCAAGGGTTAAGTCTCTGCCTCACAAGCAGAAGGACCTGAGTTCGGATCCCAGATCCCACTGCAAGGAGCATCCAGAGAGGCTGTAAGTGGATCATTTGAGGCCATCAGACTGTCACGGTGTAAGCAAAGTCTTCTAGACACCTGGAAGGACATCTGGAGCAACTATGATGAAAATCCTGAAGCAAAAGCCTTGATAGGGGCTGTGGCCATGCAGCAGTGAGGTTTCTGCTTCCACGCAGCTGCAGCTGGGTGAGTCTCCTTGAGGAATATGAACCAAAGTACCTGGGGTGAAGGTGGGGGTCTCAAGGCAGTAAAAGGTGAATGCTTACCTTGGTGACTTCAGGAAATCTGCTACCCATCACTGGACCGTACCAGACAGAGTGCACACACAAAAGAGTAACCAACATTCCCATTCTCACACTGCCCAGAGAGTACCCCAAACCTGACAAACTGTGGCTGCAAAAAAACCACACTGTTTCCTCATTCCATTGCCTTCTTTCCTTCTCCCAGGACTAAACTATAAAAGCTTGGCCAAAACCCCAACCGCGTGCTCTCCCTGACTAACTCAGTCACACTGGCCAGATGTGTATGTGTGGGTGTGGGAGCGAGGGGGGTGGGAACTAGGGGCTTCTCAGGCTTGCTGTTGAGGTTGGTCTCCCTGCTTCTTGTTCTCTACCTTAACCCTGCTAACAGTTCGGGTCCCACCTATGTAAAGTTCTACAAGGTTGATGGACTCCATAGAACGTGTGTGACTGTCCACACCCTGTCTTTAGTCCACAGGAGGTGATACCTTCCTTCTAGCAGCAGAGCAGATAAAGGAAGCAAAGGGGGAGCAGCCCGACTCTCCTCTTGCCCTATGCTGGCTGCGGGTCCTCATTCCTCATGGCTGCTGTGTTTTTTGCTGATGTTGGGGCCTGTTCCCTTCAGTCCTCCAATATGACTGATGTTCAGAGACTCCCTGGAAGTCCTCCAGCCTTATCAGACTAGGACTGCCGGAAGACTGTGCAGGAATCCTCTGGTCTTCAGTAACAGCTTGAGACTGCTGAGCTATTCAGCTCCTGAACTGAGCAGCTATGGGCAGCTATTGTTGAACTATTGAGATTTTATCTTGTAAATCAATCTAATAAATTCTTTCATGCACATATGTCCATTGGTTCTGCTCTTCCAGTGAACCCTCACTACTACAGATAGAAAAATCACAAGTCTCACCTCATATTTGTGTGTGTGTGTGTATCAGAGGGCACTGTGTGTCCCTGTGGAGGATCAAGGGTGATTTCAGGAATTATCCTGGATTGCTTATACCTCCTATTTGCTTCACTTTGGTACTTCCCAGGCTCCGCCCACCAGGGCCAGAAGCGCAAGCCACTGCCATTTCCCACCTTTTTTTTTTTTTTTTAAACCTGGGACCTGGGATTTGAACTTAGGAACTTCTGCTTGTGAAGTAGAGTCTTAACCCCTGAGCTTTCTCTCCAGCCCACCTCATTTATTCCAGAGCCAAATATGAATAAGCATGGCCTGGGAACACAGACTCAGATTGCCCCAAATTCTATGCATTCCACATGTGGTAACAGTTTTTGGAGGTTTTATAATCACAAAATAAAGCGAATCATAAATTGTCCGGGCCCACGAATCAGCATAAACCTAGACTTATGTGCAGGAAACAGAAGTGGAGCGGTAGGAATTGATTAGGCATCAGGTCAGAGGGAGCCTAGGATGTCCATCATCTAAGCCGACTTTATTGTAGCATACATGAGTATTTATAGGAAAACAGTCAAGGAACAGGGCCAAATTCAGGAAAACATCAGAGAAGAGCAGGACCAAATTCTTTACAGGATTATGTAAAATGTATACATTTCAATTAACAAAGAAAAGGCAGGAGTGACATCTACTTGCTGTGGGATCAGACATGATGTCCCCAGATAGAGTAAAACAGGCATGGCACCTTGCTGCCAGAAGGGAATGGACAATGTATGCCTCAAAGCAGAGTTACCTGGTCTAAGCATTAGCATATATCAAATAAGCAGGGGAAGGAACAGCTCAGCCAGTTTCTAAGAGAAACCAAAGTGATCTAAGAACAGACCGGAGGTAAGCTCTACTCGAAGGGAAGGAGTTAGGCCTGCCATTGTCTTGCAGACAAGAGGCAAACTCAACCTCCCAGAGAAGGAGCCCCTAGCGACAGCCCATTTCAGATGCTGATGTATCATCCAGAGAGCAGGCTTTGGGCCTTACAACCCCCACAATAAATCAAGACACCTTTCAAACACATTGATGGAAACATCAGTTAGGTGAGTTACAGCAAAGCAGGGAAATCTTTGTTATAGGCCTCAGATATTACCCAAGGACATTCTTAGTTTTTTGGCTGGTGGAACCAGGTGGTCTGCTAAGTTCATACATTTCAGAAGGTGTCATAGTTAGACACAGGTGTCATCTTGACAGTTGAGGCACATTTGTTGAGAATTAATAGTTGAGTTAAACCCAGAGCAAAGCTGCAAGAGATTGTCTAGTTGATGGGGGAAGATCCAGCCCATGGTGGGTAGGACTAGACTCGGGTAGGGGAATAAAATGGAAGGGAACTATTTGAGAAAGTTGGCATCCTGTGTACACTTGGCCAGACATGCTGATCTGGCAAGTAAAGCTCTCAGCTGTTATGTGGGTAGTATGTGGTCAATTCCCTCAGCCCTGGTGTTGGTGTGAGCTCTCCTGCCAAGCTGTACAAACAAGAGTAATCAGGAATCATAAGAGAAAATAAACCCCTTGTTCCCTTAAGCAGCTTTGTCATGATTTTATCAGCAACAATGGAGGTAAACTGCAACACATTATACCTCACAATCACAGGATAATAGGGCAGACACAGAACTTTGAAGGGCAAGCAAAGGGCTATTAAGGGTAGTCTTATTCTATCTTTAATTCACATTTACCTGAAGACTAATAATTTGAGCATTTTCATGTGCAGTTGGTCTTCCTCATCCTTAGATATCAAAACATTTGAAAAAATTGTGTCTGTTTTGAATACATATAGGCTTTCTTCTCTTATTATTCCTTAAGCAATATAATAAAACAACTACTTGCTTGCATTTACACTGTACTGACCATTCTAAGTAATCTAGAGATACTGAGATATACTGAAGAGTGTATGTAAGTTACAGCAAATACTACCCCATTTTATATCAGTGACCCGAGAAACCATAGACCTATTTTCACGCATGCAGAGTCCAGGAACCAATCCCCCATGGATACAGAGGAACAACTATACTTCTTTGCCTTTTTCTTCTGTGTCTTGCTTTGCCTTTGTTGAAGTTGCTGTTCAGATCTTTTGCAAATCTTTTTTTCTGCCTGTCTCCTAATCTGCAGCTCTGTCTCACTAATTTAAATAATCTCTCTATTTTCTTTATCTTTTATGTTTTTGATTTTCTATGTAAGTCAATGATAAATTTTGATTAAATTTTTATATAATGTGTGAAGTACAGAGTAACTACTATTTTTGGCAGACAGATCCCATCATTCCTGAGGTGTTTTGTGAAAAGATCATTTTTCTCTAATGAGTTGGTTTTTCTTAGTTGTCAAGGTTGTCTATATGTGTGTGAGTCCATATTTGAATTCTATTCTATCCCAGTAACCTGTTTATCCATCTTCAAAATCATATGGTCTTGACTGTGGTGTCTTCAAAGCTTAACTTCTACCAAAATTAAATGTGAAAATACAAAAATCTAATAAAAATTAACAGGTGCTATACATGATTTACGGCTTTAAAAGATGGGAGAAGATACTCATGCACCTTATATTAATTCATTAATAACATGTTCTATATTGATGTTCTATGATCAACATAGAAAACAGTTAAACAATATTTAAATTTTAAATAAGCAAATCATAATCCTTGACCCAGAAATTCCATTTCAAGGAATTTATCTTACAACATAAATTCCAGGAACTTGCCCTGCAATATTGTTTGATAATTTCTTTTAAGTTAAAGAAAGCCAAAATGTAAATAGCCAAAATGTATAGCAATTGCAAACTGATTAAATAATGATATATGAATGCAATAAGATACAGTTTAATCTCAGAAAATAATTGTATGTGGGTTATTTGAGTGATCTTCAAACTATTTGCATAAGAAAGTGCTTAGGATGCTGCCATTTATGCAAAAACAGTATATATGCCTATATGGGAACAGAAAAATTATAGACTAAAACCCAAGAAACTGTTAGGAGTAGCAGATACAGGGAATGTTAGGTAGTGACAAGAACCAAGTTGGAGGAGTAGATTTCATTGTGCATAAAATCACCCTTTTCTATTAGAACTACTCACATGTGCACATACATATGCATGTATCCTTTTAAATAACAAGAACAAAATGAGTTTTAAGGGAGAAGGGAAATAAAGGCACTTCTTATAACCGCGATGTTAAGTGTAGTTATACTTGATTATCATTTTTTCCTTGTGCTTTTATGCACTGGATAAATTTAATACCATGAAAAGTGTATTATACTTAGAATCATAAAAATACATGTAATAAAAACATTCTAAGAAGGAATATAAATTTTTGCCCTAGAGAATAAGACAATGTCTAAAAGCATGGAAGGAAAGGTTATATACATTTTCTGTCATCTATACGTACCACTCATGGTGCATTTCTTCCTTTTCAAAATACATTTCTGTAAGTATCAGTTATGAAGATGTATAAGGAAGGCAAAAATGAAACAAAGCAGAATAGTTTTCATCTTTAATTTTTCAGATGGGATAAAATTCTATTTTCAGTAGAGTAAGAACAACTTGTTACTATGTGGATCACAATGACAGAGACTTTCAACACTGGAAAAATCTGGTGACACCATTAGCAACAGATTTGATAGAAGAATGGCATATGATATCCAATTGGATCATCCATTCTAGCATTCCTGATTATATCACCAAAACTAAAAGTAAAGTGACTCTTAGGAAGAGACTATATACAATTTTGGATGGTCATAGCAAACACCATAGCTGAATATCATTCTCAGGTATCAGCCACAAATTTTGGCTTTAAAAATATATTGCACAGAAGAATAGGAGACATTTTACAGATTGCTCACAATGAAGAATAATCCCATTGAGGAAACAATGCCAGAAAATAATAAAGTATAAGGCATAGTCTAATCTCTCCCAAACGTCATCCTACATGATCTTGAATTTCAATGATCACTTTAATCCACTGCATCCAAAATTTCATTGCATCATAACATAAAAATTATGAATTATCTTAAATTTTATTTTTACATGTGTGTGTATATATGTATATGTTTGTGTGTACATGTGCACAAAAGGTCACTTAAGTGTGTGTGTATTTGTGTATGCCTAAGGGTAACCAGGAATCATCCTGGATTGCTTTATTTCCTATTGCTTTGCTCTGGGGTTTCCCAGCTCTGCCTTCCAGGGCAGGAATCACAGGCCACGGTCATATCCATTCAACAATTTTATGTGGGATCTGAGGATCCTTCTATTTTTAAGGCAAAGGCTTTAACCCTGAGACATCTCTCCTTAAATAATTGTCCAAATATGAAGCATCAGGACCACATATAACCCAAAGACAAGAACTGTTTCCAATGATGCCTGCCAAAATCCAGTTCGTGCTAGTAGGTATCTAATACCTTGCACACTTGTTCAATGCATTGACTGAAGCCAAAGATCCCATTTGGGAGCTTCATTCCTTTAGTTTATAATCACTGTTTATAAGTCCGTATCTGTGAGAGGACTCATATATTTTGAGTTTATTAATTCTAAAGTCTTTGAGTTAATTATTATGCTTACCATTTTTATAATATAAGCACATAAAAATCAATATTGACAAGGAACAGATCCTAGCCCATCTTCAAAATCATCCACTTCATTTTCACAAAAGCTCAAACAAAATTTGAGAGTTTTGTTGAATGTCTTTATGCCATCAGGGTGTACTTTGCTAAAGGAATGAAAACAACATCACATATAGGCAGCTTCTAAACTAAAAAAGCTTAGTCTTTTGTAGGCACTTCAAATAGGATGGATAGCTGTATTGTTTCAAGCATACTTAGCTCCTAAGGTGGAGAAATCTAGAATCAGACACTAAAATTGGAAGCCAAATTTCCATAAATTTATTTGTTTCTGGAAGATGGTAAAGAAAGACTTTTACTTTTTAAAAAAATCTTTTTTTTGGGGGGGAATGTATTCTAAAGAAAAAATTGCTGTTACTGATTTTATTTGCTTTATTGCTGACATTAATTAGACATCATTTAAGGTAAATAAAATATTGATGAATTATTTTTAATTACTGAATTGATCTGTAATGCTGAACTTTATCCAAAAGACATAAAACCACTCTCTAATTTTTTAATTTACAAAAAATATTAAAAAATAAAAATTTTATATATTAAAATATATTTATATATTAAAAAATAAATTTTTAAATTTATTTTTTCCACTCATACAAACCAGTCCCCTCCCTCACTCCACCCCTCCCCGGACCCCCTTGCTCCCTGCCCCCTTTTCTCCTTCCTTTCCTCCCCTCCTTTTCTCCCAGTGCCCTCTCCCCCCCTCCCTGGAACATCCTTTAGTGTGAATGTCAAACTTCCCTCTGGGTCCTCTTCTCTGATGAAGCGTAAGGACTCAGTAGTATTGCCTAGAGCCCTTCCTTGTGTTCCCTTTACTATAGGAACACTATTGTGGCTGTTAATCCCTTGCTTCTAAGGATCCTAGTTCCTGTGATCCATGCTAGACTTTGGAGGGTCAATGCTATGCCGGTCATTGCGCAGGTCATGCAAAGTCCTATTATGGTTACTTCGGCCCTAACTTGTGTGGAGTATCTTGCATATAGGCTCTTACAATCTTACCGCCCCCCTCTTCCGCAAATTTCCCTGAGCTTTAGGATGGGGAGAGATTAGGCTGGCTGGTTGCAGGTGATTAATGTCCACTCTCTAATTTAATCAACAATCAGCTCTTCATGGACGCATACATTAATTCCTTATAGTCCTCAATTTATTGAGCGCTTGCTTAGTACGAGGCCCTGGCCCTAGGTGGCAGAACGCAGCACTAACCCAAAGTCACTTCTTTGAAGGAGCTTCGCATTCTGAGTGGAAAATGATGACAGATAAGGGAACCATGTAGTGCCGAGGTGTCACATGCTCTTTCAATACAAATATGAAAAACAAAATAAAAAAGTGCGTGAAGAAAGACGATAGTTCAGGGCTGCTATTTTATTTCTCCACTCTTCAGCATTGAAGTATTCAAATATTCTCTCTGCCAAGATTCCATATTACCTTGAAATTCAATTTGGTCTTTGCTTTTCTCTATTGAAATCACTCCCTCGGTATACTATGCAAAAACACCTTCTCCAGAAATGGGCTGCACTTTACAATGATAAAAATTTTAAGTGACATCCAAAGTTCCTTTTTGATGTGAACAAGAATAAAAGCAATCTGCTAATGGAAACATGAGTAAACAACAGAAAAAAAGGTTCACTGGCTAAAATTCTCTCACATAGCAAAATCAAATTCTGACCTCCTCTGTACCCTGTTTTTAATGGTTTTCCTTGCAAGGAATGTAATGATACTGAAAGCTACTGGAAAAGCAGCTATGCTAAAGGAAGTAGTATCTTTAAAAATTAACCCTAATGCTGTAGGGTTGTGCTCTACATTGATATACCCTTCAGAGGTCTTGTACCTTAATGGAAAAGATTCTTAATCAGGTACAAATGTATTAATATTAGCTTTTTGAAGACACAATAGTCCGTAAGTTAATATCAGGTCTGTATATAGCTAGTATGTAATTTATTGTGTCTAACAAGTGAATGGGTAAATGTGAGCTGTACAATTTTTATTTTAACTATAGTATACATTTGCCCAAATTTAAAACTATAAATTTTTTTTCACTTACCTAAAGAATAAAGAATCACCTACAGAAGCTGTATGTCTGCTGGTAAGAGTCTGCTCTTTAGAATTCTAAAACATAGTGATGTTGCATGTTTTTGACATTTGCTTCAGTTTAAGGATCCCTGTTCAGGATAGCATTTTCTTTAGATTTCTTTAAATTATAAGAGCCCCCTTTAGTCAACCTAGTTTTCAACACTGATAATAGCGTAGGAATCTAAGATTAGCGAAACCTCAAAGGAATGAACTTTTTAAAAACATCTGTTATGTACATTTTTCATGAGACTAGGCAGGAACATTTTATACTTTTAAAGAATTATATTATCACATATCTTTAGCTAAAAACAGCCTCTAAAAATAAAGGGGTGTACTCTTTTTTCCACTTTAATTAAAAATAATTACAGATTGCAGGAAGTTCCCTAAAGATCATGAATATAGATTATATATACCTTTACCCAATTTACTTCAATGTTACATTTTATATGATCGTCTTAGTGATAGTCAAACTCAGGAAACTGACATTGAGACAAGGCGCCCTTTTATCACATGCATAGATTCGTGTAACCACAATACCAATCATGATACACAACTAGGGCTGGTGAGATGACTCCTCAAGTAAACGTTCCTTTGGGCAAACCTGGAAACCTGAGTTCAATTCTTGGAAGTCCGTGTGGCGGAAAGAGAAACTGACTTCTAAAAATTGTCCTCTGATTGACCTTTACACGCAGGCTATGGTGGCCTGTGTTCATTTGTTTTCTTTCTCTCTGTGTCATAGTTAGGCACAGGTGTCAACTTGACAGTTGAGGGTTTGAGCTCTGGGCACATTTGTAGAGAATTAATGGTTGAGTTAAGCCCAGAGCAAACCTGCAGGAGATTGTCTAGCTGATGGGGGAGGCCCAGCCCATAGTGGGTGGAATTAGGCTCTGGAATAAAATATAGAGAGCTGATTGAGAGAGCTGGCATCCTTGTGTACACTTGGCCAGACACGCTGTTCTGGCAAATAAAGATTGTCCCTCTCTCAGCCATTATGTGGAGATGGTGTGGCCAGTTCCCTCTGCCCTGGTGTTAGTGTGAGCTCTCCTGTCAAGCTGGACTGAGAACTGTAACCGGAAAATCATAACAGAAAATAAACCCCTTGTTCCCTTAAGCTGTTTGATCATGATTTATCAGCAACCATGCAGGCGAACTACTTCTCTCTCTCTCTCTCTCTGCTTCCCTCCCTCCCTCCCCTTCTCTCTCACATCATAATTTTTAAAAAAAATTTACAACTGTTCCATCACTACAAAAGGATTCTATTTAACCCTATGTACAACTCCCTTTTCCAAATCCTGCCTAATTCCTATTACCACTACTAACATTTTTCTACCTCTATAATTTTTCCATTTCAGGACTTTATTAATGAGATCATTAGCTATATAACCTACTGCTATATTTTTTCCACTCAACAAGATGTCCTTGGAATCCAGTTGGGTTGGAGAGGTGGCTTAGAAGTTTAGACTCTGCCTGGCAAGAAGGACCTGAGTTCCAATTCCAGATCCCACTTAAAATAAACAAACAAACAATCCCCAAGATGGGAAAAACAAACAAACAAACAAACAAACAAAACCGAAAAAACTGCCAGGTGGAAATGGTGGCAGCCTGCTCTGGTGGGCGGAACCTGAGAAACTCCAGAGCAAAGCATAAAGGAGATAGAAGCAATCCAGCATGATTCCTGAAGTCACACTTGGTCCTCCATAGGGACACACAGTACACACACACACACACACACACACACACACACACAAGCAAAATTTGTATTTACTAAGCTCACTCTGTTTTATTGTTGGGTAATATTACATAACTGAAAGCATCATGTTTATTTAGCCAGGGACATCTTAGTTAACAGATATTTTCTTAAGAGACTTGAAAAATAGTGTATCACTTTCTTTTGGTCTGCATGATTCCTGGTGAGAAATTCACTCACTGAAGTTGTTTTGTCTATTTAGGCCACAGTTCATTTTCCTCTGACTTCCTTCATGGCTTTTTGTATCTTAAATTTTTTAGGAGTTGATCCTGTAAGTGGTTCATGCAGATTCTTAATTCTTTGGCCACGTTTGGGGGAGTTTTCAGTCATGTTTTTTTTTTTTCCAAGTACTTTTCAGTACCACTTTTCACCTCTTCTTTTGGGACTCCAATTACATGAATGTTACATCCTTCCCATATGCTCAAAGCTGTTTTTTTTTCCCCAATTTTTTTCCCTCTCTGTAGCTCCAACTGAATTTGCTTTCATCGTTCCATCTTTATGCTCACTGAGTCTTTTCTTTGTCTTCTCCATTTTGCGGTTGATCCTACCCACTGAGCCTATTTAATTTTTGCATCTTTATCTTCTAATATTTTTATTTGGTATGACTTCATACCTTTTAAATTCTAAAAGGACTTTCTATATAATTCCCAAGGCGCTCTACTTTTTTCAAGTGTATTTGGAGTTGCTCATTGAAGTATTTTTACAATGATTGCTTTAAAGTCCTGGCTGGATAATTCTGACATGGGTATGATCTTAACACTCTGCACATTCGCCTTATCACGTTCATGTTTCTCGATATGACTGATGCATGATTTTGGGTTGAAGCCTGGGCATTTGGGATACTGTATGATGACATTCTATATTTTAATTAAAGCCTGTTTACTTAGATGGCTTCTAAAGCTGCCCCAACTGGAAAATAGAATGGGCCACTTTATTACCATCAAGTGGTGGTGAAATTCTAGATTCTCCACATTGAAACGAAAAGTGGGGGACTTGTGAGTGAGGGAACTTCTTGTTACCAAACATCAGACTGGAAGATTAAGGTACCTGCACGATCTCCACTGATACCACACAGTAATGGCCTAAGTTGCTTCTAACCTCTTGTGACTCTACAAGTGAGGAGGGGGAACTCATCCTAGTCTGAAAGGGTGAATGCTCAGACTGTTTGACCTATGCTAGCTGAAGTGTGGATGAAGGTCACAGTTTTCTGTGGTGCGTCAGAATGGGCAGGGCCTAAAAACTCTTGCCTTGTTCTGTGGCCCTTTTTCTGCTCTTTTAACAGTAAAACAGATACTGTTTTCATTTTCTTTTATTTTTTTAATGTTGTATACATGAATATAGTTAATTTATAATATTTTCACTCCTTAGTCCCAAATCCCATCCCCTTCTTTTCCTCCTTACAACCTTCATCTCCCCTGCCAGACTCCCTCCTACGTTGATGACATATGCCTGACATGATTCCTACTCCAGCAAGGATCATAGATCAGTGGTAAACCAAGTGAGGAAAGCATCCTCCTTTCCTTCCTCATCAGCATGAGTCCTCATCAGTCTCAGGGAGGTGCGGCGCTTCTTGAGATCTTTCTGCTTCCATGATGTTGCAGTTCACCTGCATTGCTCCTGATAAGATTATCATCAAACAACTTAAAGGAACAAGGGGTTTATTTTCTCTTGCAATTGTCCAGTTATGGTCCTTAGTCCAGCTTGGCAGAAGAGCTCACACCAACACAGAAGGGCCAAGGGAACTAACTGGTCACAACATATTCATGTAACAGCTGAGAGAGGGAAGGAAGGTCCTTACTTGCCAGACCAACATGTCTGGCTAAGTATACACAAGGATGCCCCTTTCTTAAATAGCTCACTCCATTTTATTCTCCTCCAGGAGACTTGTCCCACCCACCATGAGCTGGGTCTTTCCCTTCCACTAGACAATATTCTGCAGGTTTGCTGTAGGCTTAACTCAACTGCTAATTCTCTACACATGTGCCCAGAGCTCAAATCCTTAACTGTCAAGCTGACACCTGTATCTAACTATGACATCCTACCCTTTGTCAACATAACGCAAGAACAAACCACTTTTAAATTGTAACCTTCGCCTTGTCCCCACAGGTGTTAAATTTATCTTATAATATAAATAAATTTAAAAGTTCAAAATCTCATAACTGTAATATCCTGTTAAAACAAGTTAAACACTTCAGCACAGATAAAACATTAAAATGGAAGTATTGTGACACAATATTAAAATATCAAGTTAAGACTAAAGTACAGCCAGTGAAGTACTGCCTCCTACAGTTCAATGTCCCTCTTCTGCTGCTCGTCACATAGTCACGGTGGTTCAAGGATCCTGGGCAACCCCAGTCCCTCTTTATAACTCAAAGCTACACAAGCAACATTTTTCTGAACCAGGTTGAATCTCTACTTGCAGCCGTTCTGAGCACATGTCCCGTGTATACAACTCTCCTTGGCAGATGTCCTATGTTGGCTCTGGTATCTCTAACATCTTCACTTCTCAATGGCAAACCAGGCTTCAACTCCACAGCACAAAATGCCTTTCTTGGGCCTGTCGGCAGGCTTCCTGCCACATATGCCTGGGTTCCTGCTATTCTCTGAAGCCTTGGAGGAGGGACCCGTGACCTCCTCCCTCTTGCATCTTCGATGCCTCTGAAGCCAGTACCACACGGATGATATTGCCAAGTTCCACCATAAACTCCAGGCAGATATTAGCTCCCTGGAATCAGAGTTGCAAGGAATATGGATGAACTTTGTAATAAGATGTAGAGTCTTTTGGGAATATTTCTGTAAGTGCTATAGCTAGGTTATATGGTAGCTCTGCTTTTAATTTTTTCCTTTTTTCTTTTCCCAGAGGGAGCTAGGACGTCCTTCATTCGTAGCAAACACCAGTATATAAAGGAGAAAACCAGAGACTGGCAACAAATGCGTTACAGGATCGTGTTAAACATACACCTTGTAAAGCTTATCTAGGCTAGCAAGAAAGAGCAGATACGACACCTAGCTGGAGACAGGCACGGTGTCTCCAGGTAGAGTAAAAGGCAGATGTGACGCCTACTTGCTGTGACTATGTACAGAATCTTGTGATTCATATTGATTAACATGTTCCCATGATCTCAAATGCACAGGGAAGAAACTGTAGAGAATGTCTTGGTGTTACTGGTCTCAAGAACAAAAGGCAGATCTAATCTCAGGAGGTGATTCAAACTCTCAATAAGGAGAGAAATCTGCCTGTGATGGGCTGTGTCAGAATAAACCAATTTCTAACTGGAGGGAGCAGCTCTAGGCCTTGGAGCCTCTCACATGTGTTGACCTATCAGTCTTTGGTGTGGCTAGAGAACTTTGAGATCATCATCACTTTTGTAACATCAGGTGCAGAGGCTCCTCCAGATTATAGGCTATTTTTGATTCCTCTTAATACTCTTCTGGGCTGGCTGGCTTGGCTCTGGAGGAGTGAATCCAAGCATCTATCTATCCTGTTACCAGACTAGACTGATGGCTGTCCTGGTCTAATGGGATCACTCTCTAGGAGTCTGTATCTATCCAGGTTCTTGTGTTCCAAGTCGAAGATTGAAATCAGAATATGGCATAGAGGAGGATTAAGGATTAGGTTTATTAGAGAAGAGAAAGAATGGAACTCATAGACTCCAGATGTGGAGTATCATGAAGGGCGCCCTGGAGAACTCATGGACTCCAGGCATGGAATCATGAGGGGCAAGGAAATGGAAAAGAAATGACAGAATCAAGACATGGAGTGCCAAGAAGGGCAGGCACCCTGCTTTTAACTTTTTCTGAGGGGTCTCCACGCTGTTCTTCAGTGACTGTGCTAGTTTACACTCCTACCAGCAATGAACGTTCCCTTTTCTGCACATCTTCTCCAGCATTCTCTGTTGTTTGTGTGCTTGACTTGTATTTGTATTTGTAGGGTACTTTTAATTTGCATTTCAGAGGCTTTTTTTTAGGGCTCTTTTGGGGTCTGCGCCTGTTGCAGTTACTGTCTCTGCTGCTATGAAACAACACTCATGCAACAGCTGAAGGAAGAAAGTGGAGATTTATTGGCTTATAGTTCCAGAGAGGAGATACAGTCCATTATGACCGGAAAGGCGTGGCAGGCAGCTCAGGTCACACTTATCATCAAGGAGACAGAGCAAGCGGTGAACTGTAAGAGCAGATTACTGGCAGAAGCAGGGCAGGACTAACCAACCTCAAGGCCACCTCCCTGAGACTCCTCCTGCGAGTTTCCATGTCCTGAAGATGCCATGACCTTCCTAAACATGAGCAACAGCTAAGGTTGCAAATATATGAGCCTGTGGAGCACAACTCACATTCAAACTATGACAGTGCACAATGATTTTTCTGGGTGCTGGCTCTCCCATGAACCACTTGGGATATGTACAGCAGAACAACCCAGGAAACTCATTATCATGCCAATCCATAAGCCCCAAGGTCCCCAGCTGACCTGCTTTCTCTTTGCCATTCCAAGCCTTCTATGTTTGTTTTATATATAACATCCAGGATTTTAAACTACAGTGTAGGAGTATTAGGACTATTCCAATTTTTCCCAATGGCATGAGTTGCTTAATTGTATTAAAAAAACATTCCCAATTTACAAAAGGGAGTTGCCTACTAACATTGCCAGTTGAACCTACAACTAAAACTTAAATGGGTCAAACACAGTGATGCAGGTCAGTCAAAGAAACATTCTGTTTCTTTCTTTCTTCTTTTTTTTAAATCAGGTGGATCTTGTCTTTAAATTAAAATGAAAGATGACTGTCTGGAATTTATTGTAGCCTTATTATTTCACATCACTGAATAAGTATCACATAGTAAACTTCTAATGAGAAATAAATAAGTTAAATTTGTATTTTTGTCTGAATATACATCTTTCTTTCTATTCTGGTAACTTAAAATATGTCTATCCTGACCCCGAAAGAATGATACTCAAGTTCCTGCCTTTGGTCATAACTTCTTTACCATACACATCTCTTTTCTGAATATATCCTTTGTCCTTCCAGATCTAGTGCATCAGTTACTTTTTTCAATGCCGGTAACAAAATGCCTGACAAGAAGCCACTTAATGGGAGAAAGGGCTTGTTTTGGCTAAGCCTCTGCCTTGCAGGTGGAAAGTCCTGAGTTCAGATCCGAGACCCCACGTATAGACGCCAGGTGGAAGCAGGGGCGGCCTGCATTTCTGGTCCTGGTAGGGCGGAGCCTGTGAATCCCGGGGCAGAGTAAACAAGGAGGTGGAGGCGTCCATGGTGGTTCTCATTCACCCGTGGTTCTACACACACACACACACACACACACACACACACACACACACACATACATACACACACATAACACATGCATTACTGAATAAATAAATAAATAAATAAAAATAACTATTAAAAAAACCAAAAAACCTACAACAAAATAAAAAAAAAAGAAAGAAAGAAAGGCATGGCAGAGCTGTGGCACAATTGCTGTGCACCCGCAGTCAGGAGGCAGAGCATGCATGTCCATGCTGGGCTCTTTTTCTCCTTCTTTATTCCATCTAGGACTGAGTCCTGGAACTGGTTCTGGTAACTTTTAGAATAGGTCTTGCCACTAATTAATTTAATCTAAAAAAAATCCCTCACAGACATCCCCAGAGACACATCTCTTCTGTGGTTATAGATCCTCTCAAGTTCACAGTTAACAGTGACCATCGCATCTAGTTGACAAATTTCTTCTCTAAGGGGTTTATGTTGTATAACCCGGTAGGCACTTCTATAGAACCCTGTTGTTGTTGTCATTTTCTGTTAGCACCATCATTCTGTTCTGTAATTGTTTATTTAATATTGTCTTCCCTGTCAGTCTATCAACTTTCCATTCATAATTATAGAACCAGCAGCAAACTGCCTCTCATAGTCTCAGCAAATATTTATTTAGAGTATGGGTGACTTGTAATATAATTCACTTTGTCCCTAGAAATGATGAGACAGAAGAATGGCTGTCAACCTAGTTTAAACGTAAGTAAGAACAAAACATTCTTCTCACAAACTAAAAACATAACCTTTAATTTGAAGGCCCCCCCCATCAAATGTAGGCATGATGGCACATGAGCAGGACGGTGTCTTTGGACATATTTTTAAGTTTTTTGTTTACATATTTTAAGAATCAGGTAGTTAAGTGCATAACATGGTTCCCTGAATATCCCTTCACAGTAAACAGATGTTACAGATCCCTGTTAGGGTGCCAGATGCTGCAGGGTTCTTGTGTTTGAGTGGAAGATTGAAACCAGAACACCTGTAAAGGATTAAGGTAGAGTTTATTAGAGGAGAGAAAGAATGGAGCTCACAGAATCCAGACTTGGAGTGCCATGAGGGGCTAGGGTGCCCTGGAGAACTCATGGACCCCAGGCATGGAATCCATGAGGAGCAGGCAGCTAGAAAGGGACACATGGCACTTCAGTGCCATGAGGGGCAGGTGCTGAAGATGGTTGCCAAGGTCAGGTATATTTGTACACTTAGGTAAGCCTGGGAAACTGACTTTTTCTCATTGGTTAGCTCCTATTGATCCTGGTCCAAGTGAGGCTGGAGATGAAGTTGTTTGTTGGATATAGAGAACTCATCTCCATATCCTTTCATGGGGAAGTTGGCCATCTTATCTCTGGGGGATTGGAATCAGTTCCTCAGCAGGGGTGTTCCTTCAGGGTGATCTCAGCAGTGGGAAATGGCTTTTGGGAATTTCAAAGACCTTTAGAGACCGTGGTCCCAGCATAGCTGCTATAAAAACACTTAATAATAAAGTTGCAATGGGGATGGGGAGATGGTTCAGTGGTTAATGTTCTTGCCTTGCAAGCAAAGGGACGTGAGTTCAGATCCCCGAATCTTAGGTTAAAAATAAAGATGTTGGGGCTGGAAAGATGGCTCAGGGTTAAGACTCTACCTCCCAAGCAGAAGGACCTGAGTTCAGATCCCAGATCCCACATAAAAATGCTAGATAGAAATGGCCTGGCAGTAGCCTGCTAACCCAAGGGGGAAAGCCTGGGAAATTCCAGAGCAAAGCAAAAAGGAGGTAGAAACAATCAAAGATGATTCCTGAAATTACCCTTGGTTCTTCACGGGGACAACAGTGTCCTCTGATACACACACACATACACACACACACACACACACATACACACACACACACACACACACACGCTAAATATAAAGAAAAAATAGTTGGCCCAATGGGCATAGCAGCCTGGAAGATGTTGCCTGAGAATTCCCAGAGCAAGCTGGCTAGCCAGACTAGCTTTATAATGGTGTGCTCTGGGTTTAGTTAGAAACCCAGGTTCACAACAATAAGATGGAAGAATAATCATGGGTTCTGGGGTGTGAACTCAGGTAGTCAGGCTTATGTGGCAAATACTTTACCCACCGAGTCATTTGGTCGGGTTTTTATCCTTTTTTTTTTTAAGAATGATTGGGCTAGGATGGGCAGCACAGTGCTGGTATTACAGGTATGCCACATTGCACCTGGCTTTTACCAACTCAGTCATCTCTCTGTCTCCAAAAGGAAGTATACTAGATCTTCCAGAAAAGAGGACAGGAGGAGTTTCAAAACAAGAGCACATATGAGACAGTGGGAACTGACAGCTTTGTGTAATAATTATATAAATGTTTCAGCACTGCACTATCTAAATTTATTTCTTGGGGATCCGAACTCATTACTTAGGGAAGAGAGAGGAGGAGAGAGATAGAGAGAGAGCATGCACGCCATGGCACATGGGTGGAGGTGAGAAGACAACTTTCGGAAGTCAGTTTTCTCCTTCCACCATGTGGACTTCTGGGGTTGAAGTCAAGTGCCAGGTTTGCCAGCAGGTACCTGATCCACTGAACCGTCTCACCAGTCCCTAAATTTAAACTGTAGTAAGAGTTCAAAGGAGACAATTCCTGGGCACAAAAGCACTATCGTATAATACCAGAGCACAGGCTCTGAAGTTAGATTGTCTGGATTCTATAATTGATTATCTGTAGACTACTAAGCAATTGTCTCAACCAACATAAGCCCAAGTTTCTGCATATGCAAAGCAAAAATAGGGCTGGAGAGATAACTCAGAGGTTAAGCCTCTGCCTCTCAAGCAAAAGGACCTGAATTTGCATTCCAGATCTCTCATAAAAACACCAGGTGGAAATGGTGGTAGTCTGCACTTCCTGTTCCCAGAAGGCTGAGCTTGGGAAACCTCAGAGCAAAGCAAAAAGGAGGTAGAGCAATCCAGAATAATTTCCGAAGTCACCTTTGGGCCTCCACAGTATATACAGTGTCTTCTGATACATCTAAACACACACACACACACACACACACACACACACACACACACCACACGTACACATGCACACATGAAGACAACAAAAGAAGAAAAAGGAAAAAAGGACAAGATAATGGTAATACTTTTAAGGACATTACAAGGATTAAATGGGTGATGTAAGAACTTAAACATAGGGCTGGGCATATAGTAAGTACTATATAATCATTAACTATTATCACCGTACAACTTCTACTGTCATAATAAAATGTCTTTCCTTTTGATTCAATAGAAACATCTTGATGTTAAAACAACTCGTTGGTGTGTTCCAATCATATGGAAAGGAACTTACAATGGACAGGTCCTAGAAAAATATTGTAAGAGAATGAATATTACCATAGGCTTCACTGTATTTGCTGTTGGAAAGTATGTGCTGCTAATACTTGTTCTTTTTATTTTGGAAAAATAAGGATAAGCACTTATGGACTTCATATCCACAACGCTACTCACTTTCATTATTATTTCTCACTGTCCATCGTAACTATATATAGTGGTTATTTGCTCCAGTGGTTATTTGCTCCAGCTTTAGTTGAATGCTAAATATCACTCGAGAATCTGTTTTAATATCAATTCTGCTCCTTCCTTCCTTCCTTCCTTCCTTCCTTCCTTCCTTCCTTCCTTCCTTCCTTCCTTCCTTCCTTCCTTCCTTCCTTCCTCCTCCCTCCCTCCCTCCCTCCCTCCCTTCGCTCCTTCTTTCCTTCCTTGGATTAAGGCAGAGTTTATTAGAGGAGAGAATGAACAGAACTCATGAACTCCAGACATGGAGTACAATGAGAGGCAGGGGCACCCTGGAGAACCCGTGGAGTACCATGAGGGGGAGGTTGCCCCCCTTTTCCTTTATTTTATTTTTTTTAATTTAATGTGTGTGTGTGTGTGTGTGTGTGTGTGTGTGTGTGTGTGAGAGAGAGAGAGAGAGAGAGAGAGAGAGAGAGAGAGAAAGGGGGCACTGTGTGTCCCTATGGAGGACCAAGGGTGACTTTGGGAATCATCCTGAATTGTTTCTACCTCCTTCATGCTTCACTCTGGGATTTCCCAAGTTAGGCCCGCCAGAGTGTTTTTTATATGGCACCTGGGATCCGAACTTAGGCCCTTCTGCTTGCAAGGCAGAGTCTTTTTTTTTTTTTTTTTTTTTTTTTGATTTTACCCAAAGGAAATTTTACTTTTTTTTTTATTAAAAATTTAATTATACATTTTAAAATTTTTTACCAGTTCCCTCCCTCCCTCCTCCTCCCCCTCCCCTTCCTCCAGTGCCTCCCCCCCAATTCCCAGAGAGTCCTTTATTGTGTACGCCTAACTCTCCACTGGGTCCTCCTCTCCGATGACATAAGGACCCAGTGGCATTCCATAAGCCCTTTCTCTTGTTCCCCTTAAGCATAAGATCACTACTATGGCTGTCATCCCTTGCCTCCAGGGGTCTCGTGCCCTTAACAGATGCTAGACTTTATGAGGGCAACAGTGCGCTTGGACATTGCGCAGGGCATGCAAAGTCCCATTATGATGCTTTGGCCCCAACTATTGTGAGAATCTTGCAAATCGTTGTTCCTCCCATCCTTTTGCTCTTACAATCTTACCGCCCCCTCTTCCGCAAATGTCCCTGAGCTCCAGGATGGGGAGAGATTAGGCTGTCCTAGTTCTATGTGATTGATATAGAGTCTCTGAAGTTCTGGATTGTGGTTTGTTGATTTTCTTTTGCAGTTTTGCTGCTCCTGCAATTCCCTTCACTCCATTCTGCTGGGCACTGTATGTCACCCCCTGGCCAGAGACAAAAAGCTGTTAAACTGGAGTCTTGTTGTAATAGCACATTCAAGGGTAGATGTAATAAGAGTAGGAAACCTCACTGAGGGAGGGGTCCATCACCCATTTGCAAAATGATTACTTTTTATCTGCTAGTAACTATATGCCCTCCCCTTCTGGTGAGATCAGGAAAGAACGTCTGTGAACTTAACCAGGTTTCTCATTACTTACTTGCAGACCTTGATGGAGGCCTATTTTCTCTGCTGTAACATGGTCTCCTCTCTCCTTGTTTCTGGTGCGGCCCTCCTAACCCATCTCTCTTGTTCATAATCCTTGCAATTACTGTGTTACATAGGTTTACTTTTGAGTGTCTCAATGTGGGCTGGGTGAGTTTGGTACTAGGAGCCACCTATTAGGGAGTACATACGGCGCTTAATTTTCTGGGTTTGGGATACTTCACTTAATATAATTCTTTCTAATGACATCCATTTCCCAGCAAATTCCAGTAATTCATCATTTTTGATGGCTGAGTAGTACTCCATTGTATAGATGTACCACAGTTTCCTTATCCATTCGTCAACTGTTGGACATTTAGGTTGATTCCATGACTTTGCTATTGTAAACAGTGCTGCTATGAACATGGTCGAGCTTGTGCTATCAAGGCGAACCTCTGCTGCATGGGGGGTTATTCCCAAAAGTGGGATAGCAGGGTCATATGGCATTTCAATCTTTAATTTCTTTAAGAATCTCCAGACGGCTCGCCAGAGTGGCTGTATGAGCCTGCATTCCCACCAACAATGTAGGAGAGTTCCCCTCTCAAGTCTAATCCCTGAGCCATCTCTCCAACCTCCTTTTCCTTTCTTAATAACAAACTTTGTAGCTCTCCTCAGGCCTTCAGACTTACAATATTCCCTTTCACCAACCAATACAGTTGAGGATACAGTATATAATTCCAAATTCTCTACACTTGCCTTCTTAACCATCATTGACATAAATATTAATCAGCATGTTCAATGGCATATATCTCATGATGAATTTCAGTAATTTAAGAAAAAATTTTAATTTTTTTTATTATTTATTATGTATTCAATTGTGCATGTATGTGTGTATGCGCGTGTGTGTAGAACCACGGGCGAATTTGGGAACCACCATCCATCTCCTGTTTACTCTGCCCCGGGATTCACAGGCTCCGCCCTACCAGGACCAGAAACGCAGGCCGTCCCCGCTTCTGCCTGGCATCTATACGTGGGGTCTAGGATCCGAACCCAGGACTTTCTGCCTGCAAGGCAGAGGCTTAACCCCTGAGCCACCTCTCCAGCCCAAGAAAATTTTTTTATAGATTTACAAGTTGGTACCTGAAACAGTTCATACAATCTACTGATAAGTACTTTGTGGTTGGCTTCAAAGTTATCTTTTACATCTTGATTGATAACATCACCACAGTGCCTCACATAGAACAGGGATACCACATTTGAACATTTAAACTATTTGTACTAATCCATGAGAAAAATGCACAAGATGATGATAACTTCCAAAACATGAATGACTTGGATTCATTAATCATAAACTACATGTAGCATGAAGTCGACTTTGTCTTCACTATTGCTGTAAACCAGATCGTCAAGAATGACTGTGGAGTAGAAACCCTGGGCATGTCTATAGCTCAACTCCACGCTTGGTGGTATTTTCAAAACATCAAAAGTCTCGCTTATGAGAGACGAGTTAAATCAGCAGTGTTCATCCCCTTTGGAAAGGGAGATTTCTATTACAATCATGCCATCTTTGGTGGCACACCCCATAATATTTTAGCTATAGTCAGACATTACCTAAAAGGAATTGAACAGGATACCACAAATGGACTTGAGAGTATTATGAAAGGCACCTGAATAAATATTTTTGGTGAACAAACCCACTAAGCTATTATCACCGGAATACAGTTGGAATCCAAACTTTACAATTCTTCTTCCACAAATCAAGCATATTAAGATGGCATGGCAACAAGAATGATTTGGTGATGTATCATTAGGTTTATGGATTAAATAATGAATACAAGTAATTCCCTCAAATACAAAACTTGTGAAATTTTTCAGTTTTTAGAAATTTAAAGAAATGTATAATCTTCCAAAATAAATTACAGTTATTCTTGTAATTTTGAGTCAATCTTTGAATAAAGAATAAGATGATGATAATTTAATGTGATAGTACTACTTTTTTAGTATAATACATATATGTGTATATATTATAAATAATTAGAAATGGTTTTAGAAGTATGATTTTTATGAAGAAACACATACAAATTCTAATATACATACACATATCAAAAGGATATATGTAAGAGAAAAATTAATATTCATCAATTAGTTCATCCAGTTTCATTGTTTTTCAATGTTGAGATAGATGTATATTACTTATGATTGTAATGAAAGTTCAGTCTATCTAGTATATGACTGCACTTAGGTGTACTAAGGATATTTTACAAAATGTATATCTTTTTATAACTAGAAAAAGATATTAAGTTAATATTTTTAAAAATAGTATGAAGGGATTGTGTGTGTGTGTGTGTGTGTGTGTGTGTGAGCGCATGCGCGCACCCCAAGGGCAGGCTACCATCATTTCCACCCAGCATTTTTACGTGGAGTCTGGGATCTGTACTCAGGTCCTTCTGGTTACAAGAAGAGTCTTAACCCTGAGCCATCTCTCCGGCCCTGGATTCTTTTTAAACAGGCATTTACCTTGTCCTGAAGGAGCCTATAGTTTAGCAAGGGAGATACAAACTATCCATAATAATAATATATAAAAAATTAAACTCTCCATAAATATTACTTTCAGAAGTTTAAAACCACAAAAAACATTACAAGGAAGTTGTGGATAAAATGTTATAGTGATTCAAGAAAGGGACCAATTAAACATCCCAACTTATACTCCATAGGATTCCATCCTTATTCCTTTAGAGAACGGCAATGTTCTAATAAGCAGACCAGTTGTTCCAGTGTGTTTAAAACAAGTGAAGCACAGAGTTTTTCCAACATGCTGGAGCTATTCTGTATGATACTGTGCTCTGGATATGTGAACAAAGCACATGTTAAGATCTTAATGCTGCCAATAGTTTTCAAAATCTTACAGGGGATTGGATCATAGGACAGAAAGTGGACTGTAAGAAACTGTGTGAAATTACCGCACTGAGGGAATACAGAAGAAAACATGCTAACCTAACTTTACAGCTTTGTAAAGCTGTAACTTTACAAACTCTAAAAATGTGTGGAAGTGGTTAAATCTAAAGACAAGAAGAACTATACATGAAGGCTGAATTCTAGTTGATAAAGTTGTTTCCTGTGGAAGCATAAGTTAATAATTCTGAAACCAACATACATGGACATATTAGAATTAAAAACATATATGGTAGATAAGAGGGAGCCAGATTCCTTGCTGTTAAAATGTAAAGTTACAGACAAGCAAGAAGAGGCCAAATTCTTAATCTGATAGAGTATCTACAGAAAACCAAAGAAAATTCATGACTTAGTGTCAAAAACTTTTCCTCTAAAGTCAGGGAGAATTACAAGGTGCTTAGTAGCACCACATCTTTATAGATTCTAACCAAAGCAGTACATGAAGTTTAAGAAAAACTAATAAAAATACAATTATTTACAAAGAGTAGATGGTAGAAAAAAGACAAATTGTTATAATCAATAGAAAAAAAAATGCCAGGAGAAGACTCATACAGTATGTAAAAATCAATCAAGTTTTCGACAGCAGTCATAAATTTTTGACAAATAATATTTTACACATATTTTTAAGGGTCTGGGAAGGTGGTTCAAACACATGTTGTACAGGCAAAAGAACCCAGAATTTGGATTCTCAGATCTCATGTAAAATGTTAGGTAGATGTAGCAGCCTGCCTGTAATTCCAGTCCCAGAATGCAGAACCTGAGAATCCCAGAGCAAGCCGGCTGGTCAGACTAGCCCTGTGGGTAAGAGTTTGGTTTAATTAGAGACTGTGCCTCAAAACGGTAAGGTGGAAGAAGTGATAGAGGATGATTCCCAGGACACCTGAGGCCTCCACTTGAATTTGTACTCACATACATACGCACATGTTCATTCAGGTGTATCCACGCATATGTGAACATGCCTCTAAAACGCATACACATGAAAAATGGAATAAGTAAATAAGCCTTTTACAACTAGCACAAAAATCAAGCATCTCCCAGCAAATCTACCAAAACATATGCCAGATCTCTATGTCTAAAATGACATTTACAGAAACACAAATAACAACAAATGCTGCTGAGAATGCGGGGAAAAGGAATGCCTTATTCATTGTTGGTGACAATGTAAACTTATACAACCTCTTTGGAGATCAGTATGGCAGATCCTTATAAATGCTAAAAATGGAACCACCATACAACACAGCTATCTTACTCTAGGAATATTCCCAAAGGATGCTGCATTTTAATACTTGTGCATTCGTGTTCAATGAAGCTCTGTTCACAATAGCAAAGAAATAGAATGAGTTTAGATGTTCAGTGGTAGATGAATGGATAATGAAAATGTGGTATATATACACAATGCAATACTATTCAACTGTCAAGAAAAATTAATGACATTTTCTGGCAAATGGAAGGAACTGGAAGAAATTATACTGAGCAAAGGTATCCCCGACACAAAAAGAAAGATACTGCATGTTCCTTTATAAGCAGATGCTAGCATTGAAACTTCAGATTGTTATACTCAAATAGAAACTCCTATAACAGCCACAAACTACAAAGGGACATAAATTGAGAGGAGATGGGAGACGATTCTAAAAAAAATAAAAAAGAGAAGGCAAAAAAATACAGGGGGTAAGGATGTGAAAAGGGTAGTTATGAAAGGAAAGTTTTAAAGGGGAGGGAAGTAAGGGGGTAAAGTATAGGAGGGAGTGAGGGAGCAAAAAGGCAGGAGGCCCAGGAAGAAAAGCGATTAACAACCTCACCCAGCTATGCCAGCTGCAAGCTACAATAGCAACTCTGTTACTGAGGTAACAATTACTCTCTGAATGGTCTTTCAAGCAAGGATCTCTGGAGACACAGCACCACCTAGAGAAAGTGGTCGGGACTGGTGCCAGACCGGAGAAGGGGAGCTTTTCCACCAGTTGCTCTCTCACTGAGAGGTCATTCATGCCACAATAGGTGTCTAGACACTTGCCAGTACAGGTGGCCCAGATGGAGCCCAGTGGTCCACGCATGTGGGGGATGTGAGAGTTGGGAGGAGATGCTGGAATGGAGAACAGAAGAGGAAAAGGAAGGGGAGCAGGAGGACGAAGATATATAAATCTACTTTATTTGTGTATGAAAGTTAGCTCAGGCTATCTTCGAATCATTCTGTCTTAGCCTCCTGAGTACTAGATAGTAGATGTCTGGCACCAAACTCAGAAAGGTGTGGGTTTTTATCCTACCCAATATTAACACCGATTAAAAAGAAAAATAAGAATTAGTATATTCTCACAGAAACCGACAAATCAAAGGAACATAATATCTGAGATGTGTAATGACTCACTAGCAACACTCCAGCGTCACAAAGGAAAAAATAAAGTTCAGTAGACGGTTGCTTAGAAAACAGAACATTCACATGGAAAGAAACTAAAATGTACTCTTTCATCAAAGCAAAGTTCCATGGATTCAGACTTTTTGTTGATTTTGTTCCCTGCTATAATTCTTATGCCTGAAAAGTTAACATCATTATAGAAAATCGTCACACTTAATCCGTTCTGCCAAGGCACTAGCTAAGAAAGAAGAGATAAACCAACTGCCATGGGCAACAGCTTTTTAGTTCATCTCCCTTCTTTTAATTCTAAAACCCAACAAGTACTTGCAAAGGAACACTAGATGGCGCAATAGAATAAGGCAAGCAACGCCAACCGCTATAGTGTTTCCTCAACATGGAGTTGCTTTCAGGAGAGCCTGTTAGTACCTTCGTGATCATTTACTCAAATTTCTCTCATGAATGCCTCCCCTGTATGGATGTGATTCTGCTCCACGGTGCCTTCCTGTATTTCAATACAGGTTTGTCTTCCTTTTCCAGCTTCTCAGTCTCCCTAATCCTTCCCACCCCTGCACATGGAAGTCCCAGTGCACATAACCCTTGTTCCAGTGGCCATGTTGAAAAAGAACCTATCCCGTCTCTTCTGTGTTACACTCCACCAAAGTGTGTCGCAGATGAGCACAACAGTTTTTTAGATTTTTCTTCCATTTTCCACTCTCTGAAACTCTAGCCTGGACTAACGGGGGTGGGGAGAGGTTAAATGGCAGTTACATGTAACATTAAGAAATACCATTTTCCGGGCTAGAGTGATGGCACAAGGGTTAAGCCTCCGCCTTGAAAGCAAAAGGACCTGAATTAGAATCACAGATCCCATGTAAGAACACCAGATGGAAATAGCAGCGGCCGAGTAAAACAAAAAGGAGGTAGAGAAATCCAGGGTGATTCTCAAGCTTAGTTCATATACAGTCAGCTTTACCCACTGAGTAAATTGCTGGTTTTGATCACAATTCTTACAGAGGACAACAATGGTATAAAACAAAAGCATTTGACATTTGTTGCACATATCCATGGTAGAATCATAACAAGCAGAAATGACCATTCCAAACATAGACTGGTATCAATTCGGGTGATCAAAATGTTTTCCCAGGACTGTCAGATAAAATGACAAATTAAATATAATATCACCCCCATTGATTCTACAAAAATTATAATAAAGGGATTTTTTTTAAAAAATCACATAAACTCATCAATACAGAGAAGATAAGAGATACAGCCATGATATTTGTCATAGTTAGGCACAGCTGTCTCCGTCTGGAGATTCTTAAAGAAATTAAAGATTGAAATGCCATATGACCCTGCTATTCCACTTTTGGGAATAACCCCCCATACAGCAGAGGTTCACCTCGATAGCACAAGCACGACCATGTTCATAGCAGCACTGTTTACAATAGCAAAGTCATGGAATCAGCCCAAATGTCCAACAGTTGACGAGTGCATAAGGAAACTGTGGTACATCTATACAATGGAGTACTACTCAGCCATCAAAAATGATGAATTACTGGAATTTGCCGGGAAATGGATGTCATTAGAAACAATTATATTAAGTGAAGTATCCCAGACCCAGAAAATTAAGCGCCGTATGTACTCCCTAATAGGTGGCTCCTAGTACCAAACCCACCCAGCCCACCTAGAGACAGTAATTGCAAGGATTATGAACAGGAGGGATGGGGTAGGAGAGCCACACCAGAAACAAGGAGAGAAGTGACCACGTTACAGCAGGGAAAATAGGCCTCCACCAAGGACCCAAATAAGTAATGAGACATCTGATTAAGTTCACAGACTTTTGTTCCTGATCATTTACTACTGAGGGGGTGTGATCTCACCAGAAGAGGAGGGCATATAGTCTGGCAGATAAAAAGTAACCATTTTGCAAATGGGTGATAGACCCCTCCCTTACTGTGGTTTCCCACTTTTATTACATCTACCTTTGAATGTGCTTTTATCACAAGACTCTAACAGCTTTTTGTCTCTGGCCAGGGGGTAACATACAATGTCCACCAGGATGGAGTGAAGGGCATTGCAGGAGCAGCAAAACTGCAAAAGAAAATCAACAAACCACAATCCAGAACTTCAGAGACTCTATACAACCACCTAGAACTAGGCCAGCTTAGTCTCTCCCCATCTTGAAGCTCAGGGAAATTTGCGGAAGAGGGGGCGGTAAGAGTGTAAGAGCAAAAGGATGGGAGGAGCAATGATATGTAAGATACTCTATACTAGTTAGGGCTGAAGCAATCATAATTGGACTTTGCATGTCCTGCGCATTGTCCAACACACTGTTGACCTCATAAAGTCTAGCATCTGCTAAAGGCACCAAGATCCTTGGAGGCAAAGGATTGGCAGTCACAGCAGTGTTCCTATACCTAAGGGGAACATGGGAAAGGGTTCAGGGAAAGGCTACTGGGTCCTTGTATGTCATCGGAGAGGAGGGCCCAGAGGAAAATCAGACATGCACAAGAAAGGACTCTCTGGGAATTGGGGTGGGAGGCACTGGGGGATGGGGAGGAAAAGGGGTGGGGAGGGGGAGCAGGGGGTACGGGGGGAGGAGGAGGGAGGGAGGGAACTGGTGTACCTAATAAGTTTGTATGAGCTGAAATAAAAAAAAAAGTTTTCATGGAAGAATAGACAAAAAAAAAAAAATTTTCGTGGAAGAATAGACAAAAAAAAAAAAAAGTTTAAAGTCATCCTCAGCATAGGAAGTCTAAGACTGCCTGGTCTATCTAAGACAAAGAAAGCAAGCAGAAAGCTAGGGCTATAGCTCAATGGTAGAGAATTTTCTCAGCATGTATAAGACCCTGGGTTCCATCTTTGAACCCACCCCTCTTATCCCCCCCCAAAAAATGAGCTTGTGAGATGGCTTGGCAGATAAGGCACCTGTATGCAAACCTGGCAACCCACGTTAGATCCCCCAGTAAGACAGAACTGTAATAAAGGACTCTCTGGGAATTGGGGGGAAGGCACTGGGAGATGGGGAGGGGGAAGAGGGGTTCGAGGGGAGGAGGGGGGAGGGAGGGAACTGGTAAAAAAATTTTTAAATGTATAATTAAATTTTTAATAATAAAAAAAAGACAGAACTGACTTCTAAAAGCTGCCCTTTGACCTCCACGTGACTGCCAGTACATGTGCCTTCTGAACTCTCTTGCTCAGATTAATAAAAGATTTTAAGTTACTTTAAAAAAAAATCACATAAACTCATCAATACAGAGAAGATAAGAGATACAGCCATGATATTTGTCATAGTTAGGCACAGCTGTCAACTTGACAGTTGAGGGTTTGAGCTCTGGGCACATTTGTAGAGAATTAGAGGAAACCTGCAGGAGATTGTCTAGCTAATAGGGAAGGCCCAGCCCATGGTAGGTGGGATTAGGCCCTGGAATAAAATATAGACAGCTGGTTGAGAGAGTTGGCATCCTTCTGTACACTTGACCAGACATGCTGCTCTGGCAAGTAAAGATCCTTCCTCTCTTGGCTATTGTGTAGAGATGGTGTGGCCAGTTCCCTTGGCCCTGGTGTTTGTGCATGCTATCCTGTCAAGCTGGACTGAGAATTGTAACCAGTAATCGTCAGAGACAGTAAAACCCTTGTTCCCTTAAGCCTTTTGATGGTGATTTATCAGCAACCATGCAGGTGAACTGCAACAATATTAAAATCTGTATTGCAGAAAAATGACTTAGGATACAGCAAGGAAAGTTGAGATCTCAAGCAACATATACCACAGACTCTTGTAAAGAGGCTTTGGAATGAAGTGGACTTTAAAATGGGAGTAAGACATACAAAAAAGATATGAAAACAGGAGGGAGACTGATAGGAAAGAAGGGTTGTAATGGGAAAATGAGGGGAGTGGGATTGGGGATTAAAGTGAAAATATCATAAATTCACTGTTTTTATGTATGAAACTCTAAAAGATAAAAATTTAAATTATAACAAAATAAAGTGGGGGTGAAGAGAGTGGGGTTAAATAAGAATTAGTGGGTGCAGTTTTCACATATATTCCCCAGTCCTTGAGTATGGGCTAAGCTTAACGAATCTGCCTCTGAAAAACAAAGTATAAAAGAAGAAAAGAAACAAACGAGTAACACCTGTGCTTGAGGTTAGCACCAGTCACAACCATTCTGATATCATGCCTTCACATCATAGCACAGTGGACAGGATAGTCACCTCCGTGGTAATCCTACCTAAGTCCATTCTCAATTTAAAGATTAAAAATTCAAATGTCAGGCAAACCTACATTAAGGAACATCCTCCAATATAACTGACCAGAGCTCCTTGAAATTTCTAAGGCAAGAAAGACAAGGAAAGACCAAAAAACTGCCACATATAAGAGACTAAGAAGTCAAGACATCTGTCAAATAGAAAAGCCTTATTTATACAAAATTTTGACAAAGTAGTAGAAGATGATTGATGTGATTACTCTGCATATTGCTGACCAATTCATGACCCAATGACTTAAGGAGGAACAAGGGTTTTATTCTTTCTTGTGATTATCTTACCACATGATTGTTATACCAACATGCAGAGGCGGAGGGAACTGGCCACACCATTAACCATTCAGAGAGAGGGACAATCTCCACATGCCTACTAGAATGGCCAAGTATATGAAAGAGTGTCAAGTCCCTGAATTGACCCCCTCCATCTTATCTACCTGCCTAGGGACTAGTCCCTATTCTCCACCATGGGCTAGGCCTACTCCATTAAATAAACAATTTCCTGCAAGCTTCCTCAGGAAAGCTTAGCTCACCTACCAATTCTTCACAACTGTGCCCAGAACTCAAGCTTTGGATTGTCAAGTTTATACCTATACCTAACTATCACAATGATGAACACTAGATGGAGCAAAATTCTGAGTAATTCTTATAAGGAACTTCCATTTTAATAATGTTTAAAAAATAAATCATGTCTAGATGGGAGTGGAGGGGCACATCTATAAATGCCAACATTTGGGAGGATGAAGCAGACAGATTAAACATTCAAGACCAGTCTGGGTTGATATAGCAAGTTCAAAGCTAGCTTAAGCTACAAGTCAAAGACCAGGACTAGGAATGGGGCATTCCATCATAGTTAAAAAAAAAAAAAAAAAGTCGGGCTGGAGAGGTGGCTCAGGGGTTAAGCCTCCGCTTTGCAGGCGGAAGGTCCTGAGTTCGGATTCCAGATCCCACGTATAGACGCCTAGGCGGAAGCGGGGGCGGCCTGCGCTTCTGGTCCTGGTAGGGCGGAGCCTGTGAATCCCCGGGCAGAAGGAGGTGGAGGCGTCCGTGGTGGTTCGCGAATTCGTCCGTGGTTCTACACACACACAGACACACACACACACACACACACACACAGACACACAGACACACGCGCGCGCGCACATACATACGCATATGCACACAGTTGAATAAATAATAATAATAATAAAAAAGTCAACCCAGTTAACACAGACTTCCAGCCTCTAGAACAGCAAGAAAGATAAATATCTAGTGTTTAGCCGCCCAGCCTGTGGTACTTTGTTATTAAAAACTCTAACAACTAATATGTGTAAAAGGAAATATGAAAATGTAAGAGCCACAAGAACAGAAATGTTTGTCTGTTTTTGTTCACTGATGCATTCTAAATACATAATATGAAACCTGGCATATGATAGATATCTAACAAATTTTGCTCAGTGAACTTACAAAGCAGATTAATAAAAGTTCTCCCTTAGATCATTCTATAAAATACCACCAATGTTATAGTAATGCCTTTTGCTTTTTTAATACATGGGGGGCTGGACTCCCAGTGTCTTACTGGGCATTGTGATGTAATTGGTCTACCATACCCCAAATGTATCAAATCCTCCATTCTTGCGATGACTCAAATCCTGTAAATTTCCTGAAAAAGAAATAAGAAAGCAAATCCTGACTATAATGCAGTAAATGAAAATTAATTCTCACAGAGAAGCGGATCAGGTTTGTTAGTCCCATCCTGAGAGAAATGGCACACATCACTTATCATTGCTGCTCCCCCAATTAGCTGACTTCATTAAAGGCAACGAAACCAGCCTGGATTAGCAATTTAAAGGAAAAAATAATTAAGGGCTTTCCTGTTGTTATTGAAGCATTTTTATGAGCAGAGAAAAAAACTAATTAGATTTCCCTATGATTTATTCAATTATGGATTTATGGTCCATCTTTCCAATCCCATCTGCACGTCCTAATTTCATCACTATCATCATCAATCAGTAATTTGGTAACTTGAATATCCCAGCAAATAGAACATAAAAGAAATATAGAACATACATGATTTTTGATTACATACAAATATCCTTTAAATAAAGTTTGCCAAAATTATAATAGTTTTATTAGAGGTGATAGATGATAAACAATTTTCTCTTTAATTCACTCATGATTTTATATAACTCTCCATGTTTAAAGATGAAATCTTTTAGAAAATTCTGACTTCTGGGTTCAAGAGGGCTCAGCAGGTCAAAATGTTTGCCACGCACCTACTGATCTTGAGTTCAACCTTCGGAGAGCACAAGAATAAGAATAAAATTTAGAAAAGGAAATTCTAGGGGCTGGAGAGGTGGCTCAAGGGTTAAGCCTCTGCCTTGCAGGCGGAAGGTCCTGAGTTTGGATCCTAGACCCCACGTATAGACGCCAGGCGAAAGCAGGGGCGGCCTGCTACACATACACACACACACACATGCACAATTGAATAAAAAATTTTTTTTTAAAAAAACAAAAAACAAAAAGAAAAGGAAATTCTAGCTGCTAATCAGTCTGGCAAATTTAGGTTTTAAAATCACAAAGGGAGAGAACTGCTACTATTTATTTTAAATTAATTAATCGATTTAGAATAACAACAGAGAGAGAGAGAGAGAGAGAGAGAGAGAGAGAGAGACTGGCACAGTACGTGTATGAAAGTCACCAGCCAAGGTGATTGTCATCCGCCATTATGTAGGTTCCAGATATCACACTCAGTGGTTAGGCTTGTGTGGCAAGCGCCTTTACCTGCCACGCCATCTCACTGGCCAGTTAACATTTACCTTAAAAGTACACGTAAACCACACATTTATATAGAACCTGTAAGAAAGTCAAAACACACAAGGATCATGATCAAGCACAGGGCAATGGATTTCAATCAAAATTGAAAACTCATGTTTTCTGAAAGTAATATGAAGACAAAGCCAAAGCCTCCTCTTCATTTGGGGCTTGGCATTAGAAGTACAACTGATGCAATCTGAAATCAGGGCCAACAAGTGTTTACTAAAGCCTTGGTTCCCCCAGGGAGCTGCTTCAGAAATGACGCTGCTGGGACTGCTTTGAGACTGAGTTCACGTACAAGGGAGGAGTACAGACGAATTCATCCTGAAATATCGTTTTTCTTTCTAGTGAAAGAGGAGACCTAAATACTTTTCTCACAATCTGCGAGTGGTCATCAATTTCCCTCCTACTGGGGAGGGGTTAGTTTCCTGTGCATTATTTCCTGGGAACCACAGCAGACACAGGAAGTTCATGCCTCTGTAGCTTATTTGTGGCAGAATGGAAAAAATGAAGCATGCATGGACTTTCTCAAGGATGAGTTAAAGAGGACGGATGGTGAAATGAAATCAATTAAAAGAGACTATCTCCAATAGGCCAATAAACAACATGATTATAAGAGCTATGACACCAGCCACCGCAATAGAAACAGGTCTTTGCAAGTATTGACTGAATTGACGGGAAGTCAACTGGAGAGATGTAAATCAGTCTTTTTATAAGCCTAGAACTTTCGCCCTCAAGCAAAGATCATCACAACAACTCTGTGTTGATTGCATGTACGTTCCCATTTCCTTCCTTCGGGACAAGTGGCTCAGTAGGTATAAAAAGGCACTTATGCAAGTACAAGCTTGGCAACCTGAGATGGATCCCCAGGACCTAAATAAAAGTAGAAAGAAAGAACAGACTCCACCAAGTTTCCTTTGACCTGCACAAAAATGCCTGTGCAAACACGCACATCTTACACAAGTGCAATAATAAATTGTAAAATAAAAGCGAGTAAGAAAAATGTGCTTGCTCCCCAAGAGGAAGTTCTGGATGGTGATGAAATAATTCTGTATCTTTATTACTGTGCTTTTGGGAACCCACACATATAGATTCTTATAAATAGCACAGAACATGGTGTACTAATGTTAATTTCCTGGTTTTGAGACTTCAGTACAGACATAGCTATAGTAGTAAACAGGGTAGAGTCGGTATAACTCTCTGTACTATCTTTTCAACTTCCTTTGACTCTGTGTGTACTTTACAATAAAATGTTTCTCAAAGCTTATCTTGTATACCTTAGTACACTTTGGACAGTTTGCATTAGGACACAGGAAAAGTAAAAATGGCAGTTTTCAAATGTTAGATTACATTTACAGTGAGATGCTTTTGAAAGTTTATCCTGGATACCTTAATACTGTAAACAGTTTGCATTAGAACAAATTAGAAAGAATGAAGGTTTTCAAATGTGATATTTTCTATCACATTTATAGTAAAAGGTTTTTGAAAGTTTATTCTGAATATCTTAATATTGTACACAGTTTGCATTAGAACAAATTAGAAAGAATGAAATAGCAGTTTTCAAATGTGAGACTTTCAGCCACAATCCCCTGGAGAGAAAGTTTGAAGTTGGGCATGCTCTTGCAAAAGCTCTTTCCCTGGGCTCGGTGTTGGCCATAGCCAGGCCATTTTGCAATACTTCTCCATCTTGGCTAGAAGGTTCCTGAAACTGATCATATCAGTTCACAATAGCCATTTCCAAAACTAACTTATTTCCTAGCTAAGACCCTTTTGATCTGCTGGATCTTGAGAGATGACTACCTTTTTTGTGCCTGATAGTCTTTCCCGGAATCTCTCTGCCCGTCATCCCTGACAATCCCTTAGCAAGTCTGAAAACTATACAAGGGAGGACGAATGCCCTTTGTCCTGTGGACGCTGCAGATCCACTCCCACGCTGCCCGTGCTGGTCATCGCCCCTGTTCTCTCCAACTTTAAGCGCTCTCTCTTCTGTTCTAACGCTCTCCACCTGAAGACCAAACGATGGGTCCCCTGGACGCAGACCCTCCGCTCCAGTAACTCTGAGTTAGCTTTTCATCAAGGACCCCCCCACACACGTTGACCTTTCACCGTTCCAAGCCTGTTCCAACCCTAATCCCTTCTCTTCTTTCGGGGGGACCTCAGGGCCACCTCCTTATTTTAAGAAGCGTGTTCTGCTAGCCAAAGTAGAGTTCCTCTGCGGTCTGCTTGGCAGCGCCCACCGCATCCACAGGAAGCGCTGCTCCTCCAGCCAGAAGCCGGGGGTGGGGGGGTGGGGAGGGTTGGGGAGGGTGAGGGATGGAGAGGGTAGGGGGGTGGGAGGGTGCTCCAGAGAGGATTTTGTTCATGAACAGTAAACTTGCACGGGAATCCGTCCTCTTGGGCTCCAAGGTGCCCCTTGATCCTTCCCCACATGCGGCTTGTCCTGTCACCCCATTGCTTCCGTCAACGCCCCTAGGCCTGCTCCCCGGACTGGGATGCCGCCCCACCAACAAGAGGACACTTTCTCCTCCTCGACGCGCCCCAGGCCGCGCTGAAGCTCGCGGGCGGCGACTTGAAGGCTTAGCCAAGGCGCTGGGGGGGCGGGGTATGGGGGTGGGGGGCGTGTCCTCCTCGGTTGGTCGCGAGCATCTATTGGGTAGGTTGCCGCGAGGGGGCGGTCCCTCAGCGGGGAGGGGCGGGGCTTCGTCCTGGGTCTCGCGCCTCCTGGGGTGCTAACGGCATTCGGTGGAGGCTGCGGCTTCGGCGACTGGGACTCGGGGCGCGATTTCAGCTCGGGCGGCAATGGCTGAGAAGCGGAACGCAGGAGACGCCCAAGCCCAGCGGCTCCCCGATTCCTTCAAGGGTGAGTCCTCGGCCCCGGCCTGGCCCGAGCACTCCGGAGCCCTCCGCTGGGGACCCCGCCTGCAGCGGGAGCGCCGCGGACCACCGGGTTGCAAGCGCGTCTCCCGCGCTTTGTGCGCGGCGCGAGCCTTCTGGGGTCGCCGCCTTCTCTCCTGGACTGGGGCGGGGCCCGATTTCGGGCCGATGGGGGTGTGAACTTGCACTGGCACCCGGTGGGCACACCCACGGCAACAGGGTGTATCTAACACTCAGAACCCTGGCAGGGTCTCGCGTTATCCTTCGGGTCCTAGAATGCAGGGCCGGGCGCCAGCGCTTCTTTATCTCGCGCCCTGCACAAGTCCCTGGCAGACCACGAGAGTTGGGGGGGGGCAGAGGGGTGGGGCTCCCGCGTGGTCAGCCTTCCCTCTGCTCCCCTTTGCTTCCTTGCCCTTCTGTAAAGCAGCCTTCTTGCGCACCGCCATGGAAGCCCCCCTCCTTTGGAGCTGGAAAGAGACCCTCCTGCCCTGGTCTGTCTCCACTTGCAGGAACCTTTATTAGTGCGGTGGTACCAGGCTAGCCCAGCCTCTCGACTTAGAGGAGGTTGTATAAACAGAAGAAAAGAGGTGGTGATGGGGGGGGGGCTCTCTGCCCTTTCCCCTACTTACTCCATCTCCACTGCTTCCCTCATTCTGCCCCCTTTGTTTTGAGGGAACTTTCCTTTCCGGTAGCTTCCCTTAAGCTCAGACAGGGACTGTGCGTGGCCCCCTCCTCTTCCCTTATGCAGCATCTAGGAACCCCTGAGAAAGCTTCAACCTGAACCCTTAAAATTGGCCGACTCCTTGGAGTGGGAAGATGCCCAGGAAGAACCGATAAGCCTCAAGGGGATTGCCATCCTCTCGGGAACTCTTGCTAATCCAAAGGAATTAGTTCTAAAGATGTAATTTCAGACAGGATAACATAGTGACAAGATCAAAGCGGCTGGGTGGGCTTTTCCAGCATCCCATAAAGACCACTACCATGGAGTCATCCATTAAGATTATTTGCAAAGCGAGCGCTTGTTCAACTCATCCAAGTCCCGTGTCCCAGACTCAGGGATATTTGTCTTTAATCTCTCCCAGGAGCATGAAAAGAATTTTAGAAGCTACAGGCAAGAAGCCCCACCCCTAGCGCACTTCCTCCACCACCATAAGCATGTGCTTATAAATCTGTTTCCCTTTTACTAAGCACCTTGGAGAATAACTCCCGAAAACAACAAAACCCCAAATACCATACACCAGGTTCTGTGCTCAGTATTTTACATACATTATTTCAGAGAATTTTCATAAATGATGCAGTAGGAACTCTTCTTACCCCTACTTTATACTCAGATAATCTGATAAGAAAGTAAATGACTCAGTCGCATAGGGCTGATGGAGCCACATTTTAAGTTTGGACTTAACTGATTTTAAAAACTGTGAGCAGGAGAAAAGTCACCAGTGCCACCTCTTCAGTAGCTGTCTATTCCTAAATAATTTTTCCTCTTTATTCTGTAGCCTGATCTCCTAGCAGGAAACCAAAGGAGAAATCAGTTCTCCGGAATACACACAGTCTTTGTATTTCAGTAGTCGTTTAGTTTTCTTGGTTGCAGACCACTTTTATGCTGTTAGGTTCTCTTTTTTGATTCTTGACTTAACTTCTTATGCCAGAATTCTTCTGGAAGCAGTGACAATGAATGCACTCTTTCTCCAGATAAGTATGCATAAAATGGCACTTTGCTTGGTTTATTTCTTAATATTTAATATTAATTTTATTTCTTAATAGTCTTTTATTTCTTAAGGATAAACTGCAGAGATTTAACACTGAAAGGAAATCTATTGCTAGAATCAATTGAATAGAATTTCAAACGTGTGTTTCATGTACCAAACATCTCAAGGTATAATCTGAGAGCACAAGGGTTACAGAGGCATGCTGATAGCCTTTTCACCACTCTGGGTATCATGACTATCAAAAGGGACCCTGACAATTTGAAACCGCCCCTAAAATCTCATGCTGACACAGAGAAGGGAACTTCACAGAAAACTGAAAAATTTGCCATATCTGGTACCAGCCTGAGGAAGAGTTTGTCTCCCAAAACAGATTTCACACAGCTCAGTTCTGACAATTTGTCAGACCACCTTACAGGAGAGAGTTTGTAGCTGGGGAATGATGAGACAATAGGAGTAGTGGGGAGCCACAAACCTCAACTGCACAGCTTCTGCCCCTGTAAAATCCAGATGCCACAGCAAAAACCCCAAGAGAGGGACTTTTGAATTAGTTGAAGTTATCTATTCCCAATATGCTCATATTGGATAAATCACCCTCCCTTTTTTTTTTTTTTTTACTGTTATTTGACTTTTAAAAAAATTATGAGGGGTAGGTACACAGACCATGCCAGGTTTGGCAACAAAAGGTACTGCATCAAGGAAAATGTCTTCATTCGCCATCTTAAAATAAAGATATGGTATCCAAGTGATAAACTTGCATATAGCTCATAAGATTCAGAGTCAGGTTTCAAACCCAGGCTCAAATGTTCCATATTTTCCATGAGTCTGTAACGTCAGTACTTCACTGCAGGCGAGAGGCAGTAAACAAGAAAACCCAGAGCAACTCAGCTTCAGTCCAAACTTCCTGGATAAAGCAGTTCCACAGAACTGCTTCTGAGAGAAGCTGTGGAATCACCAAAGCCCCAAATGCTACCTTTTATGCCATTGCAAAGGATTAGTCCTACATGGATACATATGGCCAAACTAGGACTTTAGTTTTCCTAAAGTCAGTGCATTCTGCTTGCAATGAAACCATGTAGGTGTATTGCAAAGAAATGTGTTGTTATAATTAAGAGCTCTGTCAACAGGATAAACCCCTTTGGGAGAGTCTCTGAAAATAAGCAGAATCATGGGACTGATATGTTTATTTAGTTGTTACAGTTGACCAGATTGGGAGAACTTCATGACTTTAATAATTGATCAGAAGTAAACCATTAGTGGCCATAAATTAAACTGAAGACTATGACTATAGAAAGTCATTTATGCATTCTCATAATAAGTAAATAGATGTCAGTGCCATCTAAAAGTATAAATTGTATATTATAAAAGATAGAGTAACGGACTAGTTAGATGTGATAAATGTTAATGAATTAATACAGGTAGGATTAAAAGATTTTAAAGAGGGCATGGCAAAGCAATTTCTGGTAATCTATTGTAACCCCATAAAAGTATTTATCTAACATCCTATTCATACTTCTATCACAGTGTTGATCCGTTACCGTGGCATTTTAGATAGTCCACAAGGGATTGTCTTTCCTTGCTATGCTAGCTCAGCTCAGCACGAAGCACAAAGTAGCAATGTTTGTTGAAAGAAAAAGGAAAGATGATTAAATTACCTTGTTAACTGTTTATTGTCAGTTTATTTTATTGTTTGTTGACTTTAGAGTGTGACAGCATGTTCTTCATTATATATTCTTATTATAGACAGGCTATTTGTCTGGATTTGTATAATCAGTAAGGGACTCTGTAATTGACGAAATAGTGTATTCTACCCAACAGAAAGTTTCATTTATGAAAAGGTGGAAAGTTAAAGATCCCAAGGTGGAAAGTTAGAGATCCCAATCAGGAGGAAGGGGGAACTGTGTGTCAGACACACTTGTTTCTTTTTAAAAAGCATTTATTATGAGGGGGAGAGGAGAAGGGGGGAGGGTGGAAGGAGGGCGTGCAAGCCAGTTAGTGTGCGTGCATGCCATGGCGCACCCCCCATCTTTGTCTGTATTCTGGAATTACTAAAGAAACTCAAACCCCAACCTTTTGTGTGATTTTTTTTCCAGGAAATAAGTCTTGGAATTAGCAACCAAGAAAATGTCTTCAAGTGCAGATGATAGAAATGATACCAAACTTCTTGTGTATGGCGTGAGCATTTACTGGAAGATAGTGTAGTGTGAGGAAAGGGGAGCGCAGGGTGATCTCAGTTGTGCCCCTTCTTCCTGGGTTGCCTTGGGTGGGTCCTTCAGCCTCATCCGTACATTGGGCATCATCCTACTGCCCTATCTGCCAGCATTTTAAGGATCAAAAGAGAAAATTCGACACTTTAAAAATTATCAAGATTATCTTTGGAAAAAAAAAAAAGAAAACAGACTAAAAAGTTTAATGATGATTAGAGTTTCTCACCTAAAATCCTGGGAATGCTACTCAGAAAACTGCTTATTTTCCAATAAATTCACATCTAGGGGCAAGTTCGGAACATTTGTATGACCGATGACCTAACAAACTTTAGAACTAATTTACCATTGCAAATGTCTGTTTCTCCTCCAGAGATACAATCCCCAAGCAGATTGTTAGACTCGATCTTTTCTCCATGGTATGTAGGTCCCAAAAGACAAGTTACCTAATAAAACACTGATTCCTTATACACTATATTCATAATAACCTTAAAGTTGTACCGATAATAATAATGCCTGATGATTGAACACTGTAAAGTACATATTTTCTCATGTAATCTTCGTAACACTGAACTAAGAACTGCTTCCTTTCCCGTTTTCCTGATTGGGAAAACAGAATGGTAAGATTGGAATATGGCACCAAATCTTTGAGTTCTTAACCACTGCTTTAGCTGTTTGCTTCAGGAAAGAGTTAGGAGCCTAAAGATAGAATTTCTTGGTGCTTCCATCTTCCATTTTCAAAGGAACATAATTATTTCCTTAACCACTGAGCCATGTCTCTGGCCCACTGCAGCAAGTGCTTTGAGTGCTGAACATCTTTTAACTTAATACCATTTGGCCTGTAATCACTACAGCCCAGAGATCAGTGCCCTCCCTCGAGGTTTAAAGGCAGGGTATTCTAATAACTGCAGATTATGCCTAGTCAGTCACTGGAAGATCACAACTAGTTCTTAGCTTTGAAATCCTGCAATTAGGCGCCATTTTCTCACTGCAGATTATTGGACGCCTGCCAGGACTTCGCTGTGCCTCTTGGTTACCTCTGACTCTTAATCATTCTCTTTGTAGGACGCCGTCCCCATTCTTGCTTTCTCTTCTTTACTCCTTTTTGGTTTCTCTTTCTTCTTCTCTCTTGTTTCCTTTACTCTTTTGCTTTCCTCCTTAAAAAAAAAAAAAAAAAAAAAAAACTACTTGAAAATTGCCTTTTTGTCTATTGTGACCTTAAGTTTTTGTCTATCTGTTCTTATAAAGGCCTTGTTTCAAAACAAGCAAAGAGAAAAGAAACCAGGAATCTGGGAAACATCCCTCAAATAACTGGAATAAAGACAAGTACATTGCTTGATGTATTAAAAGTCTTCCTCCACAAATAAATAGCTGCATGGCATGGAACTAAACAGGAGTCCTGATCACTGTGGACCAAACCTGGCTGATTGCCTGTTTTTGTTTGGCTCATAAGCAGTGAGTAGTTGTTACATTTTTCAAAATCCCTCCAATCTGGCCAGCTTTTACATTTTTAGTATATATTTTTCAAAAAAAGAAAGAAAGGAAGAAAAATGTTTTGTTACTCATGAAAATCACATGAGGGGTGGCCGGATGGCTCGGTTGGGTAAAGGCTACTGGACCCAAACTTGGTGACCTGAGTTTAATCCATGGAGCCCAGTAGGTAGGAAGAGAGAACCAACTTCCCCAAATCCTCCAACCTCTATATACTCACTGTGGCAAGTGTGTTCTCTCTGTCTTTTTAAAGGAAGTTTAAAGGAAGTTACATGAAAGTCAGAGTTCCATGTCCGTAAGTGAAATTTTGCCAGCACACAATCATGTTGCTTCATGCACACACTGGCATATCAATCATGTTGCTTCATGTGCACACCGGCATATTGCTCGTGCACTACAATGGCAGAGTTGAGTATTTGCTGGCTACACACTCTGTTGTCTGCAAAGCTTGATTACTCTCTGGCCCTTTATGGGAAAAGCTTGGGAAATTCTAAGTCCGATGTGAAACAATGATGATCAAGAAAAGAACAGTTGTAGCTTAAACACTTTCGAGAAGCATGACGATTTTCTAGGTTTTTTATTTTGACCTGTGAATACCCTTCCAAAAGTGCTAGGGACCTGTGGAGCACCAGTTTGAGGTGCTCCTAGCCTCGCTGTCCGTCTCTACCCAGACAACATTGTTCCTGGCAGTTTGCAACATAAAGTGCTTTGCCCATATTCCATGAGTATTGCAACTTTAGCAATTCTTCACCCCCTCTTTTCCCGTTTTGTGCAATAGCGTGTGTGACTGTGACTCAGAGTTTAGATACGGTATAACATGTTTGTGGCCTTTCTTGTGAGAGGAAATCCAATATCTTTTGAACTTTAGAATAATCAAGTCTCAGTGATAAATGAGATGTATTACTCATCATCTCTTCCAGCCATGCCAGTTTTAGTACATTGTAAAGCCAACCAGATACCTTGGGATGAGGAACAACATAGAGCCATCTGAACGTTGGCCTAGGTTTCATCTCACCAAGAATGCGTTGCTGCTTTCCCGAAGCTGACCCAACAAAAAATTCCTGTCTGGCTTGTCTATTTTATGTTTTATAATTTGGTTTGTTTTTCTTCTATTCCCAGGAGGTCTTTTGCTTTTGAATCTCCACAAAGACTATAACTACCCAACAGATGTTTATAACCATTAGAAATAATGCTTATAGGGCTGGGAAAAGAATTCATGGGGTGAAGTCCCACATAAAAACACAGGACAGATATGGAGGCAGTCTGCAATTCTGGCCCTGGAAGGCGGAGCTTGGGAAATCCCAGAACGAAGCAATAAGGAGGTAGAGCAATCCAAGATAATTCCTGGTGTTACCCTTGGGCCTCCACAGGCACACACACTTATGCGACCTCTTGTCCACACACACATACACATGCATGCATGCAACAAAAAAGAAAATAGTGTATATAAAGAGCTAGTAAATATTAGATATTCAATAAATGGTAGTTATTACTAGTATGAGAAATACCAAAAAGAGAGAAATTCAAGAAATGCATGATTACATCTTTTTTTTAGCAAAATCTATTTTAAGGATTGTGGAAACTTTGCTTTAGGTGTTTTCAGTGCCGCAGACTTTGTGATTGAGAAATTTGAATACAACATATGAAACAATAGACTATTATACAGCCATTAATAATGGCTAAGAATATACACTCACATGAAAAGATGATTACAGTATGGCAACAGGAGCAGATTTTAAATCATGCAATTTTTTCACTTTTTTGCAGTATATGTATGGCAGGAGAGCAAGTGTATGTGTACATGTGTGTGTGGGCAAATGTACAAGAGGTCACTGTGTGCCTGTGGACATCAACCGTCATCCTGGATTCTTCTACCTCCTTATGGCTTTGCTCTGGGGTTTCCCAGGCTCTGTCTTCCAGGGCCTGAAATGTAGGCTGCCACCATTTCTGTCTGGCATTTCTAGGTGAAATCTGGGATCTGAACTCAGGTCCTTTTGCTTGTGAGGCAAATGATTTAACCCCTGAGCCATCTCCCCAGCCTCCATTATTTCACCAATGTAAAAGGAGAACACAAAAAGTTTAAAGGACAGATAATGGGGCTGGAAAATGACTCAGTGGCTAAAGCATTCACATTTGCCACACAAGCAAAAGGATTGGAATCCAGATCCCTAGATCCCACATAAAATGCCAAGCAAGAATCTCCAGAACTAGCCAGACTAGCTCTATTAGTGATCTCTGGGCATAAGAGACTCCACGGAATGGTAAGGTAGAAGAATGGCCCAAAACAATTAGTGATACTACCTTCTGGCCTCTACACGCTTGCATACTTACGTTTAGTCTTACCCCGCACATGTGTGCCCACCCACATGCATACACCCTGTACCCATATACACATAAGAGACATTTTTTGAAAATTTTTATTAGCTTCCTTGTGGGGGTAAGCCCAATTTGAAAAACATAAAAGTCTAATGTATAGGCTTATATCTATAAGCCAGAATATCTCAGGGACACTTAGAGCTTGTTGCCCGTCATTGACTTCATAAAGTAACAGGAAGTAGTCCGTTCTAAACTTGAGAGAACTTCACGGAAGTAGATTTAGCTTAGGGAATGCTGGTAACTGAGAACTGCTGTTCCCCATTTGCCCTGTGGTAGCCCTGGCGAGCCCCACCTCCTAGGAGGTGTGGCGTGTACACTTGTGCTGTGACCAGATGGGGACAATAAACACAAGAGTATCATGTCCTTTGCGCACACACTTTATTTCTAGCTGAGCATGTGATATGTAAAACACTCAGCCGGATGTTATGTGCTTAACTGGGGCTTGAAGAGCCACAGTATGACCATGGACACCAAGCCCGGAAATGCTTTGCGATGGACTCCTGGGCTTGTCTACATGTGCATCTCTGTGCACTTCCTCCAGATCTCTAATGTAAAACTCTAGGCTGGTCGGGTGGCAAATTAAGTTACTCATTTTAAAGAGCAAGCGCTATTCCCTGTTTCCCATCTTTCATCCTGGAAATGTGGGTAGAATATTCGCTGAGTGGCTCCAAAGGGTTTCAGGAAACTATCATCTACTTACTGAGCACTGTTTTAGTTCTGCAAGACAAGCCGGTGCTCCTTGTTTTTTACAAGTGAGAAACCTGAGTCCTCACTGCCCGGTTCTTCGCTGGATACTGTGCTCGGTGTTGAGAATATTGAAGCAAGCAAGAGGAATTGGAGTTGTAGCTCAGGGCAGAGCACTTGCCTGGTGTGTTTGTGACCCTGGGTTGAATCCTCAGTACCACAAAGGAAAAAAAAATACAAAGAATCATCCCTGTCTCCAGATGGGCAGTAGAGTATGTTCAAGACACAGAGCTGCGCCCTTTGCCTGGAGTGTGAGAGACGTAGGCCAGTTACTTTGCAAGTACCAAATGCTGTCAGATAAGTAATTGTGGCCAGCCGGCTCCTTGTTCGCAATCTATTCCACGTGAACTTTATACCTGGGACAGAGTCTTGAAATTCCTTTGTTATAAATAAGTGTATCGAATCAGGGAGCTTCCTCTGTTAGAATATCAGATTTCATGATCAAAGCTCCTATCTGTCACACCTACCCAAGTCTGGATAATTTCAAGGAAGTGATTCAAACTCGAAAACATCTTTAATGAAACTTTAAAAATTCGGTGGTCAAGGGTCAAAGAGATTTTGAATGCGGGCTTTGGAATAATGGGTGTGTGTTTGAATCTCTAGCTCCTTGGTGTGACCTTGGGGGAAGTTATGTTACTTCTGTTAATTCATTTGTACAATGAATTAAAGTGACTCAACCTAGTGGAGCAGCTCCTGCAACTACAACCAGGAGCCTGAGGGCCACTCCCCCCTCATACCCTCCTCAGCAAGAAAGAACTAACTGAAGATGATGGCGACACGGGCTGAAGAAAATAGAAAACCCAGCAGGGGAGGTGACAGTGGGAGGGTCCTCAGGACACTAGTGAAAGGCAGTCACTGAACCAGTTTGAGATGCTTTCGAAAGAAGTAAACCATAGCGAGCACCTTTTCTTGAAGGACAATGAAACCATTGATGAAGGATTTAGGTTGGATTCATGAGAAATACATTTAAAAAAACTGAACAAAGAGAAAAAATGAAAAGTAATACCAGAAAGGAGAAGCAGTTTATTACATGATGTCACTTTGAGTTGCACATTCATGGTTATCCATCTAACCAAAATTCTGATCAGTGATACTGGAAGAGTGTGTTTGTGCTTGTGGTAGAGGAAGAAAGAAAAGAGCTTAGATTCTCTTCCATAATGGACAGTCAGTAGGTAACATGCAAAACCGAAGCCATAGAAGTACCTAAGAAAGTGTATTATTTAGACATGTGGAGGGAACACCAACATACTAGCCAAAAGGGCAATTTGCCTTTGAGGATGATGTGAGCAAAGACTACCCCCCCCCCTTTTTTTTTTTACTAACTGTTAGACTTTCTAAACTTTGCAAGCATAATTTTGCTAAAAAAAAAAATTAAGACCTAAATAGGAAAAGCACAAATTTTTTGCCATACAGGCTAAAAAAGGGTGCAAAGGGACAATAGCAAGAAGGGAGAAGAATGGATTTGTTTGAAGAAAAAAGCTTGGAAGAATGTATTGATATTTATTGTCTCTGTATTTAAAGTGACCTCCTTTTTTATTATTTTTTTCCACTCATACAAACTTAATAGGTACCCTGGTCCCCTCCCTCCCTCCACCCCTCCCTGAACCCCCTTGCTCCCTCCCCCTTTTCCCCTTCCTTTCACCCCCGTGCCCCCCTCTTCCCACCCCCCATCCCTGGAGCATCCTTTAGTGTGAATGTCAAATTTCCCTCTGAGTCCTCCTCTCTAATGAGGTGTAAGGACTCAGTAGCATTGCCTAGAGCCCTTTCTTTCTTTTTTTTTTTTATTTATTTCTGCTTATACAAACTTAACAGGTACATCGGTCCCCTCCCTCTCTCCACCCCCACCCCCTGCTTCCCCCCTCCCCACCCCCCTGCTTCCCCCTCCCTCCCCCCTTTCCTCCCCATCCCCCAGTGCCTCTCCTCCCCCATCCCCGGAGCATCCTTTAATGTGCATGCCAAACTCTCTTCTGGGTCCTCCTCTCCGATGAGGAGGTGCAAGGACCTAGTGGCATTTCCCAGAACCCTTTCCGTGCTCCTCTTAAACATAGGAACACTACTGTGGCTGTCAATCTCTAGCCTCCAAGGATCCTAGCGCCTTTAGTCCATGCTAGACTTTGAGGGGTCAATAATGTGTTGGACATTGCGCAGGGCATGCAAAGTCCAAATATGATTGCTTCGATCCTAACTTGTGTGGAGTATCTTGCATATCATTACTCCTCCCATCCTTGTGCTCTTACAATCTTACTGCTGCCTCTTCTGCAAATTTCCCTGAGCTTCAGGATGGGGAGAGATTAGGCTGGCCTAGTTCCAGGTGGTTGATATAGAGTCCCCTAGAGCCCTTTCTTGTGGTCCCCTTTAGTATGGGAACACTATTGTGACTGTTAATCCCTTGCCTGTAAGGATCCTTGTCCCTGTGATCCATGAATTCACCTCCTTTTGATACTTCTTATAATAGTTACTCTAAACCATTGATGTGAGAGAATATTCAAAGCCAAGAAACTTAAGGCAGAAAGGGAAATTTATTCAGTTTACAGTTCCAGAGGAGAGAAACAGTCTTTCATGGCAGAGACGACATGGCTGGTGGCTGAAGCTGGAGGCAGCTAAGTCACTACAAACATCAGTCCAATAGGCCAGTGGGTGACGGCTGAAGGCTGGAAGATTCCTGGAGAGTCCAAAAAGCTGGGCAGGAGGGAAGAGAGTTTTCTAGCACAACTTCAGAGAGTCTCTCTTCGAGCCTTCTGTTCTATGGCTTCTTTTATCTGGTCTGCTACTGGGAGGTTCCAATCAGATCTAGGGCTGGTCTTCCTTTTGTAAATGTATTGATCTGGATAATCTCTTAAGGTGATCTGACAGCTGATCTTAGTTAATGCCAGGTGCAGTCAAGTTGATACCCGGATTAACTATCACACTTGTCTAAACTTTGTGCAACTAAGTTGCACCTACATATTTGTAACCAGACAGAAGCAGAACAGGAAGAGGATGTGCAATGATGTTCCTTCAGCATTGTTTTCTGTAGCAAGAAACCAGAAACCACCTGTCTAGTAATGAGGAAATGGACAGCGATGGTCCATAAGTCAGTAAATTGCAGTGCAAGCATTTTATCCATGTAAAAAAGGTCCAAGTGCCATGGCACTTAAACATCCTGCTTTTCATTGGAATCATGCTGGGCTGTCACCTGAGGTGCCTGTGTCCTTTGCCTACCTTGTCATTGATATTTTCTACCATCACCTCAAGAAGCTCTGGCAGCAGCTCCTGTCGTCCCCCCAGACGACCCTCCTCTCACACCACCCCCCAACTGTGCATGGCCCTCATTTGTCTTCTAAGACATCTGAGCAGGAGCCCCTCATCTCTACCTGCCCCCTCGTATTCTGGTTGTCTGTCTTATTCTCCACCGTACTTGAGTCTTTTAGCAGCTGGAGTTTGTTCTCACTCATTGTTGTGCGTTCACCTCAAAAGAAGGAGGAGGCACCTGATAAAGATGCGCTGAGTGAAATGAGTAATGTGACAGCATGTCTGTGTGAATGGACAAGGAAGCTAGTCCCGTGTGTGGGGATTGCGTGGGAACGCAATGGGAAAGTCAGGTACGCAGCCAGCAAAGCGCCAGACACACGGGTGTTGCTGCGCAGCAGATGAAGGTAGAGGTGATCTTAAGAGCCTTTTTGTTTCGTTTTGTTTCTCATCAGATACCCCCAGAGCAGGTCTCGGCCTTTGTGGATGGATTTTGGTGGCTGTCTCATTCTTATTCACGGTTATAACTTTCCCAATATCCGTATGGATGTGCATAAAGGTAAGTGTCTCATTTACATATGGAAAGAGGTCAGTTTCTCCCTACGTAGACTACTTAATGTGCGTAAAAGAGAGCCCAAGAGTGGTCCGCAGTCCTTTTCCTTTTTCTCTTCTTTGAAAAATGCGTTCGAATCACAAGTTACTGAGGAATCTGAAAATTTCTTTTCAGCTACTATCAAAAAGTCAATCCTTCCCCACAGGTTAAAGTAAGGACCACCATTAATCATTTTTGGTGTCAGAGCTGAGACAGTCCTATAAAAACAAGTTCTCCAGGTAGGGTGGCAAGGTTGAACCTCTGGCTGCACTGTTGACTCTACCCTTTGCTGTGTTTCCGCACTGGTGAAAGTGAAGAAACTAAGAATACCTGCTTCATAGGACAATGGCAAGGACTGTAATGAATTAGCATGCCTCATTAGCGTGCCTCATTAGCATATCTCATTAGCATATCTCATTAGCATTAGTCCTGCACGTAATGCAGTGCCCCTCCCATCATCAGTTTTCTCACATGCTGATTGCTCTTCGTACAAAGTTATTAATACCTAAATACTGTCATTTAGTTATTCATCGAGAAATCTTCAACTAGATGCCTACTGTGTGCCAAACTCTGGAGTTGTTATTGTTATTGTTTTGATCTTTGAGGCAGGAGTCTAAAGATAGCAAGTATGTTCCCAGCATTTTCTGATAAATTCATCACTATACGAGAAACCAGAAGAAAAAATACGAGCTTTTCTTTTCTGAGAAAACAAGACATAAACAACCAAATAGTGATGTTAACAGTGGCAGAATAAGATTACAGATTTATTTTGTGTCTGTGACTGATCTATTGCTTTTATAATCCATAGATATGAAAGTAGACATAGAACAAATACCATGCTTTGACAGAGTAAGCACTGCATAGGCATTTGTAGCTTTTTCAGGATAAAGAGAAAAGCAGGAGGCATTTAACCTATTTAGAGCAGACATATGTATTGAAGAAGTTGTACATATAGATGTTTGTGCTCGTGCTAAATTTTATTTGTGTTTTTATCCTAGATCATAAAGGAGTATGAAAGAGCCATCATCTTTAGACTGGGCCGCATTTTGCAAGGAGGAGCCAAAGGCCCTGGTTAGTACTAGGATTTGGGGTGGCCGGTTCTGGGGAGTGTAATCCTTTACTAACGTGGTGTCCCTGTGAAGGCCTCTTAGAACAGAAGCAGTGCACCAGTAACGTGACTCTGGCCAATCTTCCGACCTCTTCCATTCCTGTCTGCTTGACCCTGGCTGGGAATAACTGCAACTTCAGGGTCAGAGCATGAGAATTCTCAGTTCAAGAAGGACTTTAGTTATTCATCGAGAAATCTTCAACTAGATGCCTACTGTGTGCCAAACTCTGGAGTTGTTATTGTTATTGTTTTGATCTTTGAGGCAGGGTCTTGTGTAGCCCAGGCTAGCTCAGACTTGCTATGTAGCAAAGATTGCCCTTGAACTCCTGATCCTTCTGCCTGTACCGCATGTAAGTGCTGAGTAAAGGAGCTTGCTTGCCACATCGCCTGGGAGTTCAAGGAAAACTGGAGTAGAGTCGTCCATGACAATTCCCAATCAAAGGTCTCGTGTCCAGCAGCAGGATGCCCACAAGGACACACATAGTTACCTCTCATGGGATACATGCTGGGATCAAATAGCTGCAGAGAGCTGCGGGGAGAAACCCAAAGAGTGGTTGACCAGAAGTAGTAGATGAGACACAGCTGGGCATCCTGACTGCATTTTTAATGTTTTGTTTGTTTATTGAGACAGGGTCCTGCACCCTGGCTTGGATGCTATATAGCCCAGGCTGACCTCAGACTTAGCAGTCCTCTTGCCATCTATCTACTGCGATTACAGGCAAATCACTCTTGGCCCGTCTAGGTCTTGAGGCTTGGAAAAATGTTAACCACACACAGAGTGTTCCCAGAACAGCAACATGTGCAGAGCAGTGTAGGGGAGACAGTACTGCAGACCTGAGGAACCACCAGAGCTCAGTCCTGTGACATGCAGGACCCGGAGCGGGAGGGAGGTGAGTGCAGAGCGTGCTGAGGCGGAGCATACAAGGCTGCGGCACCCGGCTCGAGGCTCAGGACAATGGGTCATAGGAGAGGAGCCCCAGGAAGTAGATGATTCTAGAAGCAATCACATCGGTCCACGTGAAGGCAAAAGTGACAGGGACCACGAATGAGGCCTCCGTGGGGTTAGTACTTACGAGTGGGAAAGGAGCAGGAGGCTAATGCGGAGAAGCTGGCTCCAGCCATTGGGTAGGTTGATTCTGTTAGGACGGATGGAGGCGCGAGCTGATTGGGTACTGCTAGCCCTCTGTTTATTTATTGATATTTATTTTGCAGGATTGTTCTTCATCCTGCCGTGCACCGACAGCTTCATCAAGGTGGACATGAGGACCATCTCATTTGATATTCCTCCTCAGGAGGTGAGCTAAGGACTGTGGTGGCTAAGGACTTGCTCATGGGACTGTTTCATACCGAGGAGCCAGGGTGACATTGCGCAAGGCCTTCAACCTCCCTGCAATCAGCATCCTCATCTGTTAAGGCGGAAGTAGTAACAGAGGGGCCTGCTTGACAGGTGGCTGTGGGGCGTGAGTGGCTTATTACCTGTGATGTGCCTGGGACGGTACCTGACAGCGCAGCGCTGCGTGAATGCTTGTACGTCATGCTGGGCACAGCACAGGGTTATCAGTGTTCTTGTTGTCGTCGCCACTTTCGACCATAACTCTCTTCCACAGTGTCCCAGGTAAGTTGGTAGAAGACAAAGAATTCAGAACAGTTCACGTGGCATTTTAGATGTCTTGGCTGGCAATCACCTTTGCGCTTCTCAAGCAGCAGATCCCTAGAAGGTGAGAGTTGTGAGGCAGATTCCTCCTCCTCCGGGGCAGGGCCAGGGTCCAGCTCGGGGGATTCCCCGTCTGGTACTTTTCCCTCTGCACAGCAGTGATTTCATTCCACACTGGCTGTGTCATGGCCCTTGAAGGACAGGGGGCCACCCTGTACCCACCATGTGTTAGGAGGTGTGACAGCCGTTGCTGACAGCCCACAGGCACGCGTAAGGAGCTGGGTGTGGAAGAGTACGGTCTACATCCTGGTACAAGCCAGAACTTGGCCTGCTCTTATCACAAACTCCAGAAACAAGCTAGGAACTCTCTTGCTGGTACTGATCCAACTTCTCGGTGAAGTCCGACTTCACAGTCCACAGTGACTCGGTGATACCAGGGATCATTTGCACCCTCATCCTAAAAGAACAAGCCTAGAGCATCGATGGATTCCCTACACGTGTCTTCATCTTTCGGGGAAGGTTAGACCTCCAGAGTGCCTTTGTGGGTTGCCGGGAATTGTGGTTTTCTCTGTAAACACCGGACGTCTGGCAGGGTTGCGGTGACTTTTTCTGTCCAGCTGTTCTTAGAACTCCGTTCAAGCTACCGGCCCAGAGTGGATTGGACTTGGCAAGCAACTGTCTTTCCGATCCCCTGTGAACTTACTGCAAGGGAGATAAACAGCCTGCCTGTCATAAACGGTCGGTAGAGACGCTGCAGCCAGCCTTGAAGGCAGCCGTGGCAGGCACAGTGGCATGGGTCCGTTCAGAAGTGACTTTCACTTTCCCCACCACTCATGAGAAATCATTTTCACTTAAGATGGCAACATACTGTACATTTGTTTACAAATCCCCAGCCTCTCTTCCAAGTTAGAGTTATTTTTAGACTTCTCGGCAACAACAACAAAGTATTACCGCTTCCATGCCTGGCAGAACACACAGCTGCGTAGCAACATTGTCGCTCAGCACCTTCTTCCTTGATCTTCATAGAAAAATGGAGCACCTTTAGCTCCATCTTACACATGAGGATCTGTCACATGACCTATACCCCCACTGGATGCCACCCAGTAGGAGGCAAACAGAGCGGAACCAACCTTCAAGCTTTGGACTTCACTCCTGAACACCTCATTTGTTTCAGGATCATATTTCAGTTTAGGCTCTTCTCACTTACTGACCCTCTGCCAGTGCCGGAGAAGCAAACACTGCTGTAAGAAATCCAGCATAATGGAGAAATAGAGACTTCTGTACCTTAAGTCACTAGGGCAAGATACAGTGTGTGCGCACGGGAACTGTGTCTAACTTCCATGTTGAGGCACAGAAGTTTTACTGAGAAAGACAAAATTTTAATGGTGAGAAGAAACGAGCCAGTCTCACGTTTCGTTGGAGAAGGCATCATTTCGTTGGCAAGCAGCATCATTATGAGGGGGACACTGCATACAGGGAGCCAAGCATGGCCTTGTACAAGTGCACAGGAGTGGGGAGCATTGAGCCCAAAGAGGAGCGAGGGCTACATACACAGGTGGTAGAAAGCCACTGAAACATCTTGGTCAGAGATGTCTGAGTTTTAAAGATGGTTGTTGTAAGTACGAATGCTTCTTGACTTTCAGTAGGGTTTTCCCCAATAGACTTACTATATGTTGAAAATACAAGACAAAAGTGTATTTTAGACCAGAGAAGTAGCTGAGTCAGTGAAGTGCTTGGTGTACGAGCAGGAGGACCTGAATTCAATCCCCCAGAACTCATATAAAAAAGCTGGGTGTTGCAAGGTGTGTATGTAATCCCAGCCCTGGGGAGGCTGAGACAAGTGGATTCCCTAAGACTTGCTGGCCAATCAGTCAGTCCCAACCCATTAGGGTCAAGTGCAAGTGACTGTAGAAGACACTTGACATCAACCTGTGGCTTCCACCTGCATGCTGCACACATGCATACACACACACCTCTCTCTCAGCAAGTGCCGTGGTTTCGCAGCACACCACAGAGCGTGTGCGAGTCAGTCCCCTTGCCATTTTGAGCTGGTCAGAAGCAGTGTCTCAGAGCCATGAGAGGGAAAGGGCCTGGGAAAGGGTCATGATTCAAAGTTTGACATAGTTTCTACTAAGTGCTTTCAGTTTCACACCACTAAGTCAAATAATCATTTAAGCTGAACCCTCTTAAGTCAGAGCCCATGTATACAGAGTGTAGAAACAAAGTGAAATAAATGCCTTTTTCCTACTGCAGTTAGTGAGGCCAGTGTTTTACTCAATAAAGTTAACCCTGTTTGCTAAGGAGAAATGTGAAAAGAAAAATAACTCTTGTCATGTGACAGACACTAGTCCCAAAACTCACATGTATTAGCATAGTGATTCTAGCAAGCTGATGAATTAGATACTTTACGAATGAAGAAACTGAGTCCCGAGAGGTTAGGTAATGTTTTCCTGGTACGAGTCGCTTGAATGGTTGTTTAGTCTTATACCTCACTGTAATTATGTTTTCACCTGCCTCTTCCCGTGCACTTTCTGCGCCGCAATGCTGGGCCTCTTCTGTTGTACCAATGTGTCTGCTTTTTCACACGCGATTCTCTCGAGGGAATTCTTCCCTATCCAGGCTCTACCCTCAGAACATCTCCTTCCTGTCTTCCGAATTCCATTCCGGTCCCTCCCATGCCATCCAAGCCGCCACCACTATCCATCCCTCCTCCCCCAGTCCCTTGAAGTCTTCCTTCAAAGTAGGGGCAAGTTTTTTTTTTTAATATTATTTTTATTTTTTCAACTCATACGAAGTTTACTAGTAGCCCATTCCCTCCCACCCTCCACCCCTTCCTGGACCCTCTTGCTTGCTCCGCCCTTTTCTCCTTCCTTTCTCTCCTCCCTCCCTTTCTCCCAGTGCCCCCTCCCCCCAATTGTGGAGCATTCTTTAGTGTGCATGTCAAACTTCCCTTTGGGTCCTCCTCTCTGATGAGGTGTAAGGACTCAGTGGCATTGCCTAGAGCTCTTTCTTGTGTTCCCCTTTCACATAGGAACACTATTGTGGCTGTTAATCCCTTGCCTCTAAGGATCGTAGTGCCTGTGATCCATGCTGGACTATGGAGGTTCAATGATATGTTGGTCATTGTGCAGGTCATGCAAAGTCCCATTATGCTTACTTCGGCCCTAACTTGTGTGGAGTATCTTGCATATCCTTGTTCCTCCCCATCTTTAGGCTCTTACAATCTTACCGCCCCCTCTTCCACAAATTTCCCTGAGCTTTAGGATGGGGAGAGATTAGGTTCTCCTGGTTCCAGGTAGTTGATGTAAAATCTCTGATTTTCTGAATTTTGGTTTGTTGATTTTTTTTTTTTCAGTTTTGCTGCTCCTGCACTGAGGGGCAAGTTTTTTCGTTTTAATTTTTTTCCAGGTGTGATGCCAGCTATTGAGTGGCATCTCAGAATTTGTTGAGTGGTTGAGTTCATGAACTCAGTGAAGAAAAAGACAGGTTTTGTTAAATGTGTAAAAACAGCCAGCCTGCCTTACTGAAGAAAATCAGTTATGTGTGAGGGAATTGTAGAACCACATTCATAGTGACTGAAGAAATGCTGGCATACGAAGGTTGCTTGCTTTCTCTGCAGGTCCTCACTAAAGATTCTGTGACAATCAGTGTGGACGGTGTGGTCTATTACCGTGTTCAGAATGCAACCCTGGCTGTGGCGAACATCACCAACGCTGACTCAGCGACCCGCCTGTTGGCACAAACCACTCTCAGGAACGTCCTGGGCACCAAGAACCTTTCTCAGATACTCTCGGACAGAGAAGAGATTGCACACAACATGCAGGTGAGGAGTGCACCCACACCATCACCCCAGAAAATGAAGCGGAGCAGAGAGGCCCCGACTGTGTGATAATCTTCTGTTCATTCCAGCTGGGCTGGTGCAGCTGTGCTGAAAGGAGGTGATGCTTCTGCTCTGAAAGCCCCTGAGTTCGGAGCAGGCAGTGCTTGGTATTTTTAACCACCCGGTGTGTTTTCCTCTACAATCAGTATTATCCTTTTTGTCCAGCATAGTAGTTCAGAGGTTGTTCTGTAAGATGGTATAGCTGATGCTTCGCCCATGGCTGAGGCCTGCGGATTGTCGTGTAATTGTGATGTTTCCTGGTCGTGTTGCCTGAGCAGCACATGTTAGGCTGTCTTGTTCAAAAACATCACAGTGCTATAAATCTAAATCCCTGCTCTTCATAAAGACTTCATGGCGGGTAAAATCTGTGTTTTCTTCTTTTTGTTTTGAGATAGACTGTAACTCATGTAGCCCTAGTTGACCTTGAATTTCTGCCTCATTTCCTGGGAATTACAGATGCACACTACCCGTGGTCTGTTAAAAATATACGATCCACGTGGTACCAACACAACCTCATGGGATACAGTTATGGTGGTGTTCTGTCCCCTAAAGGAGGGATGTGATATTCTATGACCCTTTCACAGGGTCATAATGAGCTCAGGGGTTGACACGCTGCTGTCACATTTAATCCCAGGCTGGCCATCAATATTTGTAAGTAGTTTCATTTTGGCACGGCCACACCCATTCACTCATACATTACCCATGGCGCTCTTGTCCTGCGACAGCAGGGTGAATGGTCGCAGCAGAGACCTCATACCAGCAGTTCCTTCCTGGGTCTCTTAGAAGCAGCTTGCCAACCTCTGCTTTTCCTCATCCGCAATAGGAATCCCATCAGTGTCCTGGTGCCCCAGTCCTGCCTGCACATTCCTTCCGCTGAGGGGTAGCTGTTTTTCTGCAGCTCACCAAGCGCCTTATCTGCACCACCCCCCAGGGAGCGCGGCACTGCGGGCATCTGGGCAGGAGCTGACGTGTCTCGCTTGGCCTCTCTTCTCCTCTAGTGCACTCTGGATGATGCCACCGATGACTGGGGAATAAAGGTGGAGCGTGTGGAGATTAAGGACGTGAAGCTCCCGGTGCAGCTGCAGAGAGCCATGGCCGCCGAGGCGGAAGCCTCCCGGGAGGCCAGAGCCAAGGTGATGCTTTCTGTTGTTTGGGTGTGCGCTTTGTTTTACTTTGGTCTCCTTGCTGGATTTTCTTTTCAAGTTCAAGATGAATAAAATATCAAAGCCCTCTTTTTGTTTCAAATCCCAGTGTTGGGAGGCCACCACTCACCATAGTTTCACGAACTCGGGTTTTACTTGACTAGGTTATTGCATTATTGGTAAAAAGTGGGGTCACACCAAACGTGTTCTCTGCACATTGGCCTTTTCCTTTGCATCTGAGGACTATGGGTTCAGTAGAGGAACGCATCCCATCACTCGTCCCTGATTGAGCCACCTTGTTCTTCAGTATATTGAGAAGCAGTGGCTTCCAGAGCAAACTGGGATTGAACTGGTCGCTGCCCCGTGCTCCTCACTCGCTCCTGTCTTCTTTTCATTCCCCTTCTTTCCAGGAACTTCTTCCTGCTTCATTTTTTTCCTTCTCTTCCTCTTCCATCTTCTTTTCTCTTTTCCCCCAGTTCTTGCCTATGTCTTAACCCTGTGTCGGTAGCGTAACCTCTCTTGGAAGAGCTGAGGAAACACCTGCTACACGGGCCTAGAAAAGAACCTCTTAAGACGATCATGTTGACAAGCATCAGACAGTCTCGCTGGACTCGAGCTGAGCAAATGAACCAGAAGGTAGTCAAGGCTGAAGGGAGCTGGTCGGTCTTCCAGGACTGTGCCCCTCCCCCCAGACAGCTAGGCAGGCATAGAAGAGGAAGATGAGACCACACAGTCTCACCCCCAGAATCAGCTAGATGAGAAGTTTTCACGGCAGGACTTTTCGTGTCTGTGGCAGGTCTCCCCAACACAAGGAGCAAATGGATTTGTCGTTGTCAGGACAGAAGAGTAGCCAGTGAAATAGACCAACCACAGAGCCCTATCCTTCTGGTGGGATATACTTTAAGCCACAGATTAGTAACTCTAATTTCGTTAGCCAGCACCAATAGAGTAGCCCTCTCGATATGCTGCCTCCAAAGTTTTCCATTAACCAGATGTTTTATGTTTTCTGAAATAATAACTGATGCTCATGATGATACTGCAGAATTCTCAAATGTAAGACTGTTACTGGGTAGAAGATTGAAGGGGTGCTAGTGTTACTGTATGTCCCCTGTTATTTTGAAAATTAGGAATGGCTTTGACCTAGAATCCTTCATTAAAAGTCCTATTTCTAAACCATATTGAATAATAGAATTTCTCATACATAGAATATTATAATTAAAGGATCTTCGGAGATTATCTCCCAGGAGTGACGATCCCCTGTCCCATTACTGCAGCCTTTTATTTCCATGGTAACGGTTAACTGCAGTACTGATTGCAACTGAGCTTAGACTTGTCCTGAGATTCCTTCTACAGCTCTCTGGGTAACGGCCCTCCACTGCTTGGAGCTAGCCTGGAAGTACAACTCATTTGATATGCTCGTCATATGAAAAGCTGGAGCCCAAAAAAGCTGTTTAGAACTGGCTCCCCCCTTCTCTCTCCTCTTCAGGGACCTCTTACCATGGGCCGAGCATCTTCCACAGTGCTCTCAATAGATTGGAAAGACACTTTCCATCTTCCATTTGTAACCAGAAGCAAAGAAAAAGGAAGCCAGTCAGAGTTCTGAGTTACGTTGCTGTCACTTGGATGCGGCTATGGGGTCAGCCTGCAGCTATCTCATGAATCTGGGCTGTGGCAGTCATCGAGGGGTAGGATCCACACAGCGAGTCTGTGTTTATAGAGTGTGCCTAGCAAAATACAGTAGCCCTGTTGCAACTACAGGCTTCCACTCAAGTTCTTGTGGGAAAATAGAGGGTCACTTTTTCTTCAAAGAGCAATTATGGAGGGAGAGAGGGGTGGGGTGACTCAGGACTTGTCTTTGGTGCTCGCATTCTCCTTTTTCATAACTTGCACAAGAATTCCTGATACTCCTTTCCAGCTCATGTTTCTTAGGTGAGGAGTCTACTAATTGAGAGCGGGTGGAGTGCAGAATTACGAAGATCACTTTTCTGTGTTCTTCCCTTGGATCAATCTATGTGATCTCCAGAAGGGAACAGGCAACCCCAATCTCACATATGTGATAAGGGACTAGGGATAGAGTTCAGTGGTAGAGCCTTGTCTAAGCATGCATGAGGTCCAGCACCACAAAATAACAAAATAAAAATGGTCCGTGCATACGAAGTGTTAGTTGATATGGATGGAATTACTACAGATTTGGCCAAAGACCCCGGTCCTCTACAAGTAGCTTGCTTTGCTCTGTAAGATACACCTACATCTAGATGAAGCTTAAGGTATCATTTTCACCTCTTTGGTCACTTGCTGAGAGCAGTGTGTCTGTGGACAAAGTGTGTCCCCATCACGGTGGGTCTGCTTTCCTGGCTGAGATATTATCTGTTTATCAGAGGTAGGAAGTGAGATGTCTTTGATACATATCTAGACCAAAATATGCCTGATTGGATATATGAGATGATGTTGCGGGTGAAGGGGGTATTCATGCATTCCTTACTTTTTGCCTTGAAATGGTCATCTTTAAGTATGTCTGACACTTGCTCCCTCTCAGAGACCAGAGTAGGATATACTGGTTTGCCTTGTCGCACTGAAGGTTTAGTCCTGTAAACTGTTCATTCTTTCAGTGCGTACTCTGTCCCGTATCCTGTCTTGTTTGTGACACTACTCATGCAACCACAAGCTGGACACTTGGGGTGTGGTCATAGCTTCCCATTGCCAGCAGAGAGAAAGCCATGCACCATGTCCACTACCTTTCAGGCCCTGCTCATCCCGCCTCTGCCCTCTTCTCACACAGTGTTTAGTCACTAACAGTTTTGTAGAATTGTGTGGCTTTTTTTATGTTTCATGTGTTCTCCTATAAAATGTCCGTCAACTTTATCCAGACATCAGATCTGTCATTTTTAACGGCATATCGGTTTTTAATACTTGAGTCCTGTAACTTGTCGCCTTGGTCCTCACATTCCCCTTCTCTTGCTGGCGCTGTGTGTTGCACACGTTTCTCTCAGCAGCAGCATGAAATGATCCTTTCCATGTCTGTCTCCCATGTTTGACCATGAAGTGAAGGAGACCGGGTGCCGCTCTATCCCTGCCTTTGCACAGGGCTGTCAATTTTGGTGTCACTCTCTTCCTTGTTTGTTTGTTTGAGGTAGAATCTGTCACTAAACCTGGAACTCGCCAGTTAGGCTAAGCTGCCTAGCCTGAGAGCAATAAGGATCCTCCCGTCTCTGCCCCCCAGTACTGGGATGGCCAGCAGGTCCCACCACCCAGCTTTTTTTTTTTTTTTTTTTTAATTTGGGCACCGAAGATCAAACTTAGGTCCTTGTACAGCACGTCTTTTACTGGCTATGACCTCCCCCACCCTCTATTTACAAGAATATTATAAACCATTCGTATTTTGAGGTCCCTAGGAGAGCAACTGGTGACTCTAGTTTTAATCTTGATTATTACAGTATCCATATATCTTTTCCTCTAGGATTGCACATTAAAGGCAGTTAGCCTCTAAGTCTTTGGCATTAATACATAATTGGGGGGGGGTCAGTGGAAGAGATGGCTCAGTAGTTAAAATACTTGCCATATAAGCAAAAGGACCAGAGTTTGACTCCCTGGGTTCCAGGACAAAAGCCAGGTGGGTGTGGCAGGCAGCCCCCCTGTAACTCTGTACTGGAAGGCAGAGAGGCCACAGTAAGAGAGTGCGCTGAGCTTATCACATGGTCAGGCAATTTATTTCAGCACAAAGAACATCTAGAAGCCGAGTGTCTAGAAACTAGTTACTTCCTGGGCAGTTCTGAGCACCACCTGAGGCATACGCACCCCAGTTTGTAGACCCCATGTGACACCATGAGGTTCGCTGCAGCTCACCTCTCCTCTCCTCTATCCCTAGGTTATTGCAGCGGAGGGCGAAATGAATGCGTCCAGAGCTCTCAAAGAAGCTTCCATGGTTATCACCGAGTCTCCTGCCGCCCTTCAGCTCCGGTACCTTCAGACGCTGACCACCATTGCTGCTGAGAAAAACTCCACAATCGTCTTTCCCTTGCCCATAGATATGCTGCAAGGCATCCTGGGGGCAAAACACTGAGCCGTGCTGTCCCTTTCCACCCATAAGTAACGAGGACCAAAGTAGCCTGAAGCTCACAGGGAGAGTAGGCAGAACGCAAATGTCCTCCCTCCCTTTCCTTCATTGTATGCTGAGTGTGGGCGCTTAGAATGATTAGGGGTCATAAAACCAGATGAAAGAACTGCTTTGGGGCTGGGGATGTAGCTCAGTGATAGAGCACTCGCCTAATGCTCAAGGTTCTGGGTTTAATCCTTAGCACCAAAAAAAAAAAAAAAAGGTTGTAAATACCGAGAAAAGACAGATATAATTTATATAAGATAATCGCTTACTTTTTAAGATGTTTAATAATTTGCATTTTTAGATTATTTTATAGTAGATTAAGCCCTCTACTTTTAACTTCTTTGAAGTCCTTCTGAGCCCCGTGCGAGCACAGTCCTGTCAGGCAAGAACAGCGCTTTGAGCTGCCACCCCATACCTCTGCTGGGGAAATGTTTTGCAGAAAGCGATGACCTTATGCTCCGTGGGCCCTCTGTGCCTTTCCTCCAGGGAATCTTAACCAGGGCATTTCCCTAATGCCCACTCACTCTGTAGACCCAAGCTATGTTTCAAAATAGTCCTGGTTTCCTTCGCAAGCCTGTCGAACTAGATGAAATAGTCAAGGTCACCGAAAAGGCTGCCCTGACCCTTTGGCAACTCAGTTCTGCTGCCGAGGGCTCTTTTGAAAATATAGGTGCATTTTAACTTCGCTGAGCCTCCTTCACAAGTAACCGATCCCCCATAGTCAGCTAGTCACAAAGCGCTTATCCTCACTGTTGTCTATTTTCACATATCAAGTTTTTAAATAATTGGATTTTTTCAAAAAATAAAGATTTTCTCTAGGTACTATAAATAACTGTTACATGCCCATTTAAAGACCAAACTGCTTTTTAAAAGAATCTTTAAAAAACCATTATATCTGGCTCTCTGCATGTTATTAACTATTAGACACTGTGAAATGTTTTGATCACTAATCCTACTTACTAAGCAGTATAAGACACTCACAATGCATTGAACATGAAAGGTCTGACAATCTTGTGCAGACACTGTCAAACTTAAGATGTCACATAGGCGTAGAACTTTTCTCCATTTCTTTTTCTACGGCAGAAGGTTGGTGGGGGAAGAGGAAATGGCCCACACCGCCACAGGTTGGGGACATTCACGACACAGCTTAGGGCTCTCAGTTCACCCGGAGGAGGCTGGAAGCTTCCTTCCCAGCATCCTGTTCTCAGCTGAATCTGTGGGACTCACCTGTGGTGGTGGTTCCCATGAATCCTTTGTCCAGGCTTACTGCAGAAAGCCTTGAGCCCCTGTCTGCGTGGGCTTCAGGATAGGTTGGTGCATATTTTGAATTTAAAATGATGGTTTCATCTGTCTTGGGAAGCCCTCGAAGGCCAGGTGGTCTCTTGTCCTGGTGAGCAGAGGTAGAGCAATGACGGTCTCACTTCGTGTTCTCTCTCCAGACACCAAATGACCTTTGTTTCTGTGCCTTGTGAATTCGTAGTCTAGTAGGCTGAAGGGGCAAAGAGGGGGCTGCATAGTGAGGGTGCTAGCGTGAGGATATCCAGCTGGCCTCTTCTTCTAGTCACATACAATAAAGTGCACTGCAGCCGTTTTTCCTGAGTGTGAGTCTCTGTCTACCTGTATTGTCGTGTTAGTGTGTGTGGAGTTCATTTTCTCCATCAGATGCTGCAGCGCCAGGCTGACTCATGCTCTGTCCTTCGAGTGCCAGGCTGGACCCTGGTTCATGCACTCACTGTCCATTGAGTGCCAGGCTGGCTCACGCTCTGCCCACGCATTTTCCCTAGAGAGTCAGAGGTCCATCTTCTAAGCCACGGCTGGCTTCCTTTCCCTTCCCTCCTGCTTGCTTCTCTGCATACTCACACACCTGCTTCTGAAAGTAAGCGTGGAAAGCCAGGGCCTCTGCCTGTGCTTAGCCTTTGCAGAGCTGTCTTGAGCCAGTGGTTTGGTGGAAGACGGTCGCCTGGCCCTGGGCTCTAAGGCTTGTGGGCAACCTCAGTGCATCCTCAGAAGAGTTTAACGAGAGCAGTGCATTGTTGCTGAATGACTGCAAGACCCAAACAACACTATTCTCAGGTATGCTTTATCAGCACGGCAAGAAAATCCATACCAACAGGAGCTGAAGGCCACACTGTGTCCACAGAAATTACTGAGAGAAGTTTATTTCCTCACTGGCTAGTGTATCTATGTGCTCAAGAGCTGAACCAGCTTCCTCTGTCTTATCCACCCGCCCAGGAAATGGTTCCACCCAAGATAGACTGGACCTTCCCACATCAACCCGGTGATTCCCCATAAGCTTACTCGGGCTTGCTTTAATTAAACAAATTCTGTACAGAAAGCTGTGCACAAAGGCTCAGCTTTCAATCGTCAAGTGAGTGCCTGTGACGAAATACCATGCCCATTTTGTAGATAACTGGAAGCTTTTAGGTAAAACTTAAGCCAGAGTCTCACAGTTGGTAAGTTGTGGGGTTGGCGTGTAAACCCAGACTTTCCTAGTGTCAAAGATGTCGAGGTGGTTTTGAAACGATGTGCGTTTCATGTGCCGCTGCTGGCCGTCGTTTCATGTGCAGATCACATGGTCAAGACTCTCCAGGGACTTGGCATTCATTCTGAGCAGGACTTAAATTTAAGCTTTAGTTGTGGATTATTTGGTCTAGTCAAAGTTCAGTACAAAAGAGGCATTGATTGGGTGTTCGCAACCACCTGTCACAGTGAATGATGGGAAAAAGGAAAAAGAAAATGCTCAAGAGACAGAGCTTGATGCCCACTCAGCCGCATTCCTCCAGGAGATTGCCCACCTGCTCTTTCCAAGATACCAGGAGTAAGTAGTCCCCTCCTTAGCAGTCAGTCCGCTTTTCAAGTCAAAGCACGCATGATGAAAAGATTGAAAAGTATCCACCACAAGTTATAACTTCTTAGGCCCTCGTAACACAAAGTAAGCTGGTTGTACCCACGTGAGTCATAGGTAGACGCCCCCGTTATTTGCCCACAGTCTGAGAGCAGGTTCAGGCCAGAAAGAATTGTCAACCCTGAAGATGGGGGAGGGAATAAAGCTGAAACCAGTCACATTCTAAGCCAACTGGTGGCGCATCGAAGAAACAAACAAAAATAAGCTAACTTTACAGTATCATAAAGCATGATAAACTTCCTTGGATTGCGGTTGGCTGGGTGAGGGCGTCCTGACTTCACAGCACAGTTAGCCGTGGGAGCTGAGCCTGGGAACAGTGAGGCGCAGGGAACCAGTGGAAAAATGGAACTGCTGCTTGTCATTCCGAACCCATGAGAACATGAGAATGTTTGGGAAAACAACATAAAAATGTTGAGCAGTTTCAAAAGACACTCTTAAATGAGGCTCTCCACTCAACTAATACGTTTTGCTTCTCGGTATCTGACATTTCTTTATCAATTAAAAAAAAAGTGGAATTTGGGGCTGGAGAGGCGGCTCAGGGGTTAAGCCTCTTCCTTGCAGGGGGAAAGTCCATGAGTTAGGATCCTAGACCCCATGTACAGACGCCAGGCGGAAGCGGGGGCGGCCTGCGTTTTTGGTCCTGGTGGGCGGAGCCTATGAATCCCGGGGCAGTGTAAATGAGAAGGTGGAGGCGGTCCATGGTGGTTCCCGAATTCGTCCGTGGTTCTACACACACACAGACACACACACACACACACACACACAATTGAATAAATAATTTTTTTTTTTTAAAAAGTGGAATTTGTGGGGCTGGAGAGGTGGCTCAGGGGTTAAGCCTCCGCCTTGCAAGCGGAGGGTCCTGAGTTCAGATCCCAGATCCCACGTATAGACGCCAGGCGGAAGCGGAGGCGGCCTGCGCTTCTGGTCCTGGTAGGGCGGAGCCTGTGAATCCCGGGGCAGAAGGAGGTGGAGGCGTCCATGGTGGTTCGCGAATTGGTCCGTGGTTCTACACATACACAGACACACACACACAGACACACACGCGCGCGCACATACACATGCACATGCGCACAGTTGAATAAATAATAATAAAAAAAAAATTTAAAAAAAAGTGAAAAAAAAAAAGTGGAATTTGAGAGCCAGTAAGACAGCTCAGCAGGTAAAGCCACTTGCCAACACACCTGGCAACCCAAGATCTAGACTTAGAACCCATGCTGATTCCTCCCACCTCAAGTTGTTTTCTGATGCCACAGGTGTGACCATGCACATACATACATACCAGAGTTGGTTTTGTTTTTGTTTAAAGTAAAATTGAATCATCCCCGATCTTGTTATATTTTAATATCTTGTGCAACAAAATAAGAACTATGCGGAATTCGGTTGCCCAGGATTCAAGCTCAGGGCAATCTTAGAGACAGGCAGTTTGATATCTGTCTTGGTAAGTCAGGATCACCGCTTCCTTGTGAGACAGCCAGAAGTCTGACATTATGTGGAAGACCAAATCTGTGGTTGAAGTGAAACCCTTTCCCATGGACCTTTTACCTCTGAGGTTAAAAAAAAAAAAAAAAAGGAAATGAAGACAGTTCCGTTTCAAGCACTGTAGAGTTAGTTCTCTCTCTGCAAGACACAGCCTCACCCTTGCATGCGCTGGAAACCAAAGGAAGAATTCATGGGCAGCTCTACCTGGGGGTTTTCCGGAAAGTCTGCTAGCTCTGCTCTCTGGGAAAGTTCCGTTTTGGTTACAATTTATCAGGTTGATGGCTTGGATCAGTGAAAACAGACAGCCCTGGAGGGCAGGCAAGGTATGCTGGGAAATAGTCCAAACTTCTTGCCTGCCACTCAGACCACCAAGGCTTAGCGCTCCCCACGTCCATTGCAGTCAGGGATTCTCTCTCCTTGGGCTCAGCGTCCTCTCCCCCACAGCACCCCTAATTTTGGGTTTTGTTGCACTCTTGCTTGAGATGATGACTTCCACCTCCCCACCCCACCCCCTTGCCCTGCACCCCGCCCTGTGCTTCACAATGAGGGTAAATTCCTGTTCCTCTACCCTCCACACTTTTGCTACGACTCAGCTTCTCAGGAGGCAGGGTCCCCTGGGGAATCCTGCTTCTAAAAATCTCCCTGGACAATTTCAGGGCTCGGTCGGCATTAAAAACAACAGTGTAAACACACCATACCACACACACACACACACACCACACTTCCTACCATATAAACCTCACACTGGGTGGTTCTATAGCTCTGTGCTCCAGTCTAGAACATAAGTTGGCCTGGAAAAAGAGGGGGGATGGTTGAGAGGAAGGGGGAGCAGGCTTACGCACTCTCAGGGTGCCTCTGAGGAGAAGAGGTTTTGGAACCGTTCATGGAAAAGCCCAAGAGGAATTTTCTGACACCCCAAGCCAGAGCCGAGATTCAGGCCCAGGGGATCATGTAGGACACCAAGGAGACCCTCGGCTGCGCTCCAGAGACCGCACACCTGGGCGTATAGCCAAGGGAGTCACCTGCTAAGGTGGAAATCTCTCTGAAGGTTTTCTCTGGGCAGCAGAAGGAACTTACAGTGTGTCGGGGACCTGCCCGAAAGAGGAGGCACAGGCACACGTTGTGGGGTGTGGGTGGCTATGGCGACGCCCTTTGCCCACTTTCTCCTTTGGGGAATGTAGTTGACTTTGAACTCTCCGCCCGCAGCTGCCCCAAGACCATGCCTCCTGATGACCAGGCATGGGAGGAAAGTTAGACGTGCAGTCTCGCGGGACGCACCTAACTCATTGGCTGTAACTCTAGCTCAGCTTTGAAACGTGTTCGTATATAACTTTCACGACAGCATTGTGCACAGTAGGCAAAAGGTGGAAACACCCAAGCAGCCACGGATGGACAACTGGATGGACCAGATGTGTGCGATGCTAGATATTGATTGGCACCTAGGACAACCCTTCCAAGCCGGCTGGTTCTGTAGATTAGGTTCTGTAGATTCTGGGCATGTCTGTAAAAGATCATCCAATGTTAACTGATGCGGGGGAACCCACATTCATGGTAGGTGGGCCATTCCTTATGCGATCTGGGATTGTATGGAGAGAAGAGCCAACAAGTAAGACATTCACTCTGCTTTCTGCTTTGGACTATGGGCCTCATGTGACCAGGCTTCCTCTGCTGTGACTTCCCAGCAGGGATGGGCCCTGACCTAGAGCTGTGCGCCAAATAAACCCTTTCTCCCATAATAGCCTGGGTCAAGTTATTTTTGTATCAGTGAGTAATGAAACAAAAACAATGGAATATACACATCTAGGGGAATAGAATTCAGTCGCAAACAGGGACGACAGGTGGATATGTGCTGTGGCGCAGATGAACCTTAAAAAACGAAAATGAGCCAGACACAGATTAGAAATACTTTATGGCAATACTAAAGGCAAATCCGTGCAGGCAAACTGTAGAACATAGAATTCCCAAGGCGAGCAGGAGGGAGGGATTCAGAGTTGTATAATGTACATAACACTCATGTTGGGGGCTATGAAAAATGGTTAAATACCAGAAGTGGCTCTCTACGGCTACAGTCACACATGTAGAAATGATCAACACTCTGTCCAAGCCTGAGGACCAATATCCAGTGCTGGGGGGAACAGAGATAAGCAGCTGGTCCCCAGGGCTCACCGGTCAGTCAGTCCAGCCAGTCAGTGAGCGTGACAGTTAATCCTGGAAGTCAACTTGACCCACCTGGCATTAACTAGAGACCACCTGAAGAGATTATCTGGATCAATACACGTACAATACAAAGACCAGCCCTAGATCCAATTGGAATCTCCCTAGATCTCATTGGAACCTTCCAGTAGCGGACCAGATAAAAGGAACCACAGAATAGGAGACTGGGAAGAAGAGAGACTCTCTGAAGCTGTTCTAGGAAACGCTCTTCCCTCCTGCCACCTGGTTTCTTCATTTCTTTGACCCTCCAGTTCTCCAACCCTCCAAGTCTTCAACATGACTAAAGACTCTCCAGGAATCCTCCAGCCTTCAGCCATCACCTACTGGACTACTGGACTGAGCAGCTACTGGCAGCCAGTGTTGGATTACCTTGGCAATATCTCATAAGCCAACTCAGTAAATTCCTTTTATATATTCATTGAGTTGATTCTGTGACTCTAGAGAACCCTAATATGGTGAGCTCTGGGTTCAATGTAAAAACACACCTCAAACAGCAAGGTGGAGAGCCATGGAGGAAGACACCCATGGCTGACCTTTGATCTCCACTCATGCATGGTGAGTGCACTTATGTGATAGATGATAGATAGATACATACATATACACATATACACATACATATAGGTAGAGAGATAGATACATACGTACACAGATACATAGACACATACATAGAGATAGTGTCATAGTTAGACACAGGTGTCAACTCGACAGTTGAGAGTTTGAGCTCTGGGCACATTTGTAGAGAATTAGTAGTTGAGTTAAGCCCAGAGTAAATCTGCAGGAGATTGTCTAGCTGATGGGGAAGGCCCAGCCATGGTGGGTGGAAATAGGCCTTGTACAGGTGAATAAAATACAGAGATCTGGTTGAGAAAGTTGTCATCTTTGTGTACACTTGGCCAGATATGCTGGCTTGGCAAGTAAGGATCGTCTCTCTCTCTCTCTCAGCCACTATGTAGACATGGTGTGGCCAGTTCCCTCAGTCGTGGTGTTGGTGTGAGCTCTCCCGTCAAGGTGTACTAAGAACTGTAACCAGACTATCGTAAGAGAATAACTCCTTGTTCCCATAAGTTGTTTGATGGTGATTTTATCAGCAACTATACAGGCGAACTACAACAGATAGATAATACACAAATAGATGATACACATATACATGGATAGACAGATACATAGATAAATTATAGATATATAGATGGATATCAGATTCATAGATGACAGACAGATGATGGAAAGACAGATGGATCAATTGACAGATAAAATGTTAGAAAGAATACTTCACCGCACACAGCAACAATAAGCTGGCCACCCCACTACCCCAGCTCCTCCAACACTGAGGCAGGAGATCTGAAGATTCAGGTTCAACCTAACAACATAGAAAGATGGTTGCTCAGAATCGAATAGAAAGGTCTGGAGTACAGCCCCATGGTAGAGCACTTGTCTAGCAAATGCACAGCGTTCAATCCCCAGCACTAAAGAAAAAAAAAAAAAAGGTCTAGACCATTAGATTTCAGAAGAATATTTGGATTTTGACCTGCCTGAAAAGCTCTGCCCACTGCCTGGACTAAGTAAGTGCTGTGCAGAACACTCCTACCCGGCCTCCTTTCCTTCTCTTCCTCTTCGGTGCCTCCTGCCTCGTGGTCTGATGGTTCTCCCAACCTTCCTCCGTGGCTCATCTTGGCATTGGCACACAGAGCAAAAATAGCTCATCTGCTCGCAGTTCCTTGCAAGGGACCTGTCTGAGCAGCTTTAGAATTACCGGGGTCACAGACTGGGCAGAAACTACTCATGGATAGACAGGACTGTGGAACCAGGAAGATGGGTTGTTAGATACACAGGTGGCAACCGGACAATTGATAGTGAAACTCTGGACACATTGGCGGAGAGTTAGTAGTTAGGGCACAGCCTGAGCAAGCCCGTCTGATTGATACGGGAAGATCCAGCCCGTAGTAAGTAAGACCCTTCCCTGGGCAGGTGGATAAGGTGGCAGAAGCTGGTTTAGTAAGTTGGCATTCAAAGCATGCTTTGGCAAACAGTGAGCTATTCTGGCAATCCCTGTGGATATGGTGTGAGTTCCCTCGGCTCCTGGTGTTGGTGTGTGTGAGCTCTCCTGCCAAGCTGGCCGAAGAATGTAACCAATCATAAGCTAGAACAAAACCCTTTGATTCCTTAAGCTGTTTGGTTGGGAATGTATCGGCAGTGTGCAGGCAAATTGCAACAGACATTGAAGCCAACACTAGGCAAGCATACTTCCAAAAGCTCTTTATTGAACTCAGTATTTCCAGAGCACAGATAATGGAGACCATTTTTTTTTTTTTAAAGACCCTGAATTGTCACAGGGCTGGTTTGGCTACTGAGAAATAAAATAGAAAAGAAAACCATACACACACGCCACTGTTGCCCTGTTTGCCGGGGATCTCTTTGGGAGATGACAGTTCTCAAAGGCACTGATGGGGCACACTGGTAAGCCCCGTTCTTCCTCAGGCCGTCAGCTCAGCCAGAGCCCTATCCAAGGGGTCCACAGACCAGTAATTATCATCCCAGCCGAGGAACCAGCCCATGAAGGAAGGAGGCTCGAAGCCTTGCTTCACCACGGTGATGGGGGTTCTCCTGTCCCGGTTAGCGGGGTCTGTCTCGATGTACCGCTTGGCTGCAGACACACATGAAAGAGAAGAGAACCCAGAGATGCTAAGTGACCTCTTTTCCCCAGGGAGAGGCTGGCCTTGGGCAGGGGCAGCCAGACATTGACAGCAAGGGTGGCTTAGTTTCCAATTTCCCACAATTCTCAGCTTTCCCCTGGCTGTATCATTTCCCCTGATGATAGGACGATATTAAATAGAGAAACTGCTTGTAATCTCCCAGCCTCAACATGAACTCTGTTATTTGGCTACAGGGATCTGTTCAGACACTGACAGGCGAAGTCCCTGGACAGCTGGAAATCAGACGCGGCTTCTTGTCTATTCTTGCCTGTATCTGAAGGAACAGCTGTGTCCCTTCACACCTGCTATAACTTGGATGTAGAATGTCCCCAAAGGCTTGGTCATCAGCTAGAGGCCACTGGAAGAGTAGTCGACTACAAGGGGTAGGTTCTTGGGATATGTCCTTGAAGGACATAAAGGGACCCCATCCCTCCCTCCTCTCCTCTTTCATCAAGCCTGAGCAGAAGGGATATTCTGTCATGCATCATGTGGCCTCGTCATAGGCCCAAAATTATATGGTCAACTGACCCTGGGTTCAAAGTTCCCAAATAAACCTTCTCTTCTTTATAAACTGATCGCCCCCAGGATTTGACAACCACGGAAAATTGATGGCCATTTCAACCCTCACCAAGGACTCAGGCGAATCTGACTATGCAGGAGAAAGTCTCTGTCTCATGGACACTAAGTACCAGATCAGTGTAGTAAGTGGCTCCCATCTCCCCACAGCCAACCCCAGCCCCTCTTCCCCCGAGAGCTGGGGTCCTCACCGGAGGACAAGGCTTCTGTCTTTTCCTCTTCTTGAGAATCTTTTCCGACCCAGACAAAGACCTGGAGATGAGATGGGAAATAAACAGCCCATGAGAGGAGCCGCTGGAGAGAGAAGGGGTCTCTGGAGAGAAGGGGCCTGAGGGACAGGCAAGACAGCGCACTCTGCTGATGACGGGAAACACACGGAGCAGAAGCTGTCTCCCAAAAGGTCATGGGTCGCTGCTGCTTCAAAAGCATGGATCTGCCCCATAAATGAGTGGCCAGACACATTCGCCCTCGTGTCACACACTGGGAGGCTGTTCTGCACGCATGTCTGTGTGTCTTGAAAACAATGGGTTTAGAGATGGGATTAGGGGCTGGCGAGATGGCTCAGCAGGTAGACGCTTGCCGTCAAACCTGGCCACCTGGGTCTATCCCCAGGGCCTATGGTGGAAGGAGAGAACCAGCTCGCAGAAGTTGTCCTCTGACTTTCACACACACTGCACATGCCCCCAAACACAGGATAAATAAATAAATAAATGTCAAAAAACTTCAAGCTTGTAATTAAAAAAAAAAAAAACCATGACTATCATTTTGAGCTTTATGATGTTTATACATAAAAGTTAATTATTGAGATTCTGCTGCTTTTACACCCATTTTAAAAATCTCTCTTTCTCTCTTTTTCTGTGTGTGTCTGAGTGTGTGTGTCCATGTGTGAGTGTGTGTGTGTGTGTGTGTGTGTAGAGCACGTGCACGGTGCACATGTGGAGGCTAGAAGGCAACCTCAGGTGTGGGTCTTAGCGTATTAATTTGTTTAGGGCAGAGGTTCCTGTTACTTGCCACAGTGTATGCCAGGTTAGCTGACCAGTGAACTTCAGGGGATTCTCCTGGCTCCTCCTCCTATCTTGCCACAGGAGTCTTGGGACCACAGACAGGCGCTATCATGCCTGGTTTCCATGTGGGTTCTGGGCATCTGAACTCAGGTCCAGCAAGTGCTTCACTGAGCCACTCCCCGCCCAGCCCTGCCGTCATTTTTCATGAGTCTCTCGAATGACCATGTTCAGGAGCATCTGCCATAGACAAGAGATGGCTTTGGGCAGTAAGATGCCAGGCTCTGTGGCTCCGCCTCACTTCTGAACACGTTTCCTGCGTGACCCGAAGCCCTTCGGAGGCAGTACTGCATCTATCTGGCCCATCCTAGAAGTCCTAGTACATTTTGCCTGGAAGATGGTGGGGCCAGTAAACATTGGTCAGGACTATCTAGGGAGAAGGGCTAACATGTAAAATCGCTGCCAATTCTGCCACTGGCTCAAACTGAAAAGGTTCAGGTCCCAATCTTTCCACTGGGGTTTCCCTGAAGATACCCCATGGGTGGAAGGCAGGCTTGGGCCTTCCTGACCGATTATTGTATGGCCCAGAGGATTCTGGGAGCAGGCCCTGGAAGACAGGGTATAGGTCCACACCAGCAGTACAGGCCTGTGCTCCGTGAACACTGTGTAAGTGCACGGCAGGCACAGCCTTACCCTGCCAGGTCCTCCACACGGTCACGCCAGGAGGTGACACGAGAGAGTCCAGAGTCCTCCTGACCAGGACCAGGGCCACTTCCAAGCCTCCAGGCGACACTACATGACTCACCTGTGCACATGACACACTACTAAATTCACTAACAGATGTGCAACTAAGGTGCACACTCCCCAGAGGCTGAGAAGGAGATGGATGCAAGCTGCCTGGTCTGGGTTTCCAGGGTGCCCTGTGGGTTCCCAGGACTGTGCACCTGCCAAGGAGGTTTCACAGCCCCCACATGACAGCCGAGGAAATGGAAGCTCAGAGAGGTGGCGTCTAGGGAACTCTCCTGGTGGCTTTGCCGGTCACCCTGGCTTCATCCTCTCTCCTGCTCTCACCTGGTCCCAAGTGTCAAGGAGCATGACGTCATCGGTAGCCAGGTCCTCCTGCATGAGCTCGCCGGGGACTTCTTCGATCTGGGAGGGGGAAAAAGGCCATCAGGCAGGAGCAGCTGCAGTGGCCGCCCGCTGTTGGTCCCCAGGATGGCATGGCAGGGAGCATCCCACTGGCATGGGGCTCATCCTCCACACTGGGCCACCAAAGCAATCCTCCTGCCCCTGTCATTCACTGACCTCCTTCCCCAGGGGAAAGCAGAGACCGTGACCTCTAGACTCACCACAAAACGTCCGATCTTGTTGGAGCAAGCAAAGAGGCGAGGCGGGTGGGCATCCATTTTCTTGTCCTTCAGCCGTGGCGATGTGCGGTACGCGGCCTTCCCTCCTAGGGCCTCCCAGAAGCCATCTGCAAGGGGAGGGGAGACTGTACAGTTACCGAGGGGGGAAGTCACGGCCCCCATAGGCACATCTCACCAGACCCTGGGACGGGACCGGTCCCAGGCTCAAATCAACCCTGCTGCTCCCCATCTTCAACTCCCAGGAGTGTAAGAGGCAGGGAGCCGAGGGAATCTGAAGATGACGAAGAGGAAGGTCTGGAGAGAGCAGACTTGGCAGGAGACACACGGCAGCCGGGTGGGGATAATTATCCCTGCTCAGCACGCGGAGCATGAGCTTCAGAGAGAGCAAGCAGCTCACTCGAGTTCACGCAGCCGGGAATGGGAGGCGGAGTTTTTCTGACTCCAACCTCCATATTCTTTCTACAGTGACTGACCTGTCAGTGCCTATTCTGTCCTAGGTAGCTGGGTTTTTTTTTTTTTTAAATTGAAATTCATTACAATTAAGTGCAGGTAAACATTTCTCTTTATTTCTGCCTTCCTCTTTATTCCCACTGGTAATATTCCTCTTTCTTTTCTTTTCTTTTTCTCTTGCGTGTGTGTGTGTGTGTGTGTGTGTGTGTGTGTGTGTGCGTGTGTGTGTGTGTATTTGTGTGTGTGTGTCTGTGTCTGTGTGTCTGTGTGTGTGTGCCTATGGAGACCCAACAGTGACATCAGGCATCGTCCTGCACTGCTCTACCTCCTTACTGCTTTGTTCTGGGGTCCCCCAGGCTCTACCTTCCAGGACTGGAATCGCAGGCTGCCACCATTTCCACCTAGCATTTTTACATGGCATCTGGGGATCTGAACTCAGCTACTTCTGCTTGTGAGGCAAAGGTTTTTAACTCCTGAGCCATCTCCCTAGCCCCCCACGGGTCTCATTTCAAGGGCTCAATAGCTACATGTGATTAGCAGACATCAGCCTGGGTCTGGGAACAATGACACACATCCATCCTCACAAGAATTTCTGCGAGACGGAACTACAGCAGACCAAGCTATAATTCCCTGCTTTCAGGAAACACCAGGCAGGAGGGGTGGACTCCAAGTACCAGCAGAAAAGAGGGCAGAAGGCTTGAGAACTGGCATGTGAAAGAGGTTTGGGTCTGTGTTCAGGAAGCAAAGCAGACCGTGGCTCTCTGGGCTGCCCCTTGGATGCCTTCACCCTGCTTTCTGGGAAGTAACCGCCTCCTCCAGTAGCCCTCCAGGATTGCCCGGCCTATGCCAATTCTCCTTTAACTTCCAGCAACCACTCTGCTACACTCAGTTTATTTACACATTGGGGGATAAAGGGCATGGGGGACAGTGAGGGTCTGGGGGGGTCTGAGCAGAGGGAAGAGGGACAATGAGAGCGCTCTGGGCCCCTGCATGGCCCTCACCTGGCTCGCTGCCTTCTGCCACCTGCACAGGCTGAGCCCGCAGCACCTTCAGCAGCTCCTGGGCCCCGGTCTTCTCAGCTTCGCTGGCTCCTGTACCCACCCACAGGTATGCAGCCGAAGGGGTTTTGAGCACGAAGGCGTCATTGGAGTTCAGGGCACCAGCCTTAGCCATGACCTAAGGGTGAGGGGGCAGCACTCAACTGATCAGGAGCCAGCAAAGAACAAAACAAAACAATCCAGCCCACCAGACTCTGCGCAGGGCTCGCTTCTTGAGCAGCAGAGATGGGAAGCACATCCCAGCGGAGTTCTGGGGTGCAAATGGAACGCTGAGACGGCTTGGCTAACACCCACAATTCTCTAGTGTCCCGCGACTAGTGAGAATGATCTGGAACTCTGGGCTACATCAATAGAAGACGATGCCCAAAACAAAGAAGGTGAAAGAGTAATGCTTAGATGCTTAGACCGCCCTGGAGAATTATGTCCAGATAAGACAGCCAGTAGCCTACTAGACTGGGATCTAGTGTTCAGGCAGTATAGAGTGATCGCCATGGAAAGTGGTGAGCTGCCCGTTCCGGGAAGTATACAAGGGGCATTGAGTATCACCAAAGAGGGGGAAAGTTCAAGACAGATGATCCTGCTGCCGAAGTAGGAAAGTCTGAAAAGCTGCTCCCCCGCTTTCCCCAGCTCCAGCCAACCTCCGCCGGGCACTTGGGGAGGGCAATCCCACCTGGAGCCTGGGATGGGGCATTACCTCAACGGCTCGGGTAGCTCCAGAGCTGCTGGCTCGGACTTGGAAGAGGCGGGTACTGGCGGGAGCTGTCTGCCCACCGTCGCGGGAGGTGCCGCCCTTGTAGATGATCATGGGTTTCCCGCCAAACATGCTCATGAGGTGCGCGGGCTCCTTGCCTTGGACCACACGGCTCTGGTCGAGAAAAGAGAAAGCATTGGCCTTCTGTACGGCCATCGGGCAACCCCTTCCCCAACAGGATCATCATGGTGTAGTAAAGTGTGACACGGAGCCCCAAGACCCACAGGACCTGGGCACGGGGAAGGGAGAGCGGGCGACGATGCCACACCCAAGACCCCTTGAGTACTGTACGCCCCACGAGGCCTGCCCCTGCTGAGATGACACCAGAACCAAGGGAGCCTGTGTGCAGACATGCACGGCTTGTACTGGGACATTCTTCCAGAATGCTGACGTCAGCCCTAGACATGCAAGAGGGTAGAGTGGGGAGAAGATCCCTCCAGATCTGGAGATGCTGCTGCACCTCGTGTGACCCACAACTCTCCTTCCTCCCCGCCCACATTTAGCTCAACCGCCTGTCTTCTTACTTTATACTGTGTGGTGTCCAACCCGACAGACAGATTCCTTGTCCTAAATGTGCCCTGCAGGGGATTAGCTGGGTCTCCCCTGCTGGACAGCCATGAGGGGCACAGTATCTGACTAGATATGGACACGTGGTGCATCACATGGAGGCTGCAGAAGTACTTGTTATGTAAATGGATGGAAGGTGAGATGGAGGGATAGATGGGAGGGTGGGTGGATGAAATGATGGAGGGATAGGTGGGTGGATAGATGGATGAATGGGCACACAGATGGATAGATGATGAATGAGGGAGTGGGTAGGAGGATATATGTATATATGTTATGTATGTAAATGGATAGATGAATGGATTGGCAGATGAGTGGATGGATGGACAGGTAAATGGGTACATGAATATGTTGGTTAAGTGAATGTGTGGATGATTGGGTAGGTGAATGCATGGGTAGATGAATGGATGGATGGAGGGATGGATAGGTAAATGAGTGCATGGATACATGAATGAGTGGATGGATGAGTGGCAGGTGAATGGATGGAAAGATGAGTAGACGAATGGTGGGTGAGTAAGTAGGGTGGTTAGGCAGGTAAGTAGAGGGATGGATGGACAGATGAGTGGTGGGTGAGTAGGCAGGTAAGTCGAGGGATGGATGGACAGATGAGTGGTGGGTGGGTAGGCAGGTAAGTCGAGGGATGGATGGACAGATGAGTGATGGGTGGGTAGGTGAATGAGTGGATGGATAGTAGACAGGTAGATGGGCAGATAGGTGGCTGCAGATACATGGATAGGTGATCAGACTGATGAGTGAGTGGACAGCCCACAAGGTGATGGCCCAGCTCACCTGAACCGGAGTCCCTCCCAGCTCCTCGTCCAGTTGGGCAGTCAGGATGGCAGACGCAGCGACCTCATCCTGAGTGGACTGAGCGCCTTGCCTGGAAGAGGGAAGGAGACTCAGCATTGGGTTTGTACCCAGTCTTCCTTACCCAGAGCCCAAGAAACTCGCAGAGCTCTGTGCTGCAGGCTCTGGGGAACCAGAACCAAGCCAGCCTGCCCACACCTGGCTCACCAGCCTGCCTTCTCGCTGAGATCCAACACAGTGATGTTGTGCCCTCCTGAGTGGGCAACCAGGAGAGGGTGCAGAGACCCAAATGTGAGACACAGAAAAGTATTTGGGCCTTTCCCATGGAGAAAGTTAGCTCAGAGGATAGTGAGTATGGCCTGAGTTCATTTGTGGGAAAAGACACAGGGACATGGACAGAAGTTTGACCATGTGTGCCCCCCACTACCACCTCGGGATGGTCTTCTGAGATGGAGACTTGCTGAGTATCCCAGGTTGGCCTAGCATTGAGATCCTCCTGCCTCAGTCTCCCAAGTGCTGGGAAGACGGGGATGTAGCATTATACACATAATGCATACTAATGATTGACTGGGACAGGGTCTCATGTATCTCAGGCTGACTCTGAATTCACAATATAGCAGGAAAAAAATCCTTGAACTTCTTATTCTCCTGCCTCTGCTTCTCAAGTGCTGGAAGTGTAGGCAGATGCCATCATGCCTAGTTTACATGGTATCAGGGTCAAATCTTGGGCTCTGTGCATGCTAGACCATCTATCTATCTGCCTGCCTGCCTGTCTACCTATTCACTATCTGTCATCTACCGATCATCTACCAATTTATCCTGCATCTATCCTTCTGGCTATCTGCCTTGCCACATTCCTACCCTCAGTGAAACTTATCTTGATAAGCAAATAAAATCTGATACATCGATGTGTCATTGCAGCTAATTTTCTAGAATAGCATTGTTGAAATTTTAGTCTCACGTGCCAGGCCTTGCAGGGCAGTTCTGAAGTGTCAGCTACTTCAGAGGCCAAAGCAGAAAGACTGGGATACAAGCTGAGTTCAAAGGCACTGTGCCCAATGTAGCAAGACCTAGTCTCAAACTAAAAATCCAAAAGAAGATCAGAGGTAGAGCGCTTGCCTGGCATATATGAGGCTCTGGGTTATATCCCCACAACCATTAAACAACAATGAAAATATCATGTGCCTGTCTAACTGGTTAAAAAAAAATAAGTTGCAGGGGTGGAGAGGTGGCTCAGGGGTTAAGCCTCTGCCTTGCAGGCGGAAGGTCCTGAGTTCGGATCCTAGACCCCACGTAAAGATGCCGGGTGGAAGCGGGGGGTGGGGGAGGGGGGTGGCCTGCGTTTCTGGTCCTGGTAGGGCGGAGCCTGTGAATCCCGGGGCAGAGTAAACAAGGAGGAGGTGGAGGAGTCCATGGTGGCTCCGGAATTTGTCCGTGGTTCTACACACACACACACATATATACACACATGCACACACGCATATATGCATAATTGAATAAATAATAAATAATTTTAAAAATTGTAAAAAAAATAAATTGCTTTTAAAGTGTGAGGTTGTGGGCTGAGGAGATGGCTTGGTGGATAAAACTGCTGGTGCAAAAGTATGAAGACCAGAGTTCACTTGCCCAGAACCCCCACAAATGCCTAGTGGGTGTGGCAGCTGCCTGTCATCGAGGCACTTAGAAGGCAGAGACTGAAATTCCCTGATGGAAGCTGGTGAGCTAGCCCAGCTGAAGTAGCAAGCCTTGGGTTCAACTCAGAACCCTGACTCAATAAATAAAGTGGACAGTGATTGAGGAAGATACCCAGTATCAAGTTCAGGTCTCTATATGCCCCCCACACAGACACACAAGTGCATATCTATGTATGTGCGCCACACATACATACAAAGTGTGAGATGTCAAATTGAGTCAATGTTCAAGATAACTGCCTAGAACTCTTCAAAGGTGTAAGATAAAGATAAATAAAACGGAGAGACTGAGAAAGGAGTCCAAGAGTGTCACAGAATTCAGGAGTGTTCTGTGGGACCTTGGTTAGGGCACAAGCCAGAAAAGAGACCCGGATGCAAAACTGGTGACATGGAGTGGAGCACACAAGCAAACAGGCAGCGTGGCATGGGCCTGGCTGACAGCCCCATGGGATGTGGCTGGAGGGGAGGCGGGGCAGTGTGTATGTGAGAACTGTCTGCATCATTTTTGAAATATTTTAGCAAATCTACAATGGTTTCACAATAAAACTTTAATAAAGAAGAATCCAACGACCATTACTCAGACAAAAACTCTAAGACTACATAGTAAAAGAGATCATTTTTAGCATGTATATATACATACATATAAACATGCATACATATATGCACATATCTTTGGGAGATATGTGCATGTATGTGAGGAACTGACCACAGGCATCTTCTACCCCTCTCCACTCTTATTATTAAGGCCGGGATCTTGGTTGAACCCAGAGCTCACCAGTCAGCTAGGCTAACTGGCCAGCTCGCCCTGGGGAATCCCTGTCTTTGCCTTCCCCCCACCCCCCATGCCCAGTGCTGGGACTACATATACTGCTGACCTGCAGTCCTTAGACTCCCAGGGTATGCCCCATTTCCGGTAAACCATCTTTCCAGCCCAGGGACACCTTTTTCTTTAGTTTTCTTTTGTTTCAGTGTTTTGTTTTGTCAGTGGTGGGGATGGAACCCAGGGCCTCCTGCAAGTTAGATAATCACTGTGGCGCTGAGCCACATCCCGAAGCCAGGACACAGAGCTCAAGTATGGAACAAGACACCACTTCATAAACCGTCGGCCTGACAAACATCCGCAAGTCTAACAGCTCAGTCTCCAGGGTGGGGCAGATCCAGGGAAACAAAGGAAACACAAAAGGCCACACATCTGATCAGGGAAATTGGGACCATCTATCAAAGTGACAGTTTCATTGACTCTCTGACCTGATAATCTCACTCCAGAGAGCTCACCCTAAAGGGTCTTGTCTGAACAATGAACCTGTTTGTTTACAGTTCCTAATATCAGCAATATTTATAACAGCTGAAAAACTGGCACCTACCCAGATAGGAAGCAGTAGGAAACCCAAAGGCTTATGATACCACTACAGACATACACGCACGCACGCACGCACACACAGGCACAGGTCAGATGGTAGGAAGAATCTACTCAAAAATACAAGGTGCAGAACAGTACCCACTGCATTTGCATACATTTGCATGAGGTGTTACTGGAAGGATAAAGCCAGCACTGACCCTAAGCCGTGTGTCTCTCCTTACTGGCCACACCTGCTGGGTCACAGTCCATAGAAGGCTATGTGGCACTGGGACGCCAGGTAAGGATGGAGCCCAGCGAAGTGTGACTTGACTGTCCCACCAGAACCTCCCTGAGATCCTCTTACTCTCCTCTTCTTGTCGCTATGCTGAGGCCCAGCCAGGGCTCCCCGTGTCGTCCCCTCCCTATCCCCAGGCACACAGTGGATGGGCCAGGTCCTCACCAATTGTAGATGATCTGTCCCTGGCGGCCGCCATGACGGTAGTTGTACAGGATGATGTAGCTGTCGCCGCCGTAGAACTGCCCGTAAGTGGAAGGGTCCACGGGCACTTTGTTGGAACCTTCGATTCTCCAGATCTGTGGGGGAGAGGGGAGTCAGATCCTAGGTAGCACACTCTCTCCACCTCGGGCCAGCCGGGACCACAGCCCGGCAAAGCCACCGGCCAAGCTTTCCATAGGTGAGGCCTCCTGGGTTCAGGACATAACTTGCCCATCACAGCGCTGCCAAGAAGCAGGGCAGGCACTCAACCCGGGGGCTCAATTGTGTCACCTGAAAAGTGGGTATGGTGACTGTACTTAGTGGGGGGCCCCGAGGTGCAAATTCTAGTCTCGAAAGTCAGGCAGCAGGGGCTGCTCTTCTTAACGTGATTATCATCATACCGCCATTATCCGCACTGCTATTGAATCGTCTGAACTTTATAGGTCACCCCCAGAAGCTGGGGGGCCATATCTAGGCCTCAAAATAATCCCTGCGGGTGGGTCTCTGAGGGACTTTAGGGAGGGGAGGCCCTCCAGTGCCACCTAGTGGTAAACTGGAGACAGCCCCGAGAGTTTCAAATTCTGGAGGGTGACGGAGGGGAACCGACACCCCATTTTACAGGTAAGAGAATGAGGCTCAAAGAGGCTAAATAATGGGACCTGGGACACACGGCCAGGCTGCCATGGGTGGATGCCATGCCTTTAGGAATGAAACAATCACAGCAATGGCATACACAATGACAATAAAAATGACCCCTATAGATACTCCCACGTCAGTGGACATCAACGTGGATGCCTGTCCTTCATATCTCTGAGCTCTATCACCCCCTCTCTGTGACCTTCTCAATTTCTAGGGTGTCATCCTCTCTCCCTAAACTACCACCACCCCTCACCGGCTTTCTGGTTTCATCGCTGTGCCTCCAGCCCATTTTCACGGTGAGTTTCTACAATTTTTTACATTCATTTATTGATCATGTGTGCGCATGCAAGTGAAGGCCAGAAGACAATGTTCAGGAATCGGTTATCTCGTTCCACCAAGTGGGTGTCAGGAATCGAACTCGGATCATGAGGCTTAGCGGCAAGCACCTTCGCCTGCTAAGGGGAAGAATCCTCCTCTTCCGACAGCCTGTCCTGCCAGATTCCTCTGCTTCCCAGCAGCAAACTCCTACTCCTACCATGACGCCCAACCCAAAGGCCCCGTGTCTGTGGTGGCTGCTCCAGGCACATCATGCCCACCATGCTTCACAGTCTCCTGGGCTCACAGGAGTCGAAGTTCTGGTCCAGGAACTCCTGGGGGTCAGGGTAGGGTCTGAGACACTTGGTGAAGGGTCTGGCACACACCTGGTGCACAGAAGACATTGGTGGAGGAGGGGGAAGAAGAGGAGGAGAGGTGAAAAAGAAGAGGAAGAGAAGGTGGAGAAAGAGGAGAAGGAGAAAGAAAGGGAGGAGGAGGAAGATGAGGAGAGACAAAGAGGAGAAAGAGGAGGAGAAGGAAGAGGAGGAGGGGGAGAAAGAGGAAGAGAGATGACAAAGAGGAGGAAGAGAAGGAGGAAGAGGAGGAAAAGGAGAAGGAGGAGGAGAAGGAAGAAAAGGAGGAGGAAGAAAAGGAGAAGGAAGAAGAGGAGAATAAGAAGGAGGAGGAAAAAGAGGAGGAAGAGGAGGAAGAAGAGGAGGAGAAAAAAGAGGAGGAGAAGATCATAAAAGAACATCTACCCAAAACCATGATAAAGCCTTAGAGAGAAACATTCCCATGGCAGCAGGAGGTAGGGATGAGCCTGGGTTCCTGGCCACAGGCACCCCAGCCACCAACGTACCCCAGCAATACCATAACCAGTCCTTAGACGCTTTACTCAAAATCACTGCCTCACCTCCGGGCCACACGTCCGGGCCACACGTCACTAAAGCGGGAGGGAAGGCTGATTCCTGATGCCGCCCTTGGGTCTCCACAGACACACACACTCGCTCAAGTGCCTTCTTGTGTACACACACACACACACATATACACACACACACACACACACACACACACACACACGAATCTCTTTCTGATTTTCACTACTCCTCATTAAATGGTACAAGTGCCCAGCATGTTGGGGTGCCCCAGCCTGGTCCTTTTCCCTAAAGTTCCCATTTCAGTACCTGTTTCTGGCCCGTGCCATCGTCATCCATGCCGTGCTGGGCGGCCATGGCGGTGGAGGTGTGCAGCGTGGCGGCGTCGAAGGGCACACGCTCCACGTTGGCAATGTGGCTGGAGAGGTAACCCAGGCCGGGGCCGTCTGTCTGGTCTGGGTCCCGCCAGCTCTTGAAAAACTGCTTGAATAGTGGGGTCTCACCACCCTCAGGGAGGACTGAAACCTGGAGGGAGGAGAGGGGCAGAGCGTGGTTGGGCGACCTCAGATGCCCGCTGCACGGGGAGGGTCAGACGCCTGCCCCCAGCGCATAACCTCCCCCTACCAGACCCTCCCCTCCCCCAGCCGGGGACCCTCACCTGGGTCTGCCTGGGGTAGCTCATCTTGGAGATGAAGTCAGAGGCCGTCTTCAGAGCAGCCTTTCGCTCCTCCGTGTTGGCTCGCTTGCCTGCCGGGAAGTCAAGAGCGATGGCTGACAGCCCGGAAACTCCAGGGATAGGAGTAGATGGACACCTTCCAACCCTCCTGAGACTTAGGCCAAGGCCAGGGGCTCCCACTCCCAAGACCTGAGGGATCCCTGCAACCGAGGACCCTGCCGGGGTCCTGATGGATGACAGCAGCCAGTACCTGCTGTGGTTCGTGTGCTGAGCGTGGCTTCTGTGTTCAGAACTACGTGCAGATCATTTTGTCTGACCCACCCAAGAGCCCTGTATCCTGGAGGTCCTGACTGTCTCGTTCCCATTAACACAGGACAGAAACTAGAGTCTCAAAGAGGTCATGGCACTCGGCCAAGGTCACTCAGCAAGGGGGGGGCTACAAGTCAGACTGTCCCATCAGCCTCCTTCCAAGGCGAAGGGGCCTTGCCCCACTCCACAGGGTGGAACTTGTCCCGACCCTGTGAGCTTTGTGGGTTCAGATGAGGCCCTGATCGGTCCATGGCCAGAACCCCTCAGGCTAGCCAGCGGGAACCCCAGAAGTCTCTGTCTCTCCCTCTTTCTCTCTCTCTTTCTTTGGCTTTCCACCTGCTTCCTCCTTCCTTCCCTCCGTCCTTTGACCAAAACTAGCCATCCCGGGGCATGGTCAGGGGGAAGGTGAGGGGGTCTTTTCAGAAACATACTGAGCAAAGATTGCCAAGTATCTCTGATGAAACATTCATACACAGAGCAGTTCCTGGTGGCTCCCCTGGGGTGGCCTCCAGTAAGAGCCTGAGGCCTTTTGTGGGGTGTGAGCCGCCTCCACGCCCTGAGAACAGCACCCGGGAACCCACCTGAGAATGCTTTCAGCACTAGTCTCTGGGGACAGCACGCTCCACGCCCAGCCGCCTGTCCCGCCTGGGACGCCCCTGCTCCTCAGTAACAAACTCCTTCCCCTGCTGTAACCCCCAACCTAAAGCCCCCATCTCTGCTCTGACTATCCCAGCCACACACACCATCCCCACTGCAGACAAGCTACCAGCCCCGCAGTAAGAAACTGCTTGGTAACAGTCCAATCCACTGGCATTCATGAGTTTTAACAAGGTACCAGTTAACTAGCCTCTTGGAGCGCTGATCTTGTGGTACACTTGGGAAACCCTCATTTTGGACCAACCAAGAACTCTGAGGCCCAGCAAGTACTCAAGGTCCCACAGCAAATCAATTGCAAAGTCAGGGCGTGGTTCCCAAGACTCCTCATTCCCTTCCTTATGACAATCTCCTTAGTTTTACTTGGTACCCTTACATTCCGCTCACATCTTATATCAACTTTACTATGCCTAGAAGGTATAATATGATCTCTAAGTATCACAGCAGCTTCATTCGCCTTCTAGGGGATGAACACCCCACCCCACCCCCAAACACACCCAGCCACAGGAACGGAGATCCTGGAAGGCGCGGGAGTCAAGTGGAACCTCTGCCTTCTCCCATCCCCATACCTTTCCAGACAAAGATTTTCCCGTTTTTGCCGTGGTCCAGAATGAAGCAGTCCTCAGACTTCAGGGAGCTTTGGGTGAAGGGGTTCTCCTCAGCCACGAGGGAGACAGACATGCTGCCTGCACCGTTGGAGACCTGTGGGGACCAGGAGAGGATGCGGGGTGAGCATCTGGGGCGACTTTTCCCTTCCCCATTCTGCCACATCCGCCGATGGGCACTCAGCTGCTACACCGGGAAAGGGAAGGCAGGAAAGTGAAGGCAGGATCAATGTAGGGCCTCAGGGTTGGGGGTTCAGCTCAGTTGGGAGAATGCTCAACTAGCTCACAAGAAGCCCTGGGCAGTCCCACAGAAGCTGGGCACGGTGGTGCATGTCTGTAATCCTAGACCTCAGGAGCCAGTGGCAGAGGATCAGGAGTTCGAGGTCATCCTTAGCTATACGACACATGCCAGGCTAGCCTGGCTAGGGTAGACTTGTCTTCAAAAGTGCACGGGGGTCAGAGAGGGGCGCTTGGAAAGTGGCTCAGGGGCTGAAGTCTTTGCCTTAAAAGCAAAAGGACCTGAGTTTGGATCCCCAGATCCCATGTAAAAATACCAGGAGGATATGGTGATGGTCTATAACTCCAACCCTGGAAGGCAGAGCCCAGGAAACCCCAGAGCAAAGCAATTAGGAGGTAGAACAATCCAGATGAATCTCAATATCACCCTTAGGCCTCCACAGGCACCACACACACACACACACACACACACACACACACACACACACACACACACACACATATTCAAGTGTCCTCTTATATGCATGCCTGCACACATATGTACAGACACACAGACACACAGCAACAAAAACGTGTGGCCTTGGAGAAGTGAAGAGTTTGTTGTAAAGATATTGAGCTCATGAGTCATGAAAAGCAATAAGAGCCAAGATAAAGTAGTATCCTGGGTTGGAGCTGAGAATGAACCAGGCAAAATGAGAATAGCGTCTATAATTCAGTTAACAATGCTAACCCAGTATCGGTTGCTTCCTTTTCACATGTGCCCTGCAGGAGTTGGGTGACGGTCTAAGGAAATACTTGGCACTACCTAAGCAATACTTCTGCAAATATGAGAAATTCCGATATAATAGGTTCCACGAACTTAAAAACAAGATGCATCCCACTTGTCAAATTCCCCAGGGTTGACCATACTTGGAAGCTTTCAAATCCCTGGGACATCTGAAAGCCAGGGACGACAGTGTGTTGAGTGACATCAGTCTCTGCCTGGTTTCAAAAGTGGCAAGTCAGGGCAGGAAGCAGCTCAGAGGTCAAAGCAGAGGTAATTGCTCAGAGGTAATTCATCAGGTATGCACAGGGGGGTCCCCAGTGCTAAAGAATACCTCAAACACTCACAAGGAAGAACTTATCCATAATGTTAGCTGGAACCACCACCCTCACCCCCATTTCTGTGGTAGACCCTCCAAGTACCTTCCTAAAGACCCTTTCTCATTCTGCTTCAGAAATCCTGCACAATGTAACAAAGCGGGTCCTCTGACTGGGTATAGCTCGGGCACTGCTGTAGTGTTACCACTCAGGAGGCCAAAGTGGGAGGATCAACGCAAGTCTGAAAATGCAACAAAAAGTGACTGCAGACAGCTCAGCTCTAAACAGGACATCTAAAGCTGTCTCCCACCTGATGCCATGGGGAACATTGCGGAAGAAGGGGTGGTAGACTGTAGGAGTCTGAAAATAGCAGGACATGGACTATTGCACCTATGAATTCATAGAAGCTATAGTGCTACAAGACCTACATGGAATTTGACCTATCTACATTTCCTCATGGACGGGGAAAGCTCTCACGAGGTCCCACACCTCCTTGAGAGGCTGTTGAGGGTTAATGCTGACGGAGGGAAGGGAAGATGCTTTCCTTAATTGTATGGCCACTGCTACCCGATTCATGTTCCAGCAAGTGCTCAGGCGCTTGCCATCAAAGGTAACCTGGTTGGATCCACTTAGGAAATAAAGACATGAAAACAGGAGGGAGACTTATGGGGAAGAAGGGTTGTAATGGGAAAAGGAGGGGTATGGAATTGTGAATAAAGGTAAGAGAATATTATAAATTTACTATATTCATGCATGAAATTCTAAAAGAATTTTAAAAAAGAATGCAAGGCCAGTCTGAGCGACACAGGGAGATCCTATTTCAACAACAATAATAATATAACCCTCTTGGTTTTTGCAAAGGGAGGGAAGGTGGGAGAGATAGAGGAAGGGGGTGGGGGACACCAGGGCCATGCGGCTAGAGCTGATCACAGCCCCTTACTTACCCTCTTGCTACAGGAAGTGAAGGGGTCACAGTATGGGCTGAGACCCTGGGAACAAAGCTCCATTCCCAGGGGACCTGGGAAGGGCCAGGTGTCCTGCCTCCCTGTCCTGACCCTATGCCCCAGGGCAGCACCCCTGGGACTCACCTTGTAGAGCTTGGCCAGCTTGCGGTTGACCGCGTCTTCCTTGTCTGTGTCCTCAGTGCCCTCGGCCAGGGTGGGCTTGGGACCCAGCACCTGGAGGAGACAAAGAGTTGGCCATGAACGTGGCGGCTCCCCAGAGGGCTCCCAGCAGACTGGGCTGCACGGGCAGCCATGCCACACACCGTGATCCATGAGAGGTGCCCCTGTCTGACACCCCGAACCAGTTCCCAGGATCTGCCTGCCCCGTCCTCCCCTCCCTGGGCCTGGGCTCCGGGTTCTAGACTTGCTTATCAGTCACCCACTTTCCCTCACTCGGCACTCACTGCAGCTACTGAACACCCCAGCACGGGCCTGGAAGACATCTCCCTCATCCTCCCACCCACCCACGCCACCGTACACAGAGGAGCACTGTCGGCTACAGAAAGGGAAATGGAGGGACACAGAGATGAAGTCACTTGTCCACACAGATTCCAAGTGGGAAAGTCAGAATCTGACCCTCAGTCACCATGACTTCAGAGCTTGCATTCAGGGCCATCGAGATGGCTCAGGGCGGTAAGGCACCTGATCACAAACCTGGAGATCCGAGTTTGATTCCTGGGAGCCCACATGGCAGATAGAGAGAACTGACTTCGGAAAGTTCTGAACTGACCTCCACTTGTGTATCATGATATGCAATTCTCTCTCTCTCTCTCTCTTTCTCCCTCCTCTTTCTCCTCTTTCTCTCTTTCATTCTCTTTCTCCCCTAATTAATTAATTAATCAATTAATTGTGTTTGCTGTTCTTGTTCTGGTCTTGCCCAGCTTCCCTCCTAAGCCATGGCTGACTTCCAGGATCCTCTTTCTTATGTTGCCCCTTTGCGCGTTCCAATAAGAGCCAAGTAGTATATACAGCACAGAGCTTGTTGCAGGAAACCTTGCCTCTAATGATAGGTTCTCAAAGCACCATGGCAGGCAGTCCCATTGCCATGTTGGCCGAGTGATTTCCATTAGCCCTGGGGAATTCTGGGAGAACTTCTCTCCCAGATCCTCCGGAGGACAGGGCCCTCCTTGCCGGATGGTACGGGTTGTACTCCCAGCATGCAGCATGGTCTGGGATTTCAGCTTGATTCCAGGGGGAGGCAGACCTGCCAGGGAAGTTAAACTATCTTTCTACTCCCCAAATGTTCAGGCTGGGTAGAAAAAAAAAAAAGCAGCCACTAGGGGTGGGTCCCTGTCTTTTCATATTTGTCTCTGATTGGCACCAAGTAGAGCCCAATGCCCCCTTGCCCCACCCAACCGCACAGCCCATACCCTACGGGTACCTGGAGCATTGCCTCGGGCTCGCTACCCTCTTCGGACACATGGACTTGGGCGCGACCACTCCGCTCGTTGTCTCGGATGCCCTTTGACACCTGTGTGGCCTTCAGTCTTTCGTACCGGTTGCTTTTGGAGCCACACCATTGGTAGATGTTCTGCGAAACAAAGGGGGACCTCGGAAGTCATGCATCAGCTGATGCAGAGTTTTAACCCCTGAGCCATCTCTCCAGCCCATGAGAGGCAACTTTTGACAAGCATGGGGTCATTAGCGGGATTAATGTGGGTTCATTCTTTGGAAGGTGAGTTGCTATAATAGGAGGCCACCTCTCGTGTCTTGTCTCTTTTGCATAGTACAGTTGCTTGGCAAGGCCCTCATAGCTGCCAGATTGCCAGCTTAAATCAACTTTTCCTTTATGAATTATCTAGCCTAGAATGCAGACTACGACCCCTTCTGGTAGGAATAGGAACTGCAGCCAATTTGAAAACCCTTCATCCACTATTGCTAAAGGTAGTGAGTGACCCTATATAGGTCAGTCACTCCACTCCGTGCAGCAGAGCTGCAAGTGCACATCCACCAAAGTCCTGTTCTAGAATATTCAGAGTAGCCCAAACCAGAAACCACCCCAAGTGCCTATTAATGACATGATACAGGAATTGACTCTAACAGAGTAAGAAGACTAATGTACACTTGCAAAACTACTGATGAATCTTGGAAATGCAAAGTTGAGCAAAAGAATTACCACATCAGGGGCTTATGAGATGGCTCAGCATGAGGTGGTTGCTCTGAAACATGGAGAACTGAGTTCAATCCCTGGAAGACCATACGGTGGAAGCAGAGAACTGACTTATGAAAGTTGTCCTCTGACCTCCACCACGTGCCTGCCTTTTCTCTCGGTGTCTCTCCATTACTCTCTCTCTCTCTCTCTAAATGAATAATTCTTATATAAAAGAGTAAGGTCTTGTATTGGAGAGATGGCTCAGGGGTTAAAGCCTTTGCCTCAAAATTAAAAGGACCCGAGTTCAGATCTCAGATGCCATGTGAAAATGCTGGGCAGAAATGGTGGTGGTCTGTAATTCTGGCCCTGGAAAGCAGAGCATGGCAAATCCCACAGCAAAAGTAATAAGGAGGTAGAACAATGTGCAGTAATTCCCAAAGTCATCCCTGGGCCTCCACAGGCACGCATATTCAAGTGCTATCTTCTACACACAGCCACACATGCAAAAAAAAAAAATCACGAACAAAGTAAGGTCTGGTCTATATAAGGTTCTAAAACAAGCAAGGTAAGGGTAGCTGTTGATCAAGTCCTGGGAAGGGCAGTGAAGGGACTGGAAGGGGACGACAGAGGCTTTGTTGCTGGGCTATGATGTTGGTTTTTTTTAAAATCCTGAGTTACACAGATGTGTTTATTTGATGAAATACACAGAGAATAGGCAGGATGCATACACATCTCTATGAACCCACATCAGTATAAACCTTGTGTTAAGTCAACATGGGACATTGTATCATGGATTCATTCACTCAAAAATTTTGGGGTGCGACATCTGGCCATGTTCATTTGCAGGTACATGCAAACATCTGTCTGTAAGGGGACTGGGGATATGCAGCCCACACATGGTGTCACATACTGGATACACGCACATCTAGATGTATGACATACACTGTGGTTCTAAGTCTGCGTGTGTGGGCATTATTATGTGTGTGTCCACAGTGGAAAAGAGCCTATAGATTTTGCCCATACCTGTCAGATTAATAAATATGTCTTCTATTTTAAAATACATGTCAGTAGAAGGTGGCAGGGAGTTTGAGGACAAGTCCCCTGTGTAAATGATGAGGATCTATGGTCTGTACCCGCACTTGTGACAGACTTCAACCCACCCGTGTTGAAGTCTATATGCCTCAGACCCAGCCATAATGAATCTGTCTGCCCTGTGTGCAGAGTACGGGGTCTGCTGGGCCCTGTGGTCTGCCCCATGGTGTGTCTGTGTACCAGCTCATGAGTGTTTCCCCCTCTCCTGGGAAAGGGCAAGCATGACTCACGTTGCCCAGGTCCAGAATGAAGCAGTCGCCATTGTTGAAGCTGTCCCAGGACACGGGCACTTCGGTGGCACGGGCTACGCGGCGTCCTTTGACCTTTAAGAGTCTCTGTACCACCACCTCGTTGGGGACCACATGCTTGAATCCAGATGCCACGCCTCCTTTCTGTCAGGTCAGAGGAACAGCATTAGTCCCAGGACTGGGTCCAGAGTGGTGGAAGGAGGGGAAGGGCACAGGACTAGGAGGGCGAAGAAAACTGGCCTTGCAGCCACATGGCCACATGGTGATACTCAAGCCAATCTAGAACATTACCCCTGATATTGCTTGAGATGGTCTTTTCTAAGGCTTAAGAAAGAACACACATTTGCTGAAGACCGTACCACTAAAAGATAATAGAGTCCCGCCACGCTGCATCCCACCAAACTGCAAACTCCACTCAAAAGACCCTCTACATTATCCCATGGGCTCATACACACAGAAGTGTAGGGGTTCAACATCTGGCTGTGTCCATTTGCAGGTACATACAAACATTCTGGATCAAATATTCCTGTCTTAGCTCTATACTTCCTTCTAGATAGTCTCCAAAGAAAGGGTTTCACAAGCAAAGTATAAGGAATGCTCCTTACTCACCATCCCTGCCTGTTACACAATATACATGAGCCAGAACAAAGGCTCTGGTGAAGTCTATGGTCAGTGTACCTAACCTATCTCCCTTATCTCATGGAATCAACGCCATTTTTCCCCACCACACTCCCTACCTTTATTCTTAGTATTTTGCAGAACTCACTTTGAGAAGTATTGGTCCGAATCTAAACCTTTCCCATCCTTCAAGGCTCTCTGGGAACTCATGTGCTGTCCGTCTCTTGTCCCCAGCAGTACCACACCAAGTTCCCACCCAACTGAACCTTTAGAGGCAGGTGGGAGGAAGGGAGAGTCTACTATCCACTGCCACAACGCAGGATGGCTGGAGTGATCTCTGTCCCTAAGACTGTCCCCTCTTCCACTCTCGGCAGCCATTGCCAAGTCCCAGACAAGTCCTGCAATGAGGATTTCCAACTCCAGTTGCCATGTGCGCTGCCTCAACAGGAGAAAAAGGAAGCTGGGTAGAGTCTCTAGAAGCGAGAATCTTCAGCTCCGGGTACTCAAAGCAGTTGATTACCCATTTGTGGCCAGGGTAAGCTGAGACCCAGAGAAGTGAAGTCACTCTTCCTGGGTGCTCAGCTAAGGCAGGACATCAAGCCTCGCCTACTGTTCTCAGTCTGCCGTGTGTCCCCGCTCCACACGTCACGGGGACAGAAGCAGAAGGGGTTCCGTTGGTCCTCGGGCTGCCTTTGCCGATCCCTCTGCCTACTTCTCTAGTGTGGAGGCGGACTCTAGCCACACAGACTCAACGGAGGCACGAAAGCAGAGGCAGCTGTCTTAAATCAGGCTCCTGCAATGTCCACCCATGGTAAGCGTCGCAGAAATGCCACCACATGATCACACCCTCTCCCCTTGCCACACTGCCTGCATGCATTTCACACGCAAGGAAAATGGAGCCCACCAATGAAGGGCCTTGTCCCAGATCCCACGGCAGGGCAGGCAGTGTGTCTGAATCTGTAAAATTAGCTTCTTCTATAGAAAAGTCACTAGGGTCCCTCAGGAGGAAAGCACAGCAGATATCGTTAAAAAAAAATGGGGGAGGAGGAGCAATTTCCTGTTGTGGGAGCCAGAGCGCCCTCTGGTGTCCCATCTTGGTATAAGCATGAGGTGAGACCTTTCCAGCCTTGCCCAGGCAGACACTTTGGGGTCTGTGTCCCGGGCTTTTCAAGGAGACCTGGGATGCCACTCTGGGTGAACAAGTTCAGAGTGGAGCAAGGATATGTCCAGGGCTTCCTTTCTTGACTTGGCTGTCCTCAAGTTAGTAACTGTCGCATCACAGAAAGAAAGAGTTTGTGTTGGGGTGGGGGGTTAGGGCTAAGGATTGGATCTAAGGGGACTTGGGTGGCTGTGATCCCTGAGATTCAAGAGCAGATTCAAAGGACATTAGTGGAAGCTGGCAGAGTGAGGACCGAGGCAGGAATGTTCTGAGAGCTGCTGGGGAGCAGGCGAGGGGTGGTCACCCAGACAGCCCATGTGACGTCCTACACTAACCCGGTGGGCTGCCAGCAACAGAGCACCGGTGTGGATGGGCAACGCTGGACCGTCCAGGTCTCATAGGAAAGTCCATTCTTGAGCAAGGGCTACAGGCTCAGAGAGGTTAGGCACATGCCCGGAGTCCCCAGCAACCGGTAGCAGGGAGGGGTTTCACGACACCCCCCCCCCAAAGTTCTGCCTTCTGGGGACCAACCTCATGATCCATCCACCCCAGGAGCTCCTGAGAGTCTTGGGGGAGCCTTGCCTAGGACTTTGCTCAGCTGGATACAAAGGACAAGGAGATCTAAGAAGTTTTTGTGGGTGCTGAGAGGACTGTTCATACAAATTCTGCAGAGAGAGGAAATGGAGCGATAGGGAGGGAGAATGAGCGTCCATCTGTTAGGATTTTTTTTTTAACACTTGGAGTTAGCTTATCAATTTTTATGCTCTCTTTCTGCCTCTCTCTGCCTGTTTGGTACTGGGACTGGAACCCAGGCACTCGGTCACTGAACTTCCCTGTCAAAACATCCTTGGACTCTGGAGTTATGGTTGGCCTTGAATTTGCAACTTTCCTGCCTCTGCCTCCCAAGTAGCTGGGTTTACAGGTCTATGCCTTCCGAGGGCAGCTATTCTCTTTCTTTATAAGGTTCATCAAATAAAAAAACTACTTGATTTCTTGTGGCTGTAAGTTTCCTGACTGACTCTAATTACTGACTTGAAACCAGTAGAAATGAATGAATGAATGAATGAATGAATGCTCTCAGAAGACATCAGGGGATCTAATAAGGAGGGGCAAGTGTTTTTGGAAGCTTTTCCTATTTTTATTAAGAAAACAATCCTATTATATATAAGTATTAGGAATAGTTCATCTTATTCTCTTTAAATATTTTACTTATTAAAGAGAGAGAGAAAGAGGAGGGAATGTCATGGTGTGGGGGTCAGAGGACGGAGGATGACCTCCTTTTGGTTGTTGTTAATCAGTTCTCTCCATCCACCATGTGGACTACTGGGAATTGAACTTCAAGGTCACTAGGTTTGCTAGCAGGTGCCTAATGACCTGAGCCAGCTTACTGGCCCCTTAATCTTATTCTTTAGGAATGATCATTTCATTCTAATCACCAGGTAGAAAGAGGCTGGCATTACATTATTTAAACAGAATTCAATGTGGTCATTCAAAAAGCCACTTTTAGAGTTAAATCACCATTGGCAGGCAAACTGGCTCGTGGCGAAAGCTCAGCTACCCTCTATTTTGTGGCTACAATTGTATTTCTGCAGCGCTGGATATTTCAGTGAGGCCTGCGTTGTTCTTCTATTGAGACAGAGATGGGGGGGGACAATAAAATGTACAGGGGAAAGTTGTCAAACGGTTCACTCGGACAACTGAAAACTTCATGGTGGGGTTGGACCTCTCTCTCTTCTGAGTCTTTCTCTTAAGAAAGGGTTCCAGTCAAGGTGCTTCTAGGGATCTGCTAGACCCATGTGTGTGTGTGTGTGTGTGTGTGTGTGTGTGTGTGTGTGTGTGTGTGTGTGTGTACACGTGCGTATATGTGTGCATGTGCGTGGTGTGTGTAAGGGGGTCTTCAGAGTTCTGGGTAAAAACAGATGGACTGGGAGGCAAGGGATGAAGGATTGTAAACATTTCCCAGCTCAGTGACTTAAGACTGCTGTCGGGGAGGTGCAGAAGGAGAGGGGCCAGGACCCGGCCAGCCCATCTGGGGTTCTTCATCCCCTCCTTGCCCCTTCGCTGACTCTCCTGGACAGAATTGGAGCCCCGGAAGAGGCTTTCACAGGAGGAAGTCTTGCGTAACAAGCCCTGCTCCTCGGCATCTATAATTGATGAGGGCAGGAGGCCCAGAACCTCGGGTTGGCCCTGCCAAGTGCGGGGGCGGCCCGAGGACCTGCAGGAGATAGTAAACAGGGCGAGCCCTGGACCTGACCTGCCCCCCAGGGGCCACTTCCTTTCAGGACTAAAGCTCCAAATCTGAGCTCTGATTGGGTTCCACCCTCCGAGCATGGTTGAGAACATTCCAGGAAAAAAAAAAAATCCCTTTGGGAATGGGACAGGCTCAACTAGACATGGAGCTGAAGGGAGGTCAGGGAATCTTGAAATGTTTTCTCTGGACTAGACCCTTCACACTTTGAGTGTGAATCCCAGCTGTGTGATCACACTAGCTGTGGAATCTTGGGCAAGTTGCTTAACATCCCTGTGCTTCACGTACAGGTTTCCTCATTTGCACAGTGGGGTTAGTACCTCGCAGGAAGAAATGAACTGAGCAGAGCACTCAGAAAAGACCCCGGTGCACATCAGCACATTCCTCTAAGCCTCGGCTCCACCGCCTGTTCATGGACTGTACAACGCACCCTGAAAAGTGTGGTCTGTGGCGACGGTTCTCATGACCCTTCTCTGTTCCTGCAGACGGGGGACTCCCTGGACGTGACCTGTTGCTGCATAACATTCCCTGGCCTGGTGAGACTGTCCTTGCTTCCGACAACTGTCATATTTGTGTCCACCGAGCGTTCCCCACAGGTGACCGAGGTAGATAGGTAAGCAAATACCTGCCAGTCCCTGAACCTTGGGAACAGCTGACCACGCCTGAGGATTCCACCCATTGCCCTCCTGCATGCAATGGGTTGGTTCTTTGAAGTCTGCTGGTCATCCCAAATCCTCGTAAAGGGGGTATCTGTTTGCCTTACTTAGAGACCCCTGTGCTCAATCCAGAACCTAACTGCGTGAGGGGAACCTAGGATGGGTTAACTCACGGCTGCTGTCACATACTGATGTGACCTCCCTGAGCCTCGGGCCTTCGCCTGGGGACACCTTCAAGGTCCAAATGAGATTAGCTATGTCCCCAGGATAGTACCTGCACATACAATATGGGACTTTCCCTTTACTTGTGTGTGTGTGTGTGTGTGTGTGTGTGTGTGTGTGTGTGTGTGTGTATCTTGTTTCATCTGAGACAAGTTCTCATGTATCCCAGGTGTGACCTTTTGCTCTTCATCTCCCTCTTCCAATCTCCCAAATGCCTGGATTGCAGGCGTGCACCAGCACATCCAGTTCCACAGAGGGGCTTAAAACTGTTGAAAGAATGATCAGTGGGCAAGAGTGTGCATGTGAGTCTAGGAGTAGCTGCCTTGCCCAAAGACAACCCCCCCAGTCATAGGGTGTGGCCTTGGGACCTACAGTCCTGTCTCTCCAAGTCCTCATGGAGTGCTGAGTGCACTTCATGTTCCGAGTCTTACAACAAGACTCGGTCCTCAGCCAAATCTCTCCCCATCCGAAAGTTCAGAGAACCTTGTTGAAGAGGGGAGTGTTGGGCCATACCCTGGGGCAAACCCTGGGCGGGAGGCAAGATTGTAAGATATGCAAGATACTCCACACAAGTCAGGGCTGCAGCAGCCAGGACATAGCCGCCACCATGTGATTGGACTTTGCCTGACCTGCACAATGGCTGACATGTCAACAACCCTTCAAAGTCTAGCAGGGATCACAGGGGAGAAGGCTCCAGGCAGTAGGATCCTTAGAGGCAAGGGGTTAAACAGTCATAATAGAGTTCCCATACTAGTGGGCAACCCAAAAAGGGTCCCAAGTTATGCCACTGAGTCTTGAACCCTCACTAGGGTGGAGGACTCACAGGGAGGTTCAGTGCCCACATAAATGGATGCTCTGGGGGATGGGAGGGAGGAAGTGGTAGACACCAGGAGAGAGGGATGGAGGGAAGAGTAAGAGGGAGGAGGAGGGAAGAGGAGAAAGAGTGGAGGGGGTACTTATTGAGCTTGTATGATGAGGCAACAATAAAATGTATAATAAAAAAAAGACTTGGTCCTGTGACTGCCCAGGGGTCGGCGCCCCCCCCCAGCCTTGCCCCTAGTCTCCCCAGCTCCCACCCAGGGTGCCAAGGCCCCAGGAGGAGGCAGAGCTACTCCTCTGGGCAGTGGGAGGATGGAGCTGGGTAGAGGCGAGGAAGGCTGGTGAGGTCTCACCCAGCCTGGGCTGCTGGTCCCAGGACACACCCTGCCTCATGGGCACTCTTCTGTTGTCAGTCCCTGGGTCTCACCTGGGAAAGACAAGGCCACTGCCCCACTGCCACAGAGGACTCTGAGGCTCAGAGAGGGGCAGCTGGTTTCCCTAAGGGCACATAGCACAGTGCATCATAGACAGGGCTTAGACTCTCACTGGACCCTGGTCACGAGGGGCAGGTGGGGTGAGTGGGAAGAACCCTGGGAGGCAGGAGGTCTGGGTTCAGGTTTCGCTCCAGCACCAACTCACTGTGCCCGATTGCTGCTCTGTATGTCGGTTGTTCTGATTCCCCTAAAGTGAGAGATTTGGATCTACTGGCTAAGAAAGCTCGTGCTCCCCTCCCCTTCTAAACAGAGAGAAGCCCAGCCTCAGGAATCTGTGCTTTCTCCAAAGTCCTTCAAGAAGTCAAGCCTAGTACGAGCCATGTCCCAAGGCAGGCCGTGGGGTGTCAAGGGGCCTCCTGGGAGTAGGAAGGTCACAGAACACACTGAGGTGCAGTTTCTTGGGCTCTTGACTTGAATCTGCTTCTCTATGGCCAGAAGCATATGGGAGGAACTCTGTCTTGGTCCAGACTTGCAAGCGTTCAAGGTGAGGGGACGTGCAAAGGGAGGGGGGTGTCCTAACAATCAGAAAGAAGAACCTGAGTAGAACCCATTGAATACCCGACAGGGGGCCTGTTGGCAAGGTCCTGAGAATTACTGGGTGCAGAAACAAGACTGGGCACAAGCCCCCAGGGGCTGTGAGGAAGGCCACCTGTGGGCCACTCCCCACTTTGGAGTAGGAAGACAACCCTAGGAAGGTACAGAGAATGTTCTTCTCTTCATTGCAAGACAAGGAACCAAAAGCTCAAAAAGGGGGTGATTTCTTCAAGGTCACACGGGGCTTAAATCCAGGCCTGATGGACTCCAGAGTTGACTTCTGGACTCTCTGTCCATCCCCTAGTGAGCCTTGACGTTGGTGCAACTGCCCAAGTAAGATGGAGACTAACCTACCTTGTACTTCAGCCCCGACTTAAAGTAGCCGAGGAAGGTGGCCGACTCGAAGCCTTGGACCTCCCGGTGTTGCACGGCCCGGCCGTTCAGGTAGTCGTCCAGCTGCACGGTGAAGATGGCGGCTGCTCCGCTCTCATCCTGGCTGCACTCGTTGCCTAGGGAACATCAGGGTAGCGTAAGCCTGGCTTCCAGAAAGTGTCTGGTCCCTTAGGGAAGAGGCATTTGGAACCTTCAGCACTGCCCCGGCCCGGCCACAGAAGTGGAGCAAGTCCTTCCCTGGCCTCTTCAAAGCCCCAGTTAGTTTATCTGTACAACGGGGTGACAGACTTCACGACCAGACTCCTCCAGGCTCCTGATTCCTGATTCACCCCCAGCAAATGACGGGGGTGACTGGGGCTGTGGGGTCCTCAAGTTACCCAAAGTGACTTGTGAAGTAGTGATGAGTTGTCAAATGGTAGGACACAAAAGAGGGGGCACCGCTGGGGTCTGAACTCAGCCAGGTGAGCTGGAGAATTGGTAGCATAGACCGTGAATCAAGGGCTTAGTACATACTTAGTGCTCCGGAGGATGCCGCATGGGGTCAGGGGCTGGGCAGGGCTGGGGGCGGAGGTGGGAGGGGCGATCGCTCACCCAGCCAGTAGTGGAGATCGTACTGCAGATTCCCATTCCTCAGCTGCACTGTCTTCAGGATGACGTAGGCGTCGCCCGTGAAGAAGTCCCCATAGAGGTTGGGGGGCACAGGTACTAGGTCGAATTTCTCCACACGCCAGATCTGCAGGCCGGGCTGCTTCCCCGCCTTGAGGAATTCAGGGTGCTCCACCACCATGGTGCTGGGCTGTAGAGAGACAGGGCAGAGCTTGGAGCAAGGTTGTGCGTCTCTGTGGGAGCAGGGAGTAGGGATGGGGGGAGACCCTGGGCATGAGGGAGGGTAGGTTCCAGCACCAAGGGCAGATCAGGTAGCCTCTGGCTCGCCCCATGGTGGAGGCCAGGTGACCCCTTTCTGAGAGTTAGCAAACAGGGCTGGAGTTCGCACTCTAAATCCTCGTGCATTTGCCAGCCTGTGTTTTCTGATTGATTCCTCACTTACTTCTGGGGAGGGGGCTAGGAGGAGCAGAAGCCTCCCTTCCCTCCTCTTTCCTTTCCATTTTGTCAATTGACTGACAGCTGAGGCACAGGGAGGTGGAGTGACTTCCGGGGACCTTGGCTAGGAAATTGCCTCAGCAATAAGACCACATGTTTGAGGTCTATAGATTAGACCCCTCTCAGTGGGAATTCTAAGTGTCCCCAGGGGCTCTTCTCCCTTCCACCATCTTCATGGCTTAGAATTCATCATCCAACTTCATGCGCCAGATGGGGAAACTGAGGACCAAAACAGAGAGAGGACTGGCCTCTTTGTGTTTGCTCTTTGGAAGGGGGAAGATCATCTCTCCCTCCCTCTCCCTCCACCATTTCCCATCATACTCGAAGAAGGGACTGGCTCCCTGGATCCAAGTAGCCTCCTGAGCTTTCTGCCTTCTCCCTCCTGCCCACCTTCCCCCCCTCCATCCAGCTTCCCACCCCTCAATTTCCCCGTCTTGGAAAAGGCAGCGGGAGGAAGCTTGGATCTGCAGGATCCTGGTGGGAGAGGAGATAGCGGAGGGTGGGAGATGAAATGCTGTTGGACATGCACATGGACGGGAAGGTTAGGTTGCAGCCTGAGGACGGAGGAAATCAGCAGGTCACCTCGGCCAGAGGAGAGGGGCTGGTGGGAACAAAAATCAGAAGGAAGACGTTGGGAGGAGACAGAGAGCACCCGGGCAGCTAAGGGCAAAGAGTGGGGTAACCTAAAAGGAAAAAGGAGAGAGGGGAGAAACACAGAGAGAGGAGGCTGAGAAAGAAGAATAAACAAGCCATGGCCACAAATGTTCCCCGGGGGAACTGGGGGCTGGAGAGCCATTAATCAACTCGGACCTGATACAAAAGAAATCAGAAAAGGCAGGGGAAGAAATAAGACAAGGAAAAAGAAGAAAAGGGGGTGTGTGTTGATAAGGGTACTAAATCAGAAGGGGGGGGAATCCTGGCCAAGGTGAGGTTAGCCTGCGGGAGGGAAACAGTCACTGCCCCCCACCACCACCCATCCGAGTCCCGAAGCACAGAGAGAGATACTTACAAAACAACAAAACAGTTTTTCCATTCTACACCTGAATTACTCCCCTTTTTCCTAGCGCTGTATCTGCAAGAACTTACAATAAAGAGTTACTCCGGGAGCCCCGGGCACCCTGGGCACTCACCCGCGCCTGGGCACCTGTGCTTGGGATGCCCGTGCTCCCCCCTGCGACGCGATGGCCGCGTGGACCCGGGGCGACAGCGCGCATAGCGCCAGGACCAGCGCGCACAGTGGCGCGCGCGGGGAGCCGAGCGGAGCCATGGCAGCGCGGGCGACAGAGGACCCGATCGGCAGCCTTGGCCCGTGGGGCGCTCGACCTTTAAGTAGCCGCCTGCCCGTCCCACCCCCAGCTGGAACCGCCCCGCAGGACCCGCACGGGGTAGGGCTGGGCCCCGGGAACAGAGCGGGGGAGGCGGGGATCCGTCCAGGATCTAGGAGACATCTGGGTTCCCTCTGCGACCCACCCGACTGGGCGCGGTTGCCCCTTGAACCCCCGGTTCCTGGCGGAGACCCAGCAGGAGACCTGACATAAGGCGGGTGCTAACCAACCAACCAACCAAACAACAACAACAACAACAACAAAAAAAAAACGCCTAACGTGAATTAACTGTGTGTGTTGTGTGAGCATGTGCTTGTTTGTGTGTGTGTGAGCATGTGCTTGTGTGTGCGTGTGTGTGCATGTGTGTAAAAGCTGTCCTGCTCTATCACTCTCTGCCTTATTCCTTTGACATACAGGTCTTTTCCTGACTCTGGAGCTAAGTTGGTGCCAGTGAATCCCAGCCATTCTCCTGTCTCTGCTCCCAAGGCTTTTTAGTGAGCACTGGGATCCTGACTAAGGCCCTCATGCTTGGGTAGCAAGCGCTCTCTCACCCTCTACAGTCCACGAACTGACACCGGGTGAAGCTTTTCACCCCAGGCCCATCACAACACCCTTTGTAGTGCCAGGACTCTGGACACAACCCATTTTACAGAGTGGAAAACTGCGTGCAGAGCAGTTATGAGACAGGTGGGCAGCTTCTGAACTCAGGCAGTTCTGGATCTGGACATTTGGACAGAACCCCACCCAGGCCCTGTGGGTGCCCACCCGGTGTGGGCCAGTGAGACAAGTCTGAAGAGGGGTGGGGCAGAATGCTCATTAGCAGGGCCCTCTCCCTCTACCTTCTTTCATTCTTCCAAAAAAACGCTTCTGATCTTTAGAAGTTTGATTTTGATCAAGACCAGTTTCCTTAGTCATACAAAGTTGGTCACACTTGCTTCTCCCCAGGAATGACACTTCTAGTTACCTCCTTTAGTTGGCAGCTCAGGATCTGGCCTCAAGTCACTTTGGCTCTTGGAACCTCAACTTCCTGGTCTGCAAATGGGGATCCTAATACCTTCTTCCCACGGTGATTGTAGGATTAAGCATGCGTGCAAAATAAAAAGCTGCCAGTGTTGGACCAGGTGATCTGGTGAGATTCCACCTCTCGGGTCTCAATTGCTTTATATGTAAATTAGAACTAAAACTATCTTCCTAGCGAGGGGCGGTGGTACACATCTGGAATCCAGCACTCAATAGGCAGAAACAGAGGAACTGCCAATAACAGTCGACTCTTGTCCCTTATGTTTAATTTTAGGCCCTCTCTCCAGGATATGAATCTTCTCTCAATCCTGAGTTCATCACCGGGAAGCAAAGGAACCTTGGTTGGATTTTTTGCATACTATCTGCTTCCCCTCCCCTTCCCCCATCTGTGTCTACACTGCGTAGCTGTTGCTATGGGTTAGATTTGTCGAGCTTAAATAAATAGGCCTGTTGAGGGTCGGCAGTCATGTGTCCCAGCATTTTCTGCAGCTTGAACTACAAGGCTTTTTACCTAACAGTGCCAAAGTTCACCCTCTCCCACCCCAACTTCCTCCCACCTAAGGAAGAAGAGAGTCAGATCAAAAGCTAAGGGAACACACAGAGAGAAACAATTGAGATGGAAGGATTATAGGAAGATTCATAAAGGTCGGGGAAGATAGAGACTGGGAACAGCATCCGGAGGGTAAGGGGGGGAGAAAGGAAGGGGGAGGAGGGAGGGCATCAGCATGAACATTGGGCAGGCAAACATTCGCCATGTCCAGTGAATTCCGAAGGTCTGGCCAGAAACATGGAGCAAGAAATGAAGCTGGCGAGAGAGATGGGCGTCCCATGGGCCTTTGCAAAATACTAAACAGTCTGGATCTTATCAGCTGTCCCTGGAAGTCCTGTGGAAGTTCTCAGGGCTCCAGGGCTGTAGACGGCCACCCTTTGGATCTCCATTGCCCTGGGCTAAACTCAGAGATCTCTCCCCTCCTCCCAGCCATCTGCAGGATGATTAAAACTCCATGCGGATCGTATGACCATCAACCAGTTTCACTTCTCTGGACAGCAATTTGATTGTCCTGACTCAAGCACACCATCAACATGTCCTACAGGATGACTTGCAGATGTGCACCAAAATACATACACAAGGGTGATCACTGAAGAACTGTTCTGAGAAAACTAGAGAAGACTCAAAATGTCCTGGGGAAATTAGTGATGGAACTACCATACAATGGGCTACTATGCAGATGAGAAAAAAAAAAAAAAGAATGAACTAGAACCAACTGTGCTTGGGGCATAGTAGGCACTCAGTAAGCACAGAGAGACCTCCAGGTGCAAGAAGCCAACTGCACAATGGCTACATTGTAGCCCCTCTCCTCCTTTTAATTGTGCTGGAAAGAGGACTCTAGCGTTAGAGGGTTTGCTGAACAAGCAAAAGGACTAAAATTCAAATCCCCAGAATCCCTGTCAGTGCTGGGTGGGCGTGATGTCTTGCCTGTAATTCAAACCTCAGAAAGAGACGAAGGACTTCCAGAGCAAGCCAGCAGTGAGACTAGCTGCATTGGCAAGCTCGCACACATACACACAAACATATATGCCCATCACACATCTACACAGGAGCATTTTTTTAAAGACTGTACTTTATGTATACAACTTTAATAATAGATGCCAAACTGTTAAGGTAAGTGTTCTGAAAGTGCATCAGGGAGATTTCAGTCTAGGACATTGCCAATACTACCTAAGGTTGGGGAAAATTACCAGTTATGTCTTAAGAGGGTGGCTGAAAGATGGTTAGAAGCGGTCCTATGGGATCTAAAGCCGTATGAGTGTATATACAATCCAGCTTTATTTTTCACAACCCTAGACTAGAAATAGTAGCTTCAAGTGGTGTGACCAGTAATTGCCACAATGAATTGCTCTTTAGATAATTTAGAAAATGCAAAAACAACCTGGCCCAGCCAGCTGCCCACTCTGAAACAGCCGATTTGCCTAGTTGGTGATTAACAGAGTGCTGTTAGGGCTTGGTGGGACCACAGGGGTCGGTGACCACCAGCCCAGGGGTCATGGCCCCAAGTTAATGATCATAAAAGCTCTTCAGCTTTGCTGGCCATGTGGCTATAGGGCTTGGGCTCTAGGTACCAGGAGAGCAAGTGACCGAGTCCCAGCCCCTGTTCTCTGGGACCCCAGAGCCTGGAAACCCCCTCTCTATAGGGTTTCCATAAATAGACTATGAAAGAGCAACATGGTCTTACTCGGTCCCCTGCTGGGAAGAGGATTATGAGTTCAGGGGAGCAGGGGGGTCAGGCACAAGACAAAAGAGATATCTTACTGCAGGGAAGGTTCTGCTACTGACATGCTGAACGCTGTTGGGTCATTCACCAAACCTCTCTGGGCCTTAGTTGTCTCCATATGAAAAGCCAAGGGAGACCCTGATGCTCAGACCCCAAGATTCACTTCTAGCTCCATTATTCCCAGACACTGGCTGAACTGATCCACTCGCAAACCTACATGCTTCTGAGCCTCAGGGTTCCCATTTGCAAAATGAGGTCACCTCAACGGACACCTCTGAATCAGATTATCAGGGGACCCCTGGCATGAGGAAGGGGAAGCTCTGCAGCCTGTCGCCTCTAGACTCACTAGGGAAACTGAGACCTAAAGAGGGACAGTCACTAACATAGAGGGAGGCAGTGCCTGAGATTCAAACCCGTATCAAGCTGGACCCACAGCTCCAGCTCTATCTAGAAGATGGGGCAGGAGCCCTGGCACACCCTGCCTGGGCAAGGAGCAGCAGCCCAATGCGGGCGAAGGGCTGTGGTTGCTAAACCAGTTGAGCCTATGTGAAGCTGGCAGCCTTGAGTCTCTGGGGCAGCTGGCGCCACCACGCCTCCTAGGCCAAGACAGGAGAAGGTTCCAGAAAAGCCCTTCAACCCTCCAGACACTTGATGTCATTGCCCAGGACAAACGTATGCCACTGACTGGAGGAGGACCATGGTACCTCCATTCTGAGCCACTTGGCATTCGGGTCTGGCAAGGTTGCACTTGCCTGGTGAATATGTCCTAGTCCTGCGCTTGGGGATAGTTCTGACCTCTCATCACGGCTGTTCCTATGTCCCGTGCAGTTTTCCCACACACAGCAGGCAGCCCCTCAGTGTCTACTACAGGACAGTGTGGCACAGCCTATGTCCCCCTCTAGACCCTCCCTTCCTAATCATCTCTGGAGCCTTCTTTCGGTGACGGACCTCGGGCCAATCTCTGAACCTTTCTGGGCCTCCCAGAGGGGCTACAAGACGCCACAGAGGTAGCCCAGCCTCACCCTCTGCCCTCGGCCGCAGGATACAAAAGGCTTTGGCTGGACCGGGAAGATGCCGCCCTGTTCTGTTCCCTTAGCTCAGACACTGCTGCCCTTGATCTCCCAGGCGACTAGCCATTCATGGGAAGCTCTTTCTCCGAGCTTGTTTGCTCTTGGCATTACTGCTGCTCTGTGGTCCCTTGGGAGCACCCACCCTTCTGGCCTAGGGCTTCTGCCAGCGGGGACAATCGTCAGTAAACAGAGAAGCCATTTAGGAAACGCAGTAAAACTGGACACGGCCCGGACAAGTTCTGGCGAGCCCCGTGGACTGAAAGGCCCGCAGGCTTTAGACTCTCATGGTCTCAGCTCCTGTGGTCCAGCCTCACTTTCCTGCTTTGACAACATGAGGAACATGGCACCAGACTTGAGGGGCAGCAAAGAACCCCGAGACCTGATGCATAGTAGGAGCTCCCTGGAAGAGGTCCTGAACCGACGCATAGTAGGAGCTCCCTGGAAGGGGTCCTGAACCTCTGTTTCCTTCACATAGTGGGCTGGACCAAGCATGCGTGCACTGCACCCACTGATGGTCAGATTTCACAATGGGACTGGAGTTCAGGCCCGGCAGTGAGACCTGTTGGAAGTCGTTTCCCTCTCTGAGCCTCAGGGCACTTGAAGGTAGATAGGAACAGCGATGCCCGCGTGTGCAGAATCGCTGCGAAGAACAGCAGTGTAGCAGCTGGTTGCACAGAGCAGGATCATCAGCAGCAACAGACTCTTCTTTTGTAGGTCTGCACCACACTGAAGAATGTGGGGTGTTGGGACCACTGGGAACCCCCCTCCAGCCAATGTCTACAGAGCAGGCTTAGAGCTTTGGCAGATCAGAGCTGAGGCCTGTGTCTAGGGAGCAGAGCTCCCTGACATGGCCAGCTGGACCTCGGCCCTCACCAAGTCCATTCCTGGGTGTGGACAGCTATTGGGAACATGGCCAGAGATGCTTGGCTGGAGCGATCGCAGGGACCGAAGCCACCAGCCCTCTCCCAGCTTCCGGAGCCAGCCCCACCTCGTGCTGGGAGCCAGGGCAAGAGATTTGGAGGAGGCCTGCGCGGTCCCACTTCCTGACCTTGTGGCCTGGAAGCAGCAAGCTTCTGGCCACGTGTGGGATTCTGGGGCATTTTCTGCCAGGGGCCATAGATGTACCCATCATCTCTCCTGCCCTACGGCAAGAACTGACCCTGAGAGATGCGAGGCTGCAAACAGTTGGGTCCTCGCCTCTCGCTCAAGCCCCGACATCTCCACAACCCCCCCCCCCACACCCAGCCCAGGCACAAACACGGGAGCAGTGGGACGTGGAGGCCCACGGTAGGCATGGCGACTTGGGGAGAAATGGCAGGAGGCTTGGGGTGGGGAGCACAGATCTGTGGCAGTGGAAGGCGGGGTCTGTGCTGCCCCAGCTAGCAATGGAAGGAGCAGGAGATACTGCCAAAGGCAGCTGTGCAGAGCAAGGATTTGGTGAGAAGAGCCGCCACTGGAAAAGTGCATGATTGTTAAGTCCCTGATCACGCACCTAGAGAGAGTGGCTGTGAGCAAGAGCCTTTGATTCTTGAAGCCCCAATTTCCCCATCTATAATGTGGGGATCCTAATACCTTCCTCCCATGGTGGCTGTAAGGTTAAACATGTGCACAAAACAAAAAGCTACCATTGCTTTTGGACAAGGTGCTGTGGTAAAATTTCCGTCTCTCTGAGTCCTAATCGCCTCGTGTGTAAATTAGGGCTAAAAATGCCTTCTTTGCCAGGGTGGTGGCACATGGCTGCCATTCCAGAACTTGAGAGGAAGAGGGAGGAGGATTGCCACAAGTCCAGAGCCAATCTGGATACATAGTAAGCTGCTGTCCCAAAACACACAAAACAACAACTTTCGTGAGTGCTGTTTGAAAGGATTTAAAGAGATCATCAATGTGAGAGACCAGATATATTGCTTTTTATAAAACAGATGTTGGTTTCCAAAAGCAAGCTCTGTAAGAGATCTCTGGACCCCCTCGTTCATAACTGCACTAGTCACAATGGCTAAAATACAGATGTAAGCCAAGCGTCCATTCATGAATGAATACATAAATAACACTATGGCCGTGCAAAGGAGTATTACTCAACCTTGAAAAAAAAAGTAGATTCTGCTCTAAGAGTGAACTGTGAGGATACCGTGGTCTTTGATTAAACAGTGATTAAATAGTACTATACGAGGTACTGAAAGTGGTCAGATTTATAGGGACAAAGAGTAGAATGATGGTGGTCAGGGGGAAGGGAAAGGTGGAGATATTGTTCAGAGGAGACAGAACCTCAGTTCTGCAAGACGGAGAATTTTGGAAACGCATGGCAGTGTTGGATACAAAACACGAGTGTATCGAACACCACAGAACCATGTGATTCAATGGTGAGTTTCATCAACATCTCACCATGAAAGGGAAAAGATCTCAAGAAATTCCATGTGTCCCTGAGAGACTGATGAGAACTAATGCTGATGGGGAAGAAAAGGAGGACGTTTTCCTCAACAGTAGACTCATTCATCCATGATACTTGCAGAAGCATGACTCATGTCAAGCATGCCATCCAAGACAAACCAGGTGAAACTCAGTAGACCAGCCAAGAGAAAAGACTTAAAAATAAGAGGGAGTCAGGCAGGGGAGATGAAGGGTTGTAAGAGGAAAAGAAGGGGATACGGGCTTTGAGATTAAGGGGTGAAGATATCATAAATTTGCTGCATTCATGTATACAACACTAGAAATAAGATATAAAACTAAAAAGATATTCAGGTTTCATGTTACATGTATTTTGTCACAATAAAAAAAGGGGGCGAACAAATAGTGGTCCCCATTCTCTCTTTTTCGAAAGACAATGAGACACATCGGGTGGTGTGATCCAGCCCAAGAGGACACAGATGGGGGCAGGTGAAGCAGCTGATTTCTAAGACTTTCAGCCATGGTGACCAAGTTTATCCTTCACCGGGATCCAGCAGGACTTCCCATGTCAACCCTGGTCCGAATGGGGGCAGTTCTGTGGGCTATTTGATGATGAGGCCACAGGAGAGATGCCTGGTTGGTCCTCCTGCTGCCGACTATAAATCAAGCCTCTCTTTTCCCTAACCCTCCCTCAGCTAGCTGTCACCCCAATGTTCCTCCGTGCTGGGCTCTAGCCACGGTGCAAGCTCATGGTCTGTATCCTTCAGGGAGACATTCTAGAGAAGAGGCTGATGCAGGAAAGAGATGGAAGACATCAGGATCCCGGAGCTCATGCCACAGCTCTGTGAGCTCCAGATACTAAAGTGATTGGCAGAATGAAGGCCGAGTGACTTCCAGCCAAGGGAATACCAGAATGTGTGCAGGGATGACTCTGGATAGGAGCCTAAATCTCTTTTAACAGGGTACTTGGCCAAAGGGCTTTTCTCATAATTCTCCAATTTTCTCTTCTGTAAGGTGTATTGATGATTCCTGTCCTTGGAGCAACCAGTAGGATTGAAGGATCCCCTGGCACTGTATACGATACTCAGCTGCTGTTCAGTAACCACTTAATCCAATAATAATTCCGAACACCTGTTTAGCCTTGCCACCTTCAGCTCACTAGCTCTACCCTCGACCCTTCTTGTGGTTTTGTACACAAAGCAGAGGACAGATGGAAAGTTCCAATCACAACCTAGAGATGGAACGGAGACCGACTCTGGGATGTGCACCACATGTCTTAGGACAAGGGACTTGGCCCAAATCTAAGTGGCCAGTCTTTCTGCCCATGCTTCTCTGAACATCGTTTGGTTCTGTTCCTCCAAAAGAAAAGGATCTGGATTCCTGGCACTCACTAGCAGGGTGACACTGGGCACAAGGGAATCGACCTCCCTGATTGTCATACTGCCCTAGGGAACAGAATGGCTGGACCCTGTCACAGGTTTGCTGCATAATTAATATTAGTAAAAAACCTTTGTTAGCAAGCAGCAAAGAGACAGGGTGCATGAATGTAAGGATCTCACGTACAACGGGATTGTGGTAACCAACACGAACTGTTCCAGATCTTTCCACGGCCCCCAGTGTAGACGGAAGAAAATTAGGGCTCTTGAACTTGGCCCTCTATGATGTGGCACCCATGTACCTTTAAAGGATTATTGCTTGCAGACGACAAAAACATCTAGCATTGCCTCTCTAGCACTTCAACTTCCTGCCTCAAAGCGTCCTGGGGAGTGGCCCTGGCTCGGGCTCCCTGTGTCTTGTTCTAATGAGACAAACCAAATGAGTTCCAGATGCCAGGACATTGGGGAAATGCTTGCCTGCGATCCACGCCGCCCCTCCTGCGCCTCCCACAGCAGCTGTTAGCAATCTACTCCCCCTTGGCACCAACAGCGGCTCGGCTCGCTGTCCCCAAAGGCTGGGAGAGGAGTCTACTCCAGCGGCAGCCCGCCAGGGAGCCCATGGAGGAGGCCCAGGGTAGAGGAAAATTACCCGCACTGGCTGAGGCCAAGGCTGGGGGATTGGCTTGGAGAGAGGGAAATGGGGGGGGGTGGAGAAGGGGAGGCTGGCAGCCCCTTCCTGATCCATGGATTTGGCCCTGTGTCTTGAACCCTGCCTGAATTAATGAGGTAGAAGCTGTACTGGGGAGGACATGGGGGGGCAGCACTCCTCTGGGACCCTCCCATTCTCTGGCACCCTGAAACAGGGAGGAGAGGGAATAGGCAGGCCTTTATAACGGGAGTAAAGGTTACTGCCTTGGCTCCCTATTTCTGTCCCTGCTATGATGGTGGGGCCCAGTGGGAACCTAGGAACCGGCCACTGCCACAATTCGAGTCCTGTGATCTTGGGATCACGTCTGCACATCACATACCCTTGACCCACGCGGATGATGTCGCATGTACTGGGTGTCTACACCACAACACACAGCTCTGTGTTCTGCAGACTTTGTCCAGGTGTCCTATTTCGTAGCATATCCGTGTCACTTCGGCCTGGGGTCATGCTTCGTGCACGTCTGCTGTCTGATAAAGACTCTACTGGGAATCCCTTCCCAACCCTTCCGGGTCCCAGTCCTTGGCAACAGGAGGCACAAACCTTGTTCTAGATCCATGAAGTGTGTCCCTGGCCCAGCCCTCTGTCACCATGTGACTTTGCCACAGTCACTTCCCTCCCCAGCGCTTCCCTTTCAGCTCCGACATGGAGTGACAGTCACATTCACCTCACAAGGCTGCGTGGGGATTAAAGCAGATAATGGGATGTGCTCAGCCCAGGGCCAGGCACAGGGTACGGGCTCTGACATGTCAGCTGGGGCCTGCTGTGTTCCAGGGTCCCACATCCCCAGTGCCTATTGTATGTAAGACACTATGCACAAGATGCCATGCCCCAATGGTCAAATAACCTGCAAAGGATGTGACTGTCCCCTTGTTGACTGAGGAGAAGTCCGAGGGTCAGGACAGGGGGATGATTTGCATGAAGTCACAGGCCAGAAGGTGAAGCAGGGTGGAAGGCTCTGGATGTTCCTTTTAAAAGCACAGATGAGATTAGCTGACTGGCTACGGACTGAAGAAGCCAATGGATCCTCAACCCCACCCTCACCCCTCCCTCTCTGTTCCCTCCCCCACCCTTCTTGTGATGTAAATTCACTAAAACTCACCTCTGTAAATTCACTAAAAACCATCAAATTCGCAAAAACGGGTAAATAATATGTATGGAAAGTGTATTTACAGTCATCAGTTATATGTATTGAATTTCAAGAAGGTTGAATTGAAAACAAAAGAAACACAGCATTTGGCAAAACAAGTGAGCTGTCCATCGTTCACTACTGGGAGGTCTATTTGGGGGTAACTGGGAGCCACTGATAGCACAGGGTGCCTCCCAACACCTCTGCAGACCAGGTGGGTAGGAGAAGTCAAGGAAAGTTCCAGAACAGTACAGATTCCCAGGCCCCACCCTCAGCTTGGGAGTGGGTAGATCTGGGTGGTGTCTAGGAACCTGATTCTGAGGGTCAGCCACCAATGGGAACCACTTGGTAAAGCCACAGGGGAAACAGAGGCAGGGAGCAGAAGGGATCTGTCAGGCCTAGTTAATCAAAGGATGAAACAGTCAGAATTGGGGACCCCCCCCTTTATTTTTCCGTCTTCTCCTTTTCCTCCGCCTCCCTCTTGGGCCTCCCCATTGTCAACTGTGACTCAGGGCTCTGAGTCATCCCATGGCACCGCAGAGCAAACTTCTTAGGAAAAACAATCCCCACACGAAAAACTCTCCAGATCTTGGGAACAGGATAAGCCCAGCGGGTTGGGAGGAGGGGAGAGAACACGGGGTGCAGTGGGAGACCAGGGCTTGCCAGTCCTGACCTCCCTCCTCTTAGCCTCTGACTTGCAGTGTGCTACATAAGGAACATCCTGACTCAGTCTCTCCACCTCCTCCTGTACACAGAAGCTCAATATGGACCAGGCAAAAAGAGAAGAACTCTGCCTGTCTGTGTACAATTTCATGCACACTCGCACGCGGGCAAGTGCGTGCACATGTGCAGAGCAGAGGTGGGCTGCAGGTACCTTCCTCAATCACTCTTTGCCTTGTTTTTGAGACAGAGACTGTGAACCTGAGGCTCACTCACTGGTTACACTGGCTGTCCCCTGAGAAGAGTCCTGTTCTGCTTTCCCAGTACTGGGTTTACAGGAACATGTCACTCGTGGTTGGCTTTAACATGGGTGCGAGGGATCTGAGCGCAGATTCTCCTGCGAGCACGCTGCCAACTGAACTATCTCCTGCGCCCCATTAAAAAAAAAAAACTGGGCACAGTTTTTGTGAATCTTCTCCCAGACCCATGGCTGGTTATCATCCCACTTTATAGATGGTCAGAGAGGTTCAGCTGAAGGCTACGCAGGAAATCCAGAGCCACCTGACTTTGAGCCTCTCTCTCCTCCCTTGCTCCTTTGGAAAACAAAATACCACTGGGGTTGGAGAGATGGTTCAGGGGTTAAAAACTCTGCCTCAAAAGCAGAAGGTTCTGAGTTCTGATCCCAGGTTCCACAGAAATAACACCAGGTGGCAGCCTGCACTTCCAACCCTGGTGGGAAGAGCCTGGGAAATCCCAGAGCTAAGCAAAAAGGAGATAGAAGCAATCCAGGATGATTCCTGAAGTCACTCTTGGTCCTCCATAGAGACATACAGTGCCCTCTGATACACACACACACACACACACACACACACACACACACACACACGAAACACATGAATGCACACACACATGAAAAAATAAATTAAAAAAAAAAAAAACACTGCACAGAGGGCCTGTGGATCACAGTCACATCTGGCAGGTGCCCTAGCTCCTAAGACTTTCCTCCCTTCTTCCATCCTCCGTTTCAGACCTTGCTTTGGGACTTCCTAGCCCGGCAGGTAATACACACAGGAACAGGGTAACAGCAGGGCCTGGGAGGCTCGCACAGGTGTGTCTGCAGCAAGCGAGGGAGGAGGGTCATTTGGAGAAGCCCCGCTTGCTGGGACCAGCATCACAGGGGGAAAGAATGGGATGGGAATAGGTTTTCACCCCTGAAAAGGGTCTGGCTAGTGGCTGAACTAGAAGTCAGGAGTTGGGGCTTCCTCTCTGGGAAGCACCCCAGATCCCTAGCTATTCACCTAGTTGCCCTCAAGGGTGTCTTCCTCATCCACGGCTAGGCTGGGCAGAGGGGAGGTGGCGTCCTGACACAAGCCAGTGTAATCGCACAGGGCTATAAATAGGATCCTGTGGCTTGGGCCGAAGCAGCTGGGCCAGCCTGACTTCCACAGGCATTGTGGCAGGCACAGTTCCGGAAACAGCTCTTCTCCCCAGCACAGGTTAACAACCAGCTCTTCCTCAGAGAGACATTGTTCACGCTTCACTTTCATAAGCAGAAGGCGGAGTTCCAAGAAAAAAGCCGCACTTGCCTCAAATGGGGATGCTAGAGTTGGACCTGGGGTTCCCCCTTCTGCTTCTTGCCTTTTGGGGAACCTGGGACAGCTGTTGTTTTGGTTTGGGCCTCAGTTTCCCAAAATGTGAACTAGGGGAGTTGGCTGTGTACCTTTAGGCCCATCTAGGCAGGATGTTCCTGGAACTACATGAGACAACCCCGCCCCATGTGTCGTGTTACTTAACCAAGTTACTTAATTGATCCAACTTGGGGATTTTTATTTATTTGTTTTGCTTTTTTGTGTGTGTGTGTGTTGGAAATCAAACCCAGGACCTATGTCCTATCACTAAACTATATCACCAATTTGTTTTGTGTGTGTGTGTGTAACATAGTCTTGCCAGTTCAGACCGGCCTTCACTCACTATTGTAGCCTAGACTAGCCTCACACACTCAATCCTTTTGCCTTCACTTTCCAAGCACTAGGATTACAGTTGTGCACCTCCATGCCCAGTAAAGGAATTTTAAACCTATCAACACTTAAAACCATTACACTTTGAATAAACATTTGCACTAGAAGTAATGTACAGGTCTAAGGCTTGCCACTACAGAGACCTGAAATGAGCCACCAGCCTCCTCTGGAGCCCCAGATTCTTCAACCATAAAACGAAGGTGTTGATGGGCAGATGCCCAAAGGTTTACAACACTTACTTTACTGTTTCATTTTATTTTAAGACAGGGTCACGTATAGCTGGTATTGATGATGCTAACAGAAAATTAAATTTTCTGTTGTTGTTCAAAATTTCTTAGGCCCCAGTCAGCCAGCATAACAAGCCAGTGGCTGAAGAGCCAAATAAGGCCTATCCAGGCCCACAAGGCCTGGTCCTGGCCCAGTCCCCGCTGAAGGCATTCCCGATCCTTTCCGTGTCCCCCTAGTGGCCTCTGTGAGGACTGCTGTGGGGATCTTGATTCTAGTTCAGATTATAGTTTTATGGCCCCAAAGAAGTGCATTCTCTGGGGCAGGGACATGGACACAGGGCAGTAACAATCTGCAAGGAAATAAAGATGGTCCACCTGTCCGATGCACCAAGCGCGTGCTAAGGACCTTACTTCTCTATCCATTCACTCTCCACAGCATATAACTTCATTTGATGGATGAGAAAACTAAAGTCGAAAAGGGGCTGAGCACATCCTGGTAATGCAGGGGGTTCACATCTGCTCGCCTCCAAATTCCAGGGCTTACCCACACCCCCGGGCTATAGTGACCTGGCTCAGGGAAGTGCGGACGGGCCAGTGAGAATGGAACCAAACAAGAGCAGGGAATAGTCAGGAGCGGGAGAATTTTCACTCTGTGTGCAGCGAGGGGAAGGGGCGTTCCTCTCTGCCTAGCTCCCAGCATTCCCCTCCCCGATCCGCCCTCCCTTTTGTCTGCCACCAGCTGACTGTTCAGCCAACTCATCAATCAAGTCGCTCTTCAGCTCAACAGTCATCCATGGCTCCCTGTCACCCATAGGATCAAGGCCTGGCATTGAAGGTCTCTCCTGACCTCTCTCTCCCTGGCACCTCCTGCCACTCCCCACCTCTGTCTCCACACATGACTCACAGTCCCTCAGGCACAGAGAGCTCCCTTGGGTGGCCAGCCCTGTGACACACATTCCTCTTGTCCGGGAACCAAGCTTCCCTTCTCAGGCCTTGACAGGAGGATGAGCTGGCTGGCTCTGTGGGTCTCAATGCATTCTGGGTACTAGCCACCATAGTGAAGTATTGGAGTGACGGTCTGAGGGCTGGGCAGTATGGCTCACCTCCTCCTCCAGCGCAGAAGTCAGCAATGAATGACCAGGGAAATAGGAAGAATACAAAGAGCCAAGGGAATCCTGGGAAAGTGCACACTTCCCAAACTGTCCAATGATGCCAGGCCTCACCCCTCACAAGAGGCAGGGCAGAGGCACTCCAATGAGAAAACCCCCAAAACAATACACCTCTGGGTCATGAGGTGGGTCCCGTCTATCTCTCTCTCTCTCTCTCCTTCATGAATGAAATCCAAGTAAGTCTCTCCCACTCAGAAAGCTCCCATGGTCATCAGTGGCATGGTATAAAACCCACTGTCAGGAGTGGTTTGACCTAGAAGTCTCTGGTCCCTCTTCTAAGCATGTTCTCCCTCCCCTGCTCACTGTTCTTCAGGCTCAGCTTTTGCCGGCTTCTCTGATCTGTCCAGACAAGTTCCATCCTTCGCCTGTTCCCATAGACCACAGTTTCCTTCCGAGCAGGAAAAAGAACGCTTCTGTGGCTGCCATGTGCTTAATGGCCTACTTAAGACCCAGGCAGGATGGCAAAGCCTCATCCTTCACTGCTTCCCCAACACCCATCTCAGCCTAGATACCTGTCAGGCAAGCCCATGAATGAAAAACTGAATGAACCTGTTTACAGAACTCAAGACAGGAAGGCATCCCAAATCCGGATGAACGTGCAAGGCAGAAAAAAATGGGACCCTGTCTATAGTCAGGGAGGCGGCAAGCAAGCTTACAAAAGATTCAGACGGTCCAAGCTGCTGGCAGCAAAGGAAGATGCTCTCGAAGAAGGTATGGATGTGCCCGAGACGTGGACAAGGAGATCTGAGGAGTTGACAGAGGTTGCACCCAGAATCGTGCGGATGAATATGAAGTTGGGTGTAATGAAGATGGCAGAGTGGCAGGGTTCAACAGGCAGGTGCTCAGGAGACACTGGGCTGCCTGGCCTATCCCTGTGGGGTCTGCAGAAGTGGAACCCCACAAAAGTGAGGTCCCTGTGGCAGCACCCATAAAAAGCACACACAGAACAGAAAGCTCCTTTCTGATAAGATCTCTGTGAGGCAGCACCAGCTTTTCCGAGAAGCGTCTAGGAAGCCAGACGTGGTCCTCGGGCAATGGCTGAAGCAGGACCAGGCCCTTCTCTGGGCCTAGTGGACCTTCAAGGAATCCCTGGCTTTGGATCCTATGTCCCTTGGAGACCATCGAAGGCCTTTTCGTTTGGACTTTGAAGAGGAATGGCTACAGCCATGGTTGGTTCACGCCCCCTGGAAGCCACCCCACTGTAGTGGAGCAGTGTATACATCGTCTGGCGTTCCTTCTAGCAAGCAACAGTGACGTCATGGGCTGACACTGATGTCATGGGCTGGAGGGTGCCACACACACTTCTGTGTGTGGGTGTGTCTCCTTCCCAGAGTGATCCTTTCCACAGCTCACAAAACCTCTGGCCCTTCTAAGTTCCTTCAACCTTCACTACAACCTTGCTTGGAGGGCAGTGTGGAGACTAATGAGCCAGATTTACAGGTTGAAAAAAAAAACTAGCACCCAACCTGGGCGGAGACCAAGTCCCCTGGCCTGCAGCCCAGGGCCTGCAGCCCAGGACCCCACACTCCACCCACCTTCTGGCCAGCTGCAGACTCACCTGGGAATCTGATAGGCCGGCCCTGCCCGGCTGCCCAAGCAGGTGAGGATGACTCATCTACCTTCCCATGAATCACGCTTCTCAGGTGCCTCCTCTAGTCAACAAGCTGGGAAACTGGAGGCCTCACCCCACCTTTTCTCACCTCTCCACAGCCTGGAAGGAGAGCGCCTGCCCCGCCCCATGGTGGGGGAATCTCCCCTGCAACAGAAGAAGCCCTGAGAGTGGAAGCCACTTGCTTGAGGTCACACGGCCAGCAAGCAGCACAGCCAGAGGGCGCCAAGCATCGCGATGCGCAGCCCACTGCTCGCCCCTTTCCCAAGAGGAGCAAGCAGGGGAAAGGAGTACTCTGTCTTGCTCCTAGGGGGGGCAGACCTATGAATCCACCATGGCTGCCAGCACTGATTCTCCCCTAGAGTCCCTCTAGATGCCACTGGACCGCCAGGCCTGGTACTGAAGGTGAATGATGTGTGCAGGTGGCTCTGCCTACCTTATAGGGCAGCACAGGGAGAAGAGAGCCGCTCCGTGGGGGAGGTGCTGTGACAGTGGTCCAAGCGCTGGATGAGGGGAGTCAGCAGCACCTGGAAGAGGACCCAGGAATCACAGTGTCAGGGCTCTGAGTTCACATCCTCCTGCTTGATGCACCTCTTCTCCTTGCATACCTCTGGCGCGGTGCACTCACTTCCCACCATGCCTGCTCTTAAGAGGAAGATGGTACTGGAAAGAATCGACCTTCGGATGCTTCTGTCTGTTCCCCCGAGACTAAGGCCTGGCACAAACAAGACCTGGCAGAGCCCAGGACCTGTATAGGTTAGATGGTGGAGGAAGGAGCACCCCACACCGGCACTCTGGAGGGTTGTACGCCTGAGCCCTCCAGCCCCTGCTGTCCCCCCACCTTCATCTTCCAGACCTAGAGCTTTGTCACTCCCTGGGGTCCCAATCAGCTCCATATAAGGAGCAGCTGAGCAGGCTGGTTCCTGCCCACCCTGGAAGGCTGCCCCGTCCAAACCAGCTTTTGCAAGCCAAGAGGAGACTTAGGATTCCAGACACAGGGGAGACCTGCAATCTCCCGAGGGGACATAGCAAATCCCATTCTCAGTAAATGGCTAGTGGTTCTGCAGTGTTAGTGGGTGACACAGTAATGCAGCAGAGGATTCTGGGCCGTGGGACCCAACACGCAAAGGTCAGGGGTCAAATGTTTTTCTGCATCCCAGGACCTGGCGTTAAATGGGGCCTCTGTGGCCCTTTCTCAAAGCACCCTGTGGAAATGGTTCCTTGGGGGGAGGTGAAAATACAATTGGGTTTTGTAGTTCCCGCGATGACAAACGACACTGTTAACTCTGCAGGAGGAGGATGCACTGTTCACACGCTCCTGTTCACTTGAAGGGCTGCATATGTTCCCAGTGCAACCACCCGCCATACGCAACCTCCCCATTCAACACAGGGCGCCCCCACCACCATCTATCATCTACCCAAGGGGACAGGCCAGAAGCCAAGTATTATCCTCTTTAACCCCTTCTGTGCTTCCACCTCCACCTACGTTCTATCCGTTTGGCCTCTGACCTCCATCAGAATGCACCTCCTCTTTCCACCCCATCACCTCTCTCTTGGACAGTTAAGCAACCCCCTCACTGGTCTTGCTGCTCCCCAAGTGACCCACCCTCAGTGCAACTTCTTCAGACCAGGCGTGGGCCACATGTCTGGCTTCTTAGATTCTGCTGCGACTTCATGTGACCCTCCTCCCCCACCCCCGGACAACGTGCAAGACTCTTAAACTTTTGATGTTCGTCCTTTGTGATCTGCCTTTGCCAGCCCCTCCGGCCATGGTTTTCGTCAGTTCCCATCTTCCGCCCCCCTCCAGACTCTAGCCAGACACAGCTGCCCTCTGTCTGTCCCCTGCGTCCTTGGTATAATCTCAGTGTGAAACGTCTCCAGCTCCAGGTTTTCTGTTCACACTATGTTAACATGGTCCATTTCCACATTAGTCTCTCTCAGCTAAGGTCTATTCCTGTATATCCGAGACCTGGTTCATCCCTGCTTCAGATTCACCAAAAGAAGCTAAGGAATCATGTGCTTGCACACACGCACAAAATATGCACGCATGCGCGCGCACACACACACACACACACACACACACACACACCCACACCCACCCACACACACACACACACACACACACACACACACAGCCTGCTCCCAGTACAGATGCTGCCATCTATGGGCAAGAACAGCACTACACTCTTCCCAAGATTGAGTCCTCAGAGGCTCCAGGTTTCACACTTGGCTGGGTTTAGAATAAGCTCCTGCTGGGTCCAAGTTAAGTCTCTTTTCCCTTCTGTTCCTAAGGCTTCAGCAACTCAAAAACAAGATCCACAAACCAGTAACTCCAAGCTACCGTCCACACTGTCCACAGAGACAGAAAGAGAAGGCTTCATTTCCAGCTCTGTGATCCCAACTCCCGGCTCTTGCTTCGAGCAGCCTGCAGAACTCAGGGCAGGGAAGCTTTCTGGCTTGCGGGTAGCGGGCGACGTTGGAGCAATGCCTCTTGTCATCCTACAAGACCACTCCCAGATTCATCAGGAGGATCTTCGGAGACTTGGTATAAGGACTCAAATGGCCACACTCGGTGATAACAACTGTCAGTTTCTGTGCACCTACTAAGGGTTAAACTCTACAGGGACCACTGACACCCTCACAGGCACTCTGCCAGGCAGATACTACTGCATTTTGCATTTTGCAAAGCAAGGACTCAGCCACAGTGAGGTAAAGTAAGGGGCTGAAGGTCACACAGCTAGGAGGTCTTGGTGATTCCGTCCAGTCAGGCTGCCTCCCTGAGGTTAGCTTGCCCTTAGCCTTGAGCTACAAGGCTAGAGAAATGCTTGGAGCTTTTGTTGCTCCAGCACAGGGCAAACATCTGTCAAGGGTCAGGCTAAGACATTACCTGAGCCCCTGCAGAGCTCCTCCCCTCTTTGTAGCATATTCTTCCTTAGCTGTTGTTTAGGTGTTAACAGCCCTTTGAAAAATATAAAGAATGGTCTTTAGCTCAGGGCTGTCCAAAAACAGACTGGGGCCTCTCCTGGACATGAGTAGGGAAGACTGTTTATGATCTTAAGTGTAAAACCTTCAGGTGGAAATATTTATCTAAGCCACATGTGAGGCCCTTCAGTTGCCGTCTCCAGCTTTTGGATGGTTTTCTACTGACTCACTCTGACCCAAGAAAGGGCCCGGAGTCTTGCTCCCCAGTCTGGCAGAAAACGATCTCAACGACTGCTTCCATTCGGGATGCTCACAGCTGTGCACCAAATCAACAGTCTGAGCTGGAGGAGAAAGGGAGGCAAATAGGACAAGTCCGAAGAATCTTAAAACCCAGGGTGGCCAGCTCAGGGGGAATGTTTCCCAGCATGCATAAGGCTCTGAAAAAAAAAGAAAATATCTAGGCTCTAAACTGACTTTTTATTCCTTACCATGAGACTTAACTCCTATGGATTCTTTCTGAATTGACAACCAACTGACTGTCTTCCCCTCCCTCCCTCCCGGCTTTTTTTTTTTTTTTTAATTTTCTTTGATATGGGGCCTCATGTAGCCTAGGCTAGCCTGGACCTCCACACACAGTGAAGGATGACCTTGAACTCCTCATCCTCCTTCCTCCAGCTCCCAGGTAGCAGGATCACAGGTATGCACCTCTTCGAATAGTTTATGAAGTGCTAGGGACTGAACCCAAAGCTTCCTGTATGCTGGACAAGCGCTCTGTCACATTCTCCAGTCCTCGATTTAGAATCTTCTAGCCCAGTACAATTCCCTAGATCGGCAACAGCAGCAGCAGTTGGAAGCTCATTAGAAACACAGGTCTCAGCCCCCCCACCCCCAGCCTTAAAGAACCTGTACCTGACGTTTCTTGCTAAATCCCCAGGCCATCTATGTGCACAGTAAACCTGAGAGGCCAGGGAACATCTTTTCTGTCTAACTGCAGCATTGTTAACAAACCCTTTCTCCAGAGGAGAGGAAGAACCTAAAGGCATTTTCCACCGATACCAGAGTATTATCTCTGATCTCACACCTGCCTTAGTCACCTGGTAAAGTATTCTGCTCTAAGATACACAATGGCTAAAGACCTTTACTTGATTTTGAAATCCCACCCCAGCCAGGTGGGGAGGTAGCTGAGGGGAAACAGAAGGTGACCTTCCCATTTCATAGAAGGATCCAGGTTAGAGACCTAGGCTGGAGTTGGGCTGAGTGACTTACTTAGTATCCTGGGCCAGGACAAGCTAAGGGATAGATGACTGTGGCCACCTTCCCTGCTCTTGCATGCATTTAATAGTCATTTTAGTTTAGATGAGCACTTTTGAAATTTCACAACCAGCAGAATAGCACTCAGAGCTAGGTGGATGCTTTGGAAAACACTAATGGGGGTAGGGGCATGAAAACTCTTGGTCAATGGAATGCCAAGTTGGGTTAGGTGATTAGTGAGGTTCAGCTATGAAAGTCGGGTCTCCAAAGAGTTATGAGGATAGGAGGTGTCAGGAGTGACACCTTCTGCAGAGAGTCACCCCAGACACAGCAGCGGCTCAGTGTTGAGAACACACAGGCCAGACCCTGTACCCCCAATGTGGAGACAGAGGGCGGCTTGGTTTGGGCACTGCCAGGGATGTTTAGGATGGAACCCAACTTACAACAGAGGAAACCGAGGCCTCCAGAGATGCCAGGCCTTCTTGCCAACGTAGAGAACCTTTCCCTTCAGCTGCCAGCAATGATGTATAATTGGAGGTGTTAAGGGGGCTAGAAATTAGGATTCCTCTAGGAAAAGCCGCGAAGCTTAGCCCCCCACAGGAGCTACAGTGCCAGGAGAAAGACCACAGCCATACACACGTTTTGCAGCTTCTGCCTCAACCTTTCTACCCATTGTGACTCTGCTACAAGACAGATGAGATTTTTCTCTTCTCCCTAAATTTGGACAAAACTGTAAATCTGACTTTTCCATTTCTGGCTAGATGATGTCATTTTTCTTAATTTGAGAAGAGTTTTCAGATCCACTGCCAGGTCTTATGGCAGGATAGAAGACCCCCCCACACACAGCAGGAGATATACCTATATTAAGAAAGTGCAATCTTGGAACATGCAGATGCATGCAAAAGACTCATACGAGAATTACCAGTTTCCTTCCAAAAACTGTGTCCATCCACAAATGTGTTCATTACAAAGAGGATTGGTCTTGGAGTTTGATGGATAAGGCTCCTGGTGTGAAGTTTCCCACACTTGAAACATATTAAAAATCCCATGGGGGTCTGGTAGAAGTGCAAATTCTGACTGAGTAGGCCCAAGGTAGGTAGGGTTACCAGATAACAACTGGAAGCCCATTTAAATTTGAATTTCAGATTGTAATGATTTTTTTTATTGTTGCTAAGTATATCCTAAATATTGCAGAGAGGCTAGTAATACCCAACAATTGCTCAACTTTATCCAAAATTGTAGTTTAACCAGCATCCTGTTTTCTTACTTATTGAACTGGGCCACCCAAAGGGAGAACCTGGGACTCTTCGTTTCTAAAAAGCTGCCAGATGCGGCCCTACTGCATCCAAAATACCATTTAAACCTATGAAAATTAATTTTTTTATGCAACCACGAAGTCTATGCTTTTTTTTTTTTTTAAGACCACTAAAAATGCTAGGCAGGCAGCTCCTCCCTTTGGATAGAATCTTCTAGAAAGAAGTATTCTCATGTTTTGTTTGAGAAAACAAAGATGCCTAGTGGGGACAAGGGCACAAGGGGAGGGGGCCCAGGCTAGCCCACAAAACCTACTCCCTTAATGATATGGCGCAACCCGACTCCACTTCCTGACCCCAAGCACTGGCGAGGCCTTCATCAACTGCATAGGATGAGAATGGTCCGTACCTACCCACTCCTGCCCTGGGGCAGTTCTGAATCAGATGGGATAAAATATCAACTCACCTCTTCTGATGATTTGCACTTTCCAAGCTCTACCACCGAGGACATTTTTCAAATCCCAAGGAATGGGTTGGGGATGTAATGCAGTTGGTGGTGGGCTGGTCTGTCATGCAGGAAGCCTTGGTTGGGTTCAGCCCCCAGAGCTACCTGAGCATGGTAGTGCTCACCTGTAATCTCAGCATTGGGGTGGGGACAGAAGGCTCAGAGGTTCAAGGTCATCCTTGATTACATGTGTAGGGAGCCGAAGTCAGCCCGGGCCAAGCAGAGACCCTGTCTCAAACAGACAAAGTCACGGGAAGTGAGTGTTGAAATCCTAACTTTAAAGATGAGGAAACAGGAGCAATGAAAGGTGTTTTGCTCAAGGCCTGAACCACAAGCAGAAACTGGAAGGAAAACCGAGCTCTCTTTGCCCTTCCACCTGGAATCCTAACTCTCTTCTCTTCACTGCTGCTGAACTGTGCAGATGTATCTGCTGAAAGAATGGACAAATGAATGAAGGATGATGTGTTGGGAACGTGATCCCTGGACGGTCTAATAGGACAGCTGGACCTTTGGTAACCTGCTGTAGAGCCAGGAACTCCGTTTCTAATAATGAAGGAGAAACACGAGTTATGCAGTAGGATGCCCCTTGCAGAACTGCTTAATAGCAGCGTCATATTAAAGGATGATGACATCGCCGAGGTACATGCATGGGAAAATAGTGGTGAAGGGTAGAGTTGGCATCCTTTACAAAAGTAAGGCAGGGCTGTGTGGCTCAGTGGCAGAGAGTTTGCCTAACATGCCAAGCCCTGAGTATGAACCCATGAGTGGGGAAAAATATTTAAAATAAAACTTTTTTTTTTCTTTTTGCAAAAGCACGGCATCATCTTACCTCTTTAATCCCTTGGCCTACTGGAATAGAAGATTTTACATGGAATAGACGCACCTATCCGCTTAGCACACTATGCTTTACAACTCTTTCAAAATTAAACTAAAGGATCTGTAAGATCAGGAGAAAATACTTACAATATAATTGAACAAAAACCGTGAGTCAGAATGGAGCATGACAAACTCAGTGTGACCACTCTCTGTGTGGAGTAAAAGAGGCACTACAAATGACAGGAGACATGCGCAATGACTGTCCAGTTGGCAATTACAGACAGTTCTTACTTTTTTTTCATTTTTATTTTCCAGTTTTTCTTTTTTTAATGCATATATGTATATTCATTTATGCAAGTACATGTGCACATATGTATGTGTGTATGTTCATGTGTGCAGGTGCACATCCATATGTATGTGCAGGGACAGGTGCCTGGTGTATGTGTGCATATGTATGTACATGGGCCTGAGGGTCAGAGAACAGACTCCAGCTTCATTCTCAGGAATGCCAACTGGCTCCTTTGAGACAGCTGGACTGAAGCCCACTAGTTAGGTGGGACTGGCTGACCAGTGAATCCCAGAGACCTGCCTGCCATTGCCTCCCCAGTGCTGATAAATGGAAACTACCTTACTCAGGGTTTTGTTTTGTTTTGTTTTGTTTCGTTTCCTAGTGGATTGTGGGGGATAATGCTCAAGTCTTTAGACTTTAAAGTTAAACTATCTCCCTGGCCCTTGGAAAATTTAATAATTAATTTGCACGCACGCATGCGTGCCTCTGTGTGTGTGTGTGTGTGTGTGTGTGTGTGTGTGTGTGTGTGTTGCATGCATGTGAGGGTGTGGTGGGCATGTAGAAGCTAGAGGAGGTCCACTGTCTTCCTCTGTTGCGCTCTGCCTTAAGACAGGGTCTCTCACAAATCAGAAGCTTGCTGTGTTGGCTGGGCTGGGCTGCCAACAAGCTCATGGGGTTCGCCTGTCTCTGCCTCCACCCCATGCTGATGTCCAATTTTTTTCTCTAAGAACTGGGAATTAGAATTCAGTTCCTCGCGCTCATACAGCCATCTCTCCAGTTCCCTCAAGATTTTCTATCATTCTTATTATGGGACAGGAAAGGCCCGTGTAGGGGAGTGGGAGTACACAGGCACACACATGGCACCCACACCACCAAGCCACTCCTCAAATTTAACGAGTATTTACTGAGTACCCACCAAGAGCCCAGCCCAGCTACAGCTCTACGACAGGGAAGTCAAGGCCTCGCCCCGGAGACTCCAGAGTATGGCTCATATATCTTTTGCTTGATAAATAAGCCTGAATCTGTAATGAGCCTATTTGCTTAAACCTAATCAGCAGAGTGAAGGAATTCCACCCTAATGGTGTGACCCCTTTGCTACACAGTTCCTTATAAAACTTCATAGCTCAAACCCTTACTCACGGAAGAATGGGTTTCAGAGATCCTGTCTGTCTGTGGGAAAAGGAAGGGGACGTGTTCTTGTTCCTTAAATCAAGCACTGAGTGAAAGAGACATCAAAGCGCTTTGTGAAACACAGCAAATGTGTGGCCCCAAGGACCCAACTTGTCCTGAGACCCCTAGGGAACCAGTGGGCGAGGAGGCTCACTGCTCCAGGACTCAGTTTCCTCATCTGTAAAGTGGGTTACCCAATGGCAGGGCTCCTAGGAAGCCAGTAGCAGGTTAGGTCAACGCGCCCCTCCAGGCGGAGCCTGAGTTCGCTTATCTGTAAGACAGAGTCATTATTCCTTCTTCAGATGGTGGTGGAAAAGGAAATAAAACAGTGAAAGGCAAAGGTGAGCACACAGTCAGCCTCTCACAGCCCGGTCATTATCACTGTTTGCAGCACAAGGAGTCGGATCTACAGTCAGGTCTCAACCTCTCGCCTGCCCAAGGGGGCAGTCAGTTCTGCCAACGTTCAAGCGCAGTACCAGAACATCTGGTGCTCTTTGACAAGCAGGTGCCACGTTCACATGCTCAGCACGCAGACCCTCCGACGCAGCGGCCAGCAGGGTGGGGCAAGCCTGCTATTATGCTGTCCACCCCGAGGACACTGGAAACTGGGGCCCAGCAAAAAAAAATAAATAAATAAAATATCAGTAGCAAAGTCCTACCCAGCACTTTGCCAGTGGCGCTGGACCCCAACACAGGCCTCCAGCTGCCCAGCCTCGCCCACCAAACCCATCTCTTTGCTTTACCCTACCCTTCAATTGCCATTGCTGATGTGGTCCCAGGCGGGGCAGGGCGCTGTAGGCATTTCTCAGGGGCAGGGGAAGGGGAGGGGAGGCAAGCTAACAGCAGGAACCCAGCCGCCTGTGGTCTCCAACTGTACAAACCACATCAGGCTGAAATATGACACACGCTCATTCAGCGACAAGGGAGGAGATATTTTTACTTAACATCTCTCAGCTGCCTAAACATGGCTTGCTTGCTCCCTCCCCCCTCACTACCACCCCCAAAATGCATAACTCCTGAGACCTGCTTTGGCCCTTATTGCCTCATGAGAGGTGGGGGTGAGGGTGGGGTGGGGGTGAGGGATATACACTTTTCCTAGTTTTCCCAGGTAGATGTCTAGAATATGGGCTCAAATAGTGGGTTGCAGAGGAGAGGGGTGGGATTCGGGGAACGAGTTCTTGGCTGGGCTCCCCATCTCACCAAAGGACTTGATCCACCAACTCTACAATCAGGAGCCTTGGTTTCCTGAAATAGATGGAAAACTGACCCACCCTCCAGGGGCCCTGTTGATGGTAAAGAAAGGCATGAGTTTATAAATAACCCTGGGAGGCCCCTCGGCTCCCTGAGCTGTGCACACCAGGGTCCCTTCTCACTGAAAGCTATGGCAGAACTCCCCCTAGTCCTGGCACTCCAGGGCTGTGGGAAGGAGAGAACTTGGGGTCACGGGGGTCTGTAGTCAGGCACTGTCTCCTATAGTCACTCAGACCGGGCATGCCTTGTTACTTCTCATAGCCTCAATTTCTTCCTCTGGGAAAGGGGAATTATCTGTTAAAGAGGAATAGTTGAAAACAGATAGTATATTTCATGTCTTGGAGAGTTGATCAGCCTCATATAGAACTAATTCCTCCCATTTTACAGATAAGGAAACTGAGATCCACAGAGCTGGGACTTGTCAGAGGTCACACACAAGAACTCAGACTATGGTTAGGGAGACAGAGTGCTTGCCACACAAACATCAGGACCTGACTTCAGATCCCTTGTGCCCAGATAAAAGCCAGGGAGCTCCTTAGAGCTCATAGGTCAGCCATTCCAGGAGCTCTAGGTTCAGAGAGAGACTATCTCAAAGAGAGATCTCAGAAGACATCAGTTATGGATCCGTGGCCTCCACCTACGCAGGCATGCGCATTTGCACCTACTGGCACATGCATGGAACACACACACACACACACACACAAAGATGGTAGCTCCATCCTATGCTAGCTCACACATCTGTCATCTCTTGCCAGCAAACAAACACACTTGGACACTTCAGGCACAGGCCACAAAAAGTTTCCCTGAAGAAAACCAGGAATCAATGTCCCAACAAAATACCATAGATTATCTCGGTAACTGGACAACGGGGTCATCAAAGGACTGAACTGGCCATGTGGAGTCAGGAGGAGGGATACACTGCCCACACACATACCCCTACCCCCTGTGACTAGGAAGCACAAGGGTCTCCTTCTCACAGCTTTCGATTGGAACTGTCCGGCCCAGAGCATACACCAGTATTCACTGACCATCTTGAGGAAGGGGAAGGAGGAGGTTACGCAGGGATGAAGGGGGCTGGATGTCTGTCTCTTTTTCTGAATCTATAACCATAGTCCCTCTTTTGGTGAAAGAAAGAAAGAAAGAGAGAGAGAAAGAAAGAAAATGAAAGAAAGAAAGAAAGAAAGAAAGAAAGAAAGAAAGAAAGAAAGAAAGAAAGAAAGAAAGAAAGAAAGAAAGAAAGAAAGAAAGAAAGAAAGAGAAAGAAAAGAGCCCCATCAAAAACCTGCAACTCACTCGCGCCGTCCCGTGGCTGCGCACCTAGCGGCTTGGAGATGACATGTGAAGCAGCTTGTAAGTCCTGCAGCTGGGCCTCCAGTACTGATCCATCCCAGCGGCGCTGCTGTGGCTGGACATGCTCGCTGACCACATGATCGCCTCCTCAGGGCATCCGTGCCTCTTGCACAGCCCTTTCCTCATGTGGCTCCCGCCGCATCAGCCACCCAATCAATGAGAGCTTTTCATCACTGCTCTATTTACAAATCTCTCGCCACACCTTACTGCCCTCAGAACAGAATCCAGACCCTTGGTTCTTATCACCACATCAACCACGCCGCATCCTCTGTTCTAGCTACATGAACTGCTCAGGAAACCTCAGGGCCTTTGCACAAGTTGTCCCTACTTCTTAGAATAGTTTATTATTATTTTTCTCCCTGATCCCTCTTATGCTGGCAAACCATTACTCATTTCAGAATCCTGGCTCATCCAGACAGAATTACTCACCCCCTTCTCACTGGTTGAAGTTAACTCTCAGCATGGCATGGCTGGGTCAAAGTGAGAAAACAATGTGACAGACAGCTTTGTCCTCCTGGGGCTTCTGGTCCCCCAGTGGTCAGGGCCAAGCACAGTCCCAGCCACCTGCCTGCTTCCCCTCTTGTTGGTCCCTAACATAAAAAAAAGACTGGAAAATTCTGAAGCGAAGTTCCCTCCCCTGGTTCACAAGGAAACCCTTGCTACTGTGTATTTCAGCCAAGTGCCAAGCCAAACTCCCTGGACTGTTTACGATTTTCCCTGGCATTTATAAATAGGGAGGCCCAAGAAAGGAAGAAAGCTTCAAAGCTGGACGCCGCCCCCTCTTTCCCTTAATGTTCTTCCCAAATCACCCACCCACCGCTCCAAATGTATGTGAAGGGAAGGGTCAGTCTTTTACTGAATGGTACATCCAAGAAAGTCCCATCAGTGAGGGGTCAGAAAGAATAAGGCAGACCTGAGTACGGGTCCGCCTGCCTGGGCTTCACTCTGTGACTAACAGCCCGTGTGGCAAACTTTCACGGAAGCCCTTGGGCCACAAAGTCAGCCGGAGCCCTTGGAAGACTTGCAATGTCTCCAGCTAGCAAGCTCTGATCAAGATAAAGTGCAGAGCATCCAAAGGCCCCTGTGCCCAGGTCAGAAATGCGGTTCCCGGAGAACTGGACATGCAGGATTAAGTCGTGGAAACGTCCCAGAGCCCAAACAAAACTACAGGCACCTCCCAGATGCCAGCCTTCTAGGACAGCTAGGGGGGAACCCCATGTAAACCAAACAGAGCTGGCTGTTTGTTCTCTCTGTTCCTGGGAAATGGTGAGGATGGAATAAAGGGGTGTATGTTAAGCTTGGGGGATGGGGGGAACAAGGGCGGTCAAGGCCCCCTGTTTGCCTCCATCCCAAGCTCAGACCTCGCAGGTTTGGGGATTCCTTTGCAGGTCTTGAGCAGTTATTCCCTGCTCAGCAGAGTAGTGGGTGGGCGGAGATTGGGGAGGGGGAATATTGGGGGAGGGTGATTCTGAGAAGAGATGGGAACCCAGAGCTAAGAGGTTCCAATCACTGTCTTCCACTCAGACAGTTGCTGCTCCAGGCTGGGAAGGGATGGGAATGCAGGGCAGGGAGCAGAAGGCCGGTGCGTGCAGGTAACTGAGTCACGTCGGATCTGTACACGGAAGAACTTTCTAACAGTCCTGGGCTCAGAAAGAGGAAGGTGAAAGGTGTCTCTCCCTAGAGCGAAGGATCTCGGTGGAGCCACAGCCCCCACAACGCGGGCAGTCAGTCATCCACACGAGAGGGTCATATACCCCAGAATCAGGGGCGACCCTAACCCAGTTCTTCCTCCCCAGTGGGGCGGGGCGCAGTGAGGTCTGGCGTTGGAAGCACAGCGGCGGGTCTTTAAAGTGGAAATCTACGCTCCTCCTTTCCAGCCCTAACACCCCGTCACACTGCTCCATCTGCTCAAAGACAGGCAAAGTGGGTGCCCCAGGGGCGCCCCGCGCACGGGGGCGAGTTCCGGGGCGGCACGAGGGCCTCGGACCCACGGAGGAGGGAGAAGACGCGCTTAGCTCCACCCGTGACTCCCAGATGCCCGGGGCCGCGGCTGCCCAGCGGCTTACCTGCTTCGGAGGCTCGAGCTGGCGACGGCGGCTGCTGGGTCCAGCTGTGCTCAGCTGGTTCCGGACAGTGGGGCGGGGGTGCGGCTGGGTGGCGGGGTGGGCAGGGCTCACCGGGAGCCGCCTTCAGGGCGTGGCAGGCGGAGGGGAGGAGCGCAGCGGGAGGAGGCAGGCTGCCTGCGGGCTAGCATTCATCCAGCGCACTACTGTACCGTTCCTAGGTCCCTGCAAGCTATGCACTTAACGCAGGAGGAAATTCTTAGGAGCACAGTGCGGGGGAGATCTGAAGGGGTCAAGGATAAAAACAGGGAGACCCAGGGCTGCTCCAGAGCTGGGCTTTTTTGGAGGGGTGGGGGTGGGGGGATGGCCGAGGTCATGAGACATGAGCAGCTTGCAATGCTCAACTAGAACCAGCTGAGGCAGAATTCATTCCCCCACCTTATCCCCACTGCCCAGGGATTTCAGGGGAGTCCTGTCCTATAAGGACCGGCTTCAGAATAGGAAGGTCTGGATTGGAACTCTGGACACTTCCAACCATGCGACCCCAAACAATGGATTTAACATTTGTCACTCATTGGTCAAAAGAGCACAAATAATTGCCTGTGACTAGGGTGGTGGGAGATAGATTTTCCAAGAGTAGATGTGCTTGTTCGAGAAATGGCAGATATTTTCTCAAGGAACTAAGAAGATCCACATTGATGAGAAAGATAAGTACAACCAAATCAGGTATCACTTGAGAGAAGCCAAATGGAGCAGGATGCAGGAGGGTGTCCGGGGCCTCTTACTCCATACTACTAATCTGGGAGAAGTCACATACCAGACAGGAGGCTGGACCCAACCAATGACAGATGCCCACTCTCAACCTGGGTGCTGGCAGTCACCCCACATTCAGCCAGAGTAAGTTCCCACACACAAGGAAAAAGGTACAGTAATTGTTAGGTGCCTGGGATCAAAGCAGGAAAGGCTAGTGTCTCCGTAGCAGAGAAAGCTAGAACATGGGATCTGCTTCCCGGTTTGTTCTGGTTTCTCCCTCTGGAGAAGCAGCCAAGGGAGCCGCAAGGGCCCAGGGAATCCCATCCTGACTCTTCCTCCTTCTCTTTGTATATCACCAGGGAACACAAGTTACTTCTCCAATGTCTTACATACCATGCTCCGAGTTTCCTATGTGGTACCGAATGCCATTCTCACCTCTCATCACTATCTCCCAAGGAAGGCATCCCCCACATACATGTCTCAGACGAGGAGACCAAGCTGTAGAGAAGGATATGCCTTGTCCTCTACACATAAACCCTCGTCCCTTTGATCAGTGTCCTATGTCATACTCTGCCATCCTTCCTGGCTTGGGATACTGCCAAGTTCCGCTTTCTCTGAAAAACGAAAACAGAGCTGCCTATGCCGGGGAAGCTCACGCCCTCACTTTGTCCACTGGAATTTCTCAGAAGCCACCTATGGCCCACTGTAAGGATGATGGAGCAAAAGACCAAAACCACAGGCTCCTTGACTCTGTGCTCTTAGACTATGAGCCAGGCTTACACGTGTCTAGAATTACCCAACGTATCATTTCTAAAACCAGTAATTTCTCTCAAAGGCAGGGAACCACTGAATCTCAAGGGAGCTGGAGAATATCATGTTGGGCTGGAGAAAACCCTGAAGAACACTGAACCCAAAATGGTCCAACCCCTCATTTTAGAGATGCGGAAACTGAGGCCCAGGGAGCAGAGGGACTCCAATTATAACTCTGTTGTTATTTTAGCTAGTGACTGGAGGAGAACATTGGTATCAGCTATCACTACAATGATTAAAACTAATAATGAATATGTTAATGGTAGCCAATACCGGAAGAGGAGGCTAGTCAAGTGTGGTCCCGTGCTTCACTTTAATGTATGTATCAACTCTGTTTCACAGATGGTCAGGCATTGTCCTAGGCTGCTCTTTTGGGGTGAAGTCTTCCTTGCAGGGGTGCCAGGAAGTCCCCTTTGTTTGTCCTCATTCTTCTCTGGATTCCCCAGATCTCAGCATCCATCAGGCCTGTTTGTCCAAAATCCTACCTCTGAGCAAATGTCTTGCAGATGGAAGAATTTCAATATATTCTTTTGCCAGAAAAACCCTCTTTTCTCAAGAATGAGGATGGAAGGATGATGATCACACACAAGCCATACAGTAGACAATCAGGGTACCCGCTCCTACCCATAGATAGAGGTGGCTCTCACTGGGAATCCATGTCTATCTATATTCTTTTGCCACCACCCACAACACAAGTGACAGTATTAAGAATGGATATCTGAGCCAAGTTGGGTTATCAGAATTTGGAATCGGATCTTGGGACATGGCAACTGTGGCTAAGTGACTAGGTCTGTGAGAACTGACACCTCTGAAGGCCCTGGCTGCCATTTTGAAGTAGCCATCTTCCTTCATGTTCACAGAGAAACCCATGCTAAGCACTTAGACAAGTGCGGAGGTCACAGGACACAGCTAGCTGGTCAGAGAAGACTTCTGGATTTGCGTGTATCTTTTGGTTACAGGTCTGTCCTAGAGAATGCTTCAGAGAAGTGACTTGTTAAGAAAGGTAACTGTGGAGCCTTAGAGTAGGTTTATAGATGCAGAAAACAAGATGAGGGATACCTCAAAAGATTCTGGAATATCCCATGAAACAACCAGAGATATAACCAGGCTTCAGGATTAGAACCTAATAGGGCCTAAATATAGAAGGGAATCCAGGACTGGAGAGATGGCTCAGGGGCTAAGACTGCCTCACAAGCAGAAGGGCCTGAATTTACGGGTGGCAATCTATACTCTGGCCCTAAACAGAGAAGCTTAGGAAATCCCATAGCAGAGCAAAAAGGAGGCTGAAATAATCCAGGATGATTCCTGAAATCATCCTTGAATCTCCACAGGCATACACAGTGCCTTATGATACACACAGATACAGATAAAACACACACACACACACACACACACACACACACACACACACACACACACCTAACTAGCTAAATTAAAAATAAAGTCAGAAGGGAGCCCTGAAAGCACTCTTCCCCATCTTTTCTCATGCCCAGCCCTCACCTCACACTCTCGTGCCCATTTTCTACAAAATGCCATGGACTAGCAAGAACTGGAGTCTTCTTGAAGTCCACATCTTACCTTGGTTAGAACGCGTAGTCTCTGTTCAACAAACTCCAGCCAGAGTGAGGGTCCCACTGCCCAAACTTAGCTTCTCCATTCTCGTCTATGGATGGAGGGATGCTGTTCCCAGGTGGAGGGTGGGAGGGGTGGGGGCAGAGAGTTGAAGGAACAGCAAGGCATTGGCCTAGTATACAGGAAGCCCTGGGTTCCATCCCCACATAAACTAATTTAGGGGCAATCTTACCTAGATATCAAATTCGAGACCAGTCTGGTCTGCATGAAATAGCTCAAAAAAAAAAAAAAAAATTGGGACTGGCAAGATGTCCGCAGAGGCTAGAGATTCCTGTGGCCAAACTTGGCAATCCAAGTTCGATCTCCAGAGACACCGTGGTGACAGGAGAGAGCTGCCTTCCGAAAAAGCTGTCCTCTGACCTCCACACGTGCACTGCGGCTCCCCCTCTCAAATAAATATTTAAGTGAATAATTTAAGTTAAGAGAACACAGCTTCACCAGACTGAAGTCCTCAACTAGGACTTTCAAAGGATGGAGGAGAAAGAAGGGAGGTTTGAAGAAGGGATTGGGTCTTCTGCGACGCCCAGAACACACACAGGTGCGTGGCTGGAGGAAGACAGAGCCAGAAGGGGTTTGTGCTCTGTTCTGACCCCCTCAGGATGGCTGGAACCAGCAAACCCCGGCTCACGAGAGCTCATCGTTCATAATGGAATTTCAACAATTAAAAATGCAGTTAATTTTTACAAGCGAAACAATGATCTTCATATATTTAGATTAAAATATAATCCAGGAGTGTTTATAACATGCAGCCAAACATAATTTATATGAACTTATAATTAAATAAACCACCATAGCAATGAATTCTCAAGCACCATTTCCTGGTTATTTTACTGGTTATTTTACTATTACATTCCTCTCGAGACTCTTAAGTTTTAGCTATTTTTTAAAGTTTTATTTATTTATTAATTTACTTATTTATTTACTTAATTGTGTGTGTGTGTGTGTGTGTGTGTGTGTGTGTGTGTGTGTGTAGGTCCCTGTGGAGGACCAAAGGTGACTTCAGAAATCCTGGATTGCTTCTACCTTATCTATCTATCTATCTATCTATCTATCTATCTATCTATCTATCTATCTATCTATTTATTGGCTTTGCTCTGGGATTTCCCAGCTCTGCCTATCAGGGCTGGAAGTGCAGGCTGCCACCCTTTCTGCCTTGAGTTTTTATGTGGTACCTGAGATCTGAACTCAGGACCTTCTGCTTGGGAGGCAGAGTCTTAACTCCTGAGTCAATCTTTCCAGCCCAAGTTTTAGCTATTTCCTTATATGGTAACATACTATACATAATGTGCACTGTGGCATTTCTCTTTTCAATTCTCCCTTCAATAACATCAGGTTGCCAGCCTAAATCAGCGAAGTAGGAATCATTACACAACAGAAATCAGCAAAAGCCTTGCATCAGAGCTTCTAATCCCTCTGGACCCTTTAACTTTACCAGCCCTCTGCTGCTGAAACTCTGCTTCCAGCCCCATCTGGCCTGCGCTCTGCATTCACATCGTTTCATGTGTACACTGTCCCATTACACCCCTTGACCAAGAGCTCGATGAAAGCAGACAATGTGTTTGCTGGATTTTCTAATTATCACCCCAGTGCCAAAGACTAACTGGTGCATAGTGGATGCTCAGCAAATTTTTTTTCGATGGTTTAATTAATTAGTGAGTGAAATGAGTTTGGTCAGATTCAGGGAGGTGGGACACACTTGAGAGAGGCTCATGGGAACTGCTTGTCCACATGTTTTCTGAATGCCCTCTGCAGAAATGTGCTTGCATCGATTTTCTATTCTGTTTGGGTTTGGTTTGGGTGCTAGGGGTTGAATACAGGGGCTCCCATGTGCACTTTTCTGCTGAGCCTCAACCCCCCTACCCCCCACGACATTATTATTAGCATTGCTTTAAGGTGCTGGGATCAAATCAGGGCCTTGCCCATGCTGGACAAGTGTTCTGCCACTGAGCAACATCCTGGTCCCTTGATACTTGGAGACAGTCTTGCTCTGTAGCCCAGACTGGCCTCAAATGCATAATCTTCCTGCCTCACCCTCCCAAGCCCTAAGATCACAGGCATGTACCGCCATTATTTTCATGAGAAGTTAAAGCTGTGAGTTCCACGAAACCCTCATCCACTCAGTCTTGAGACCCATAGTGTATGGACTTCCGCGTCATTGGATTTCTAGCGTCGTGGCCCATAAATGTCAGTGAGATGCAAAGGGCGACACCATCATGGGTCACAGATTCTGTGGCACAGCACGGGGCCTCCCAGCCATCCAGCCTCTGAGAGCTGATTCTCAAGGAAAGACCTAAAGGATCCAATGTTCTTCCTCATTCCATCAGGCTTCTGGCTGCTGCTCCTGGCTGGACACAGCAGGTCCTGTGACAGTGATATTTAGAATAAGAAGAGAAACGTAATTATAACTGCTGCATTTGGAGAGCTTACCACCTGCTGGCTATTTTATTACTTCCATCAAGCCTTATTCTTGTCAATGCTTCAAATCAGTACACGGGCTTTGAAGTGATACGTCAAACAGGAGAGGTTTGAATTCAGGTCTGTCTCCAAAACATAGATTCTTTCTACAATCAAAGACAGGAAAGAAACTTTCTCTTTTATTTATATTTATTTATTTTGATTTGTTTGTTTGAGAGGATCTCATGTGTCCCACCAAACTCAATTTAAAAGAAAGGTCCTTTCTATGTCTCCTATGCAGGATCAAGACTTATTTCATCTTAAATGTTAGGATATGATCTTTGGTCCCTTTCTGTCCATTTCAGACAATGACTGAGAGCAACCTTTTTTTTTTTTTTTTTGATTGCTGTTGGTCTGTGATGCTAAAGATTGAAACCAGGACCTCAGGCATGCTAAACACTACACTCTGACACTCAACTGCATGTATCCCTGTCTCCTAACTATGGATTCTTGGCATGGTTAGTATTTGAAGTTGTTTAAGAGATGTAGTTGGGCTGGAGAGATGGCTCAGGCGTTTAAAGCCTTTGCCTTGGAAACAAAAGGACCTAAGTTCAGATTTCCAGATCCTACATAAAAATGCCAAGTGGATATGTCAATGGTCTTTAATTCTGGCCCTGAAGGCAGAGCCTGGGAAACCACAGAGCAAAACAATTTGGTCCCAGGATGATTCCTAATGTCACCTTTGGGCATCTATAGCACATATATACTCAAACACCTTCTTTTGCATTTCCCCCATGCAAATATATGTACATACACACACACACACACACACACACACACACACACACACACGCACACGCACACGCGTACACACACATACAATGAACATGCAATGAATAAATACATAAATAAACATTGAAAAAAATTTTAAAGATATGTAGCCATTGGCCAGTGAGGTGGTTATGGTTCAACAGGTAAATATGTTTGTCACTCAAATGGGTAGTTCAGACTTTTATCTGCAAAGTCCATGCTAAAGAAGAAGAAATTTGGATGTGGTGACTCCTGGCCATAAATTTGGTATTCCTGAAGCAAGATGGGAGGCAAAGACAAGAGAATGATCTGGTAGCTTGCATAGAGGGAGAAATAACAAGACCCTATTTCAAAAAGACAGTAGGAGGCTGGGGAGATGATTCAGTGGTCAAAGTCTTTGCCTCACAAGCAAAGGGATGTGAGTTCAGAGCCCACACAAAAGTGTCGGACTGGTGTGATGTCTGTATAATTCTTACCCTGGAAGGTAGAGCCTAGAATCCCCAAGGCAAACTGGCTAGCCAGACTAGTTTTAATGGTATGTTCTGGGTTTAACGAAAGACTCAGGCTCACAACAATAAGGTGGAAAAGTGATTGAGGGTAATTCCAGATATCACCCCTGGATTTCCACAATCATACACACTCAACTGCAATTAATGTGCATCTACCCACATGCTAAATACACATACATGAAAGAAAAAAAAAAAGTCCTCTACTAGGCTCAGCATGAGTTCCCCTGCACTTACATACAAGAAAATAAATCTTTAAAATGTAGAAAGGTTTTAAGATACTTCATGAACCATGCTTTAGAAACAATGAGTAATTCACAATATTCCATAAACCCACCATGTAGTCTCTTAGGTGTGGCTAATCTTTGCATTAGAAGCATGTAGGCACTCCGCCTTGTTTGTTTCTGGCTCGGTTTCTTCATTTGATTACTGAGTATGCTCCAAGAGCTGTGGGGAAATTAAATTATTTCTACAAGGTCTGGGACACAGAATGGTGATTGGCATCATCATGAGAAGGCCTCTACCTAAAAGCCTTGAGAGGGCTTAGGTGGGTGAACTGGTACCTGCCTGTGTGGCATACAGGGGAGAAAGAACTATAGAACGAAGTCAGACAGCAAGCTGGTCAGGCTTTCAAGAAGCGAAAGGACAGCCTGCTCATGGGTACATACTCTGGACATTATCTCTGATAAAACTAACAAACTAACAAACCTCTCAGATCAAGGGTGATGCCCACTTATATCTTGAAGATGGCAAAATTGAGGTTCAGCGAGATGAAGCCCCCTGATTTTTGCTGCTTAGCAGGGCAATGAAAGACGTAAGACTAGAATCCAGATTTCCTCCACAGTCCCTGCCTCCCAGGAGGGAGAAATGGAAGGATGGAAAGAGAATCAGCGGCCGCACAGCCATGCTGCCAGGGATTTATCAGGGAGAGCTGCCTTTTGTTCTAGATGAATCAGGCCAGCTGTTCCTGAAAGGCCAGCCCTGCTCTTCTGGCTCAGCACACCAGAAGGCTTTAAGCTGTCCATGCAGGTCATCAGTCGGGGGAGGGGAGGTGCTCTGTACATCTGGACTGTACCATTGACAGACTTATATTATCAGCACATGGAACAATGGGCTTTTCAAATGTGATGCTGTGTCTTGGAATCGAAACACAATCAGGCTAGCAATAATATGGGATATGGGGGGGAAAATCACAAAAGGAGGAAGAGAAGGAGGAGAAGAAAGAAAATGGAAAAAAATAGAATTGAGTCTTTAGCCAAAGTTAATCTAGGGTTGAGGAGACCTAACTGTGTTAGTAAAGTACTTGCCATGTAAGGGGGGGACACCTGAGTTCAATTCTCTAGCACAGGTACCTATAATCCCAATGTTAGGTAGACAGAGACAGAAGGGCTTTTCCTGGGGGCTTGCTGACCAGCCAGGTGAGCTCGAAGTTCGGTGAGAGACCCTGTCTGAGAATAAGGTAGAGACACCTTATTAACAAGTAAGACACCTAATGTCAACCTCTGAACTCCACAGACACATTCACACAAGTGGATAGATACACACATACGAATAAAGAAAAGTTAATCTCCCAGCACTAGGAAGCTGAAGCAGGAGGATGGCTAGCTAGAGTCCAGCCTGGGCTACATAGGGAGACACTGTTTGAAAAGACAAAGAAAATCACAAGTGTATCTCCTTCTTCCTCTTTCCTCAGTCAACCACTTTCTGCCTCTTCTTTTTACTTTGCCTCTTTCTCCCTTGTTGCTGAATCCCCGCTGGGCCGTCTGGGGAAAGGAGGGGGAATTCAGCAGGGGCAAGCAGGGCAAGCAGGCGCAGGGTCACCACCCAGACCTCGGGAGTCAGGTGAGAAGCAGCAAGCAAGGATGAATTGGCTGCAGACTCATTTATTCCAGGAAGTACTTGAGCTTATATAGGGTCTGGGGTCCAATCAGGTGTTGCCACCTTTCCACTCAGGGGGAGGGGGAGAGCAGCACCAATCATTTAGCTGTTTACTAGGTGTCCATTGCAGAGGCAGGTTAGATGGCCGCTTCCCATTGGCTGTTCATCCCTCCTTCCCATTGGTTGTTCATCCCTCCTTCCTATTGGTTGCTCATCCCTCCTTCCCATTGGTTGTTCATCCCTCCTTCCCATTGGTTATTCATCCTCCACCTGTATGGTTCCTCTATTGGGACATGTCAGGGCGTGTTCGTACTTGTCCAGGTTTGTCTATAACCAGACCTCCTGGGAGCTGGGGCTAGGACTTCCCTGAATCAATAGTGCCACACTCCCTTGGTTCTGTTTTATTTTTTTCTCTGCTCTCTCTCACCCCTTTAAACCTCTCAACAAACTTCTCAGATTGAGGGTGACTCCCACTCCATAGATGGAGAAACTGAGGCTCAGTGAGTCCCTTGTTTTTGTTGCTTAGCTGGGCAGGGGCAGAGCTGGGACTAGAATCCAGATTTCTCTATGACCCCTGTCTCCCAGGAAGGAGAGATAGGAACTCAGAAGAGAGTCGAGAAGCACTCTCTCATCCCTGAAGAAACAAGTTTTGTGCTGCAGTCCAAATATTCTTACTGAACCCAACTGCCCTGCTTCTTCCCTGCAGACCACCCTAAGTGAGACCCTCACTGCTGAGTTCCTTCCATCTCCTGTAAACTGGAACAACTGAAGTAACTTCCCTGTGGGTGCTCAAATCTGGTCTCATGGAACCAAGTATGTCCTCGTCCCTGGTTACATATCACTGACCCATCCCAAGGACAACCAGAGAGCAGTTGCCCCATAAGATCCAATAGACTGTCACTCAGGCTGGTTATTCAGAATTGTTTTATGCGATCAGTTTTATCAGCATGTTTTCATGTCACTTCTCTCTCTTGCCATTTCAACCACAAATGCACAGGGCAACTCACTGCAAATGACTTAACACCTTTATTTCCTAAGAATGTGTTTGAGCATCTGGAGAAATGGCTCAGGGGTTAAGACTCTGCCTCAAAAGCAAAAGATCCCAGTTCAGATGTCAGGTCCCATGTAAAAAAACTATAGGCCTGCACTTTTTCCCTGGTGGATGGAGCCTCGGATACTCCCAAAGCGAAGCAAAAAGAAAGGTAGAAGCAATCCAGGATGATTCCTGATTGGATCTCCTCAGAGACATACAGTGCCCTCTGATACATACACATGCACACGCATATGCACATGCACACACATGCTTGTACAAAATAAATAAAAAAGAATGTCTTTGCCCACAATGTAGAAAAGTGTCCGACACACACACACATGCGCGCGCGCGCACACACACACACACACACACACACACACGCACACACACTGAACTGAATTGACAGCTCAGTGGAAAGACCACACTGAGGTTCCCAATGCCTGGCATAGGGCTCAGGGCATAACAGGAGACTAGTAAATGTTGAATGAGTGGATGGATGGATGGACCAAAAGATGAATGAAATGGCAAGAGAGAGAAGTGACATGAAAACAGGCTGATAAAACTGATCGCATAAAACAATTCTGAATAACCCGCCTGAAACAATGGATGGATAATGTTGCTTTTACTCTTTGAAATAAATGCCATTCTTCTCTTTGGAGTCTGCTCTCTTGCACTGCTGGAGGGAAACTTGTCATGGACTTGGTCCAGGTTAACCTTTAAAGAACAATCACACAGAAACCCAATGACCGGAATAGCCTTTTGAGGACTAGGCAAGGCATCAATATCAATTTACATTAATTAGTCAGACGAGGTTACCTTCTCCAAATGTCTGCCCCTTAACCTTCTAGATTTGTATCGAATATCACTCTTTGGGTTTTTCCAAGTTTCGTATTAAAGCACAATACACTGACTACTTAGATATCTTCGGGATAGCCTTTTTAGCTTTATGTCCGAGTTCCCTGAATACAGAACACAGTCCCTGATATAGGACTGTCAGCAATGAGAGCCTTTAAGCACAGAGTCAGGACTGCCCTAGAATATTCTAGATGGGCAGAGAACACACACACAGACATTTCTATTTTCACATAGCGGTGATCATTACATTTCGGTAACTATATACACAACAGCCTTTTCCTTCCTGGTGTGTTACTTAACAAGTGTTTTCCCATGTGGTGACAGACTCTTCACAGTATTTAGCCTAGTGCCTGACAAACTAATATTATTACTGCTTTTATTGTTGTGGTTCTATGGACCCCAGGGTCCCCTCTGGCTTGTTCAGAGGTTCAGGCTCTGTGGCATACAAGTTGCCCCTCCTCAGGCTACCCCACTGATAAGATCATTTGCCTTCACTCATCCAGCTCTAGTCCTTAAGGTTTCCATTGTATGTTCTTATCTCTCTTGAGTTCCTCATTAGTCTATGTTGGTATGTCAGTCATTAATGCAGGTCTGGTAAAGACAAGTCTCACTGCAGTGAGTTCTTGGCTGCAGCAGTCCTACCTTAGAGCAATGTTTTATCCAATGGTGGACCTTCCTCTCTTTAGACCTCTTCTATGAGGTTCCCTAAGCCTCAGGATTGGGAGAGATTAGATTGGCCTGATTCTGGGTGAGTATTGCCAGGTTCTGGTATTCTGAACTAATATGATTTTTTAGTCATTTCCACAGACATTCAGTCCCTTACTCTTGTCAGTGACTCTGCAGGACACCTCCCTGGGTATACCATGCTTGCCTCACAGCAAGATTTCTCTCTGCCACTAAACTCCCAAGAGAGTCCCGCGCTTATCACGTTGCACTCCTTCTACACCCCGAACTCTCATTAAAGACCCTTTCTTACCTCCAGGCCCACTTCACCTAAAGCACTGTGTCTCTTTCACTCCCACCTTCCACTTATCTCCCTCCAGGTATTCCCTCCAGATCCCACAATGATCTTTCTAAAACCACATACAGAGCACATATAGGAAAACAGTTTCATCATGAGAGTATAAACTGGTACAAGCCCAAACAGGGTCTGGATCTTCTTTTTTGTGCACATAAACTCACATGTGTTTAAATGGCACATCTATAAATTATTTAAACGTTTCTTATAGAGGCAAAGATTGGAAATCACCTACAAGTCTACCAGTAAGGAGTGTTTAAATAAACCATACTTCATGCCCTGAATGGAAAACTGTTACATTGTAAATGAAAAATAGGGAAAGTCCTTGTGTCCTTAAGTAAGGCATTCTCTCGCTCTCTCTCTCTTTCTGTATATTTGTGCTTGTGACTGTGATGTGTGTGTGTGTGTGTGCAAGAGAACACTTGCGTGTGTGCACCTGCAGAGGCTCTAGGGCAGCATCAGGAGTCACGCTGGATTGCTCTACCTCCTTATTGCTTTGCTCTGGGCTTTCGCAGACTCTCCCTTTAAGGGCTAAAATTGCAGGCTGCTGCCATATCAACCCAGCATTGTTACATGGAATCTGTGGATCCAAATTCAAGCCTTTTTACTTGAGAGGCAAAGGTTTTAACCCCTGAGCCTTCTCCCCAATCCCAGATAAATATTGTTGAGGGGAAACCGAGATGTAAATAACATATATGTAAATATCAACATGTATGTTAGAAATAAAAACAGGGGAGAGAACAGTTACCTGAGCTAGCATGTACTGCTGTGGAAGAGCACATGAGAAACAGGAGCACGGGTCTCATCTGGACACTAGTGGGCAGCTGGCAGTTGGGGGCAGAAAAGGGACATTTTGGGGCTTATACCCTTTTGTTGCCTGAGGTTTGTTTTTTTTTCTTTCCGTATATATGTGCATATGGGGTGCATGTGTGTTTGCATTTAGACAAGCTCACTCACTGGGGGAGGGTGCACATGCATGTGAGTCCAAGGGTGGCGTCAGAAATCATCCTGAATCCCTCTTCCACTGTCAAGGTTTGAATGGGCGTTGCCCCCACAGGCTCATGTGTTTGAATCCTTAGTTGATGTGTGAGAAGGTTGTGGCAATGTTAGGAGGTAGAACCTTGCTGGAGGAAGGCGTGGCACAGGGGTAGGCCTTGAGGGTCGTTAGTCCCTCCCTGCTTCTTGCTCTCGAGTTTGCAAGCTGCTCTTTCAGCCTCCATAACGAGCGCGGTAACATAAGCCTCCTCCAGCTTTGCTGCCTGCCGTGCCTTTTCTGCCATATCTCCCCTCTGGAACCGTAAGGCAAATAAATCTCCTTTTCTCCCTTAAGTTGATTTGAGTGTTGTCTCACAAAGGCAGAAGAAACAATTGCTATATCCACCTTATTGTTTGAGACACGGTCCCTAATGGAACCCAGAACTTGTCAGTAGGGTTAGTCTGGCTAGTCAGCTTGCTTTGGGGATTCCCAGTCTTTGCCTTCTGAGGCTGGAATTGAGCGTGGGCTGCCACATTGCATTCTTTATGTGGGATATGGGGATCTGAACTCTGGCCTGCTTGCTTGTGCTAAGCTACCTCCTCAATCCTTGTGTGTCCCTTTTAAGCCACGTGTATCAGTAATAATAGCAATAATAATGATAACAATTATAATGATAAATCTGTTATAAACACACACAAATGTTATTTTCTGTGTGTCACTGTAAGATCTGGCAAATGAATTAGCATTTTGGAGAAAATTGCTCTTGCAAAAAGCTGAAAAAATTCTAAAACTATTTCGGTTAGGCAAAGTCAAAGCCTAGAGCTCAGTCTGGAAGGGCAAGTGACCCCACTGTGAGGAAGAGAAGGGGTGGTTCTGATTTTAGTTAATTCTCTAACTCCTCCAGGTGGACCTAGGACAGACATTTGGCCCCTGGGAAATGGAAAAAGAAAGAGGAAAGAGAAAGAACTTCAATTTCAATAAGGCTCCCCACATGTATGTAAAGCTAAAGAGCTATAGATAGATTGAGCTTGTCGGATGTGTAAGGGGTTCCAGTAGTGGCTGGGGATACTGAGACTGCTTAGTACTGAAGCTTAACCGATTTGTAATTACTGCTCTACCTTGACCTACTTACTGCAATCATTTGCCCTCATGTATTACAGAATGTGAATGCTTAGTAATTCCCAATCCTTAAAGAACTAGCTTCCTCCTTTTCTTCCTCCTTCCCTTCCCTTTCTTCCCTCCCTTACCTTCCTCCCTCCCTTCCCTTTCTTTCTCCCTTCCTTCCCTTCTTTCTTTCCTCCCTTCCCTTCCTTCCTCCTTCTTGTCCTTTCTTCCTCCCTTCTTCCCTCCTTTCCCTTCTTCCTCCTTCCTCCTTTTGTTTTCTTTCTAAATTTCCTAGTTCCTGGCTGTCATAGTTAGGCACAGGTATCAACTTGACTGTTGAGGGTTTGAGCTCTGGGCACAGTTGTAGAGAGTTGAGTTGAGTTAAGCCCAAAGCAAACCTGAAGGAGATTGTCTAGTTGATGGGGACGATCCAGCCCATGGTGGGTGGGATTAGGCCCTGGATAAATCACGGAGAGCTGGTTGAGAGAGTTGACATCTTTCTGTTTACTTGGCCAGACATGCTGGTCTGGCAAGTAAGGATTGTCCATCTCTCAGCTGTTATGCAGTGATGTGTGGCCAGTTCCCTCAGCCCTGGTGTTGGTGTGTGCTCTTCCGTCGAGCTGGACTAAGAACTGTAACTGGACTATTGTCAGGAAATAAACCCCTTGTTCCCTTAAGCCGTTTGATGGTCATTTATGAGCAATGTTGCAGGCTGACACTGGCTTAATCACTGACAATCCAAACTCCAAAGTTAATAGGAAATTATTAGTTTCTTTTCTTGTCGTTATGACAAAATAGCTCACAGAAACAACTTAGGCAACTTGCTCCTGGTTCACAGGATGGAAGCCATCATGGTGAGGAAGACATGGTGGCTGGAGCATCTTCACTCGTGGAGGTGGGAACTTGGAGGTACACTTCTCACATCTTGACAGATCAGAAATCAGAGAGTTTGGCTGGTTCTAGAAACTATAATCATCTACAAGGCCTATCCCTAGAGATTCATTTCTGTTAGCTAGGCCACACGAAGGTTCCACAACCTCCCAAAAGAGTGTTACCTGCTGAGAGCCGGGTGCTCAAAAATGATCCAGTGGGGGACATTCCCTCTTAGACCACAAGTCCACAAATCTTAGTCTCAAAAAACAAACAAAAGAAAAACAAAAAAAATTAGGAGAAAGATTTTCTAAGGCAAGAGGTAGTCACAGAAAGGGATGAGGGGAGGTTAAAGGAAGGTCAACCGTTTGCATTTTGTTGACATGTTGCTGATAGATTTATGACCAAATAGTTTAGGGGAACAAGGGGTTCTTATTCTAGGTCACAGTGAAAACAGTCCAGCTGGGCAGGAGAGTTCATACTAACATCAGGAGTCAAGGGAACTAAATTCACCATATCCACAGAAACTGCCAAGAAAAAGGCAAACCTCACTTGCCAGATTATAAGTCTACCAAAGTATGCAGAAGAGCCTAATGACTGAGCCTGCTTCCTCCCTCTTACTCACCTTCCCAGAGAATGGTCCTGTCCCCCAGGGGTTGAGTCCTCCTTCATCAATCAGACAATCTCCTACAGACTTGCCTCCAATTACCAATTCTTCACAAACCCCAGGCAGAGCTCCACCTTCAATCATCAAGTTGACACTGGTATGTAACTAGCTCTCCTGGAAACTGATCTGGGGGTAGTTTACCAAGGAGGAGGAGACCCGTGACTCAGTGAGTAAGAGCTTTGAGGGACTGTCTGTGCGGGCAAGGAGAAGCAGACCAAGACCTGAGTCACAGACACAGATCACTCAGCCATGACCACAGAGAACCTTCTCCCTGCCTGCAGCAAACACGTCTGTGTGCACTCTTCCTCTGTGGGCAGCTGGGGATGGTGGGACTCCGTCAGCTCTGCCCAGCTGGAGAGATGCCTGTCCATATCAGACAACTCCAGTGTGAACCTGTCCCATTACTCCACATGGGGAAAAATCCTCTGTGATGCCCCTAGACCCAAACCACAAATCCAAAACAGAGGAACAGGACCCAGGATCCAGCAGAGGTCGTGACAAGAAAGTCAGGTATCTGCCTTTGGTAGGAGAAGGGTCACAAGCAAAGTAGGGGAGGGGGACAGGAAGGAGGGAGATGGTGGGAAGCAGGGATAAGTACTCAATATGCTTGTAAAATTAGAGGGGGAGGGGAGAGAGTGGAAATGGGGGGAGTGCAATGGGGGACAATAGGGGAAAGGGAAGGAGGACAGAGCAGAGAGGGAGAAGAAGGGGGTTCCTATTGAGCTTGTATAATTAGGCAAAAAAAGTAATTAAAAAAGAAAATGAGAAGCTAAGAAAATATTTATGGCTTAAAGTTGCATTGTGATAGCTTTGTATATATAAATTAAAATAAAATATGTAGCAGTAGTATTAAAAAAAGAAAAATAATAGAATCTCATACACTGATCACAAATAAACTGCTTTGTCGTAACAGAAGAAAACTAGAAAAATAAAATAATTAAAAGATAAATAAATAAATAAAATATCTGAAAAAAAAAACAAGCAAAGTAGGTCTAAACTTAATCTCAAATATTCCTGAGAAGGGACAGTGTTAAGTGAGGTTACTGCTATAAGTGGATGGCAGTTTTCCAGCATGTGTCATGCAATGACCTGATGTTTATGTCCTCCCAGATTTATATGTTAACATCCTGACACCCCATGTGATGGTGTTTGGATATGGGGGCCTTTGGGAGACACAAATGCTTTTTGGTATACAGACACACGTACAAATACATGCCTGCACACATGTGTATATGCCTACACAGGCAAGAAGAAGAAGAAAGAAGAAAGAAGGAGGAGGAGGAGCAGGAAGAGGAGGAGTGGGAGGAGGGGAAGGAGAAAGAGAAAGAGGAAGAGGAAGAAAGAAAAGAAAAAAAAAAGAAAAGAAAAGGGTAATCAAAAGCGAGCTGGCTCTCTTTCCTCCATATGGAAATACAGGGTGAAATCAGCACTTTGCAACCCAGAGAGGGAATCTCCTTCCTAGGACCCAGTCTTGTTGGCATCCTAATCTCATAAGATGGTCTGACCAGAACTGGGAGAAAGATTTCTGTTGCTTAGAAGCCCCCAGTCTACACCCTTCGTAATAGACCCCACATTGGCTAAATCAAGTGACATTCTACCCCTAAGGTAAATTAGAAATCTTAGGCAGGTATATTAGTCAGGATAAGCTGTGCAAGATTCTAGTAGAGAATAGACTGTCAAATCCTAGGGTCTCCATATAACAAAAGTTTATAGTCCACCCCCCTACCCCTGGCACATATCAGTGAAGATGCCCCAGACCAGTGGAGAGGCTGCCATCTTGGATTTGCCACTGGGGCCCTCCTTGGTCACCGGAGCAAGGCAAGAAAGCTAAAGACAACTCACACCTGTTTTCACACCTGTTCTTTGATGCTTTGACCTAGAAGTGTAAGATATGTAAGACTTCTATTTACAGCCTATTGGTAAAATAATCATGAATTTCCCTCCAACTATGAAAAGACCAGGAAATGGGAACAGTGATGATTGAAAATATCCCCATTGCCTATGGCATTTAAGGCCTCTTCACTGTGTCCCCAGGGAGTCTTCCCCTTTCATCCCTACTCCTGCCCTCCAAAATTCGGAGTCCATCCCCAGCCATGAGAATCTGCCAATTTCCCACTGGTACTAGACTTGAGCAGTCCACCTCCCAATCCTCAGCCCATGCTGGCTTCTGGACATATAATCTCCCCCTTTCTTTCCTTCTTCATCCTCTGGAATTTCAGTTCTTTGAAGCCCACCTTGACCTGCTACTTTCTCCATTCCTGATCCCTCAGAGTAAGACTCATGCGAACTGCACTGGTTGGTCCCATCGCTTTTTCTGCACTCCCCTTCACACTTCTGCTCACCAATATCTTGCACAGTGCCTTGCAAACAGCAGACACTAAATAAGTCATTATTTAATAGATGATCCTGCATCTTTCATGCCGATCCCCTCATCCCTTCATTCCCAAAGGTTGTAAATTCTACATGCTACACACAAGGTTGTACCCATCGCCCTTGAGCATCACCTACCTACCAGCTCTGTTGTTTGTCAATAAGTGTTTCATGAGGACTTGATTGATTTGTCTGATGTTTAGTTTTGAATAATTTAAAAATTAATTGCAAACGAGTCTTTAAAGGTGGCTCAGGGGTTAAGCCTCTGCCTTGCAGGTTGAAGGGCTTGAGTTCGGATCCTAGACCCCACGTATAGACGCCGGGCAGAAGTGGGGGAGGCCTGCGTTTCTGGTCCTGGTAGGGCGGAGCCTGTGAATCCCAGGGCAGAGTAAACAAGGAGGAGGTGGAGGCGGGTTCCCGCCCGTGGTTCTACACACACACACACACACACACACACACACACACACACACACATGCACACACACAATTGAATAAGGAATAAAAAAATAAATAAATAAATAAATAAAAATGAACATTGTGGGCTGGAGAGATGGCTCAGGGCTTAAGACTCTGTCTCAAAAGCAGAAGGTCCTGAGTTCGGATCCCAGGTCCCAAGTAAAAACATCAGGTGGAAACAGTGACAGCTTGCACTTCTGGCCCTGGTGGGTGGAGCCTGGGAAATCCCAGAGCAAAGCAAAAAGGAGGTAGAAGCAATCCAGGATTATTCTGGAAGTCACCCTTGGTCCTCCACAGGGAAACACAGTACCCTCTGATACACACACACACACTAAATAATTAAAATATAAAAAAGAACATCATTTTTATGCAAGTTATGTTCCCACATAAAGTTTACTTAAAAAAAAATAATGAACAAGAAGAGCTAGGGAAATGGCTTAGTGATTAAAACCTTTGCCTCAAAAGCAAAAGGACCTGAGTTCAGATCCACATAGCACACATAAAAATACCTGGTGGATTTGGTGGTGGCCTGTAATTCTGGCCCTGGGAGGCGGCACCTGGGAAACCCCAGAGCAAAGCAATAAAGAAGAGCAATGCAGGATGACTTCTGATGTTACCCTTGGGCCTCCACAGGCACGCACACTCAAGTGCCCTCTTGCACACACTTACCCACATGCAAAACACATGCACACACAAACACTCACACACACACACACGTGTACACGCCCCATACAAACATGAAAGGAAAAACATAATTAGTGGTAAAGAAGGGAAGGTTGAGAGAAAAAGTTTCCTGAACACAAAGGTGCTTCGGGAAGATACGATCCTAGGGCACGAGCTTTGAAATGATATCTGCTGCTAAGTCCATTAGTGCTCCCTGAGGTACAGTAATATCAGCTGAAGCTAAAGCAACAAGTTCCCAAAGGCCGACTCTCACCTCAGCGTCAGGGTAAGGAAGAAGCTGAGCTGTAATACACAGCTCTCCGGACGACTCTCTGTCCCTCTCGGGGCCTGTACAAAGAAAGACCGTGTGCTCAGATGACCGCCTGGTCAAATCAACGAGGACACAGGTGGAAAACTCCTAGGTTTACATCACTCTTCCACATGACTTTGATTTTCCCCCAAGGAACAGGAAGGACTCCAGCAAACGGAGAGTGGAAAGAAAGAGCAAGTGCTGCTTATAAAAACCAGGAAGAAGAACTATTTTTTGAGAAAATAGCTTCAGCAGAGATACTCTGCTATTCTATTCTCTGGAAAAAAAAAAAACCTATTCTCTGGGGGCAAAAAATGGATGCAAAGATACATGACGCGGGAAGGATTTACCTCGGGAACTGCTCTCTCGCATCCATCCCCACAGTCCCCTGCACACACCGCCTCTGCCCAGTGCCATGGGTTCTGCCTCCTAAGTCCTTAGTGAAACAGCTCCCTCCACACCTTCTCCTTAAAATAAGACCACCTGACTTCATCATCTTCGGTCTAGACAAGTGCAACAGCTTTACCTGTCTCAACAGCCCCAGTCTCATCTTGCTTTAGCCCTTCATCCTCTGGTGACCCCCCAAATGATCCTTCTTGCAAACATCATAACCTGTCACCTCGGTGTCCCCCCTTCTCCACCCCTGTCCTAGTTAGGCACAGGTGTCCTAGTTGACAGATGAGGGTTTTGAGCTCTGGGCACATTTGTAGAGAATTAGTGGTTGGGTTAAGCCCAGAGCAAACCTGCAAGAGACTGTCTAGCTGATGGGGAAGGCCCAAGTGGGTGGGACTAGGCCCTGAACAGATGAATAAAATACTGAAAGCCAGTTGAGGAAGTTGGCATCCTTGTGTAAACTTGGCCAGACATGCTGGTCTGGCAAGTAAGGATTGTCCCTCTCTCAGCCGTTATGTAGAGATGGTGTGGCCAGTTCCCTCAGCCTGGTCAAGGGACGCTCTCCAGTCAAGTTGGATTACAGACTGTAACGGGACTATCAGTAAGAAAATAAATCCTTTGTTCCCTTAAGCTGTTCGATGGTCATTTATCAGCAACCATGCAGGTGAACTGCAACAACCCCTTACCATCCAAGCCTCTTCATGCAACCTCCAAGGTTCCTCTAATGTGTCTCCAGCCTCACCTGCTCACACCAGAACTTCTTCCCATCTGCTCCTGATCTATGTCTCTCAAAGCATCTTTCCTCTCTGTTCCCTCGGCCCTGGATGCCTTTCCTGTGCCATCACCTCTGCCTGGCATTGCTGCCGATTCTTCAAGCTCCAGTTTAGCGTTGCTCCTTTAGAAGGTCTCCACGCCGCATTCATTTCACTCAGGACACAGCTGTTTCTCCTGTCGTATTCTCTCAGAGAAGTAGCCATGTCTGTTTTATCTTGAATCTGCAGCTCCAAGCACATACATAGCTTGGCACACTGTTGGTGTTAACTCTGCATAAATTCATGACCAAAACGGCTTAAGCAAAGAAGGGGTTTCATTTTGACTTATGAATCTTGGTTATATATAGTCCCTTGTCCAGCTTGGCAATGGAGCTCATACTAATACCAGAAGTCCATGGGAATTGGCCACACCTTATCCACAGGACCACTGAGAGAAAGGGACAATCGTCACTTGCCAGACCACTGTGGTTGGCCAAGTGTACAGAAGAATGTCAGCTTCCTTAACCAGTTGCCTCCATCATATTCACCTGCCCAAGGCCTAGTCCTGCCCACCATGGAGTAGATCCCCCCTTTTAATCAGATAATTTCCTGAGGGTTTATCCAGGGCTCAACTCGACTACCAGTTCTTCACAACTGTGCCCAACTTTCAATTGTCAAGGTAACCAAGATATCTAACTATGACACACACACACTAAAATGCATGAATGGCATGGAAGGGAGGAGATAGGAGAGAATAGAGAGAGAGGAGGGGAAGAAGAGAAGGGAAGAGGAGCGGAAGAGAGGAGAAGAGAGGAAGAAAGGGAAGAATGGAAGGAGGAAGGAAAGAGGAAGGAAGAAAGGAGGAAAGGAGAGAGAAAAGATGGAAGGAAGGGAGAAAGAGAGGAAGGGAGAGAGGGAGGAAGGAAGGCATGTTTAGGAAAGAGCCAAGACCTTTTCTCATCTATCACTAAGTAACTTGGGCACGTTATGGCACTTCCTGAAGCTCAGTCTTCTAAATAAAAATAACACCAACCCTATTTAATGCAGATGGCTACTGAGGATCATATGAAAAGACTACAGAAGTACCTTGCTTGCGTCTATGCAAAGGACCGGTGAGTTGGCCCTTATCTAGCAGACCCCAAGTGTTAGTGGAATGGTTTCATTGGTTAGAGTCCCCGCAGTGGGTGGGGCATATAGGGAGGTTGATTAGCCGCGTCTGATCCTACACTCTTCACTAGAATCTTCTGATTCAGGCACAGCTGCCTACAGAATTCATTCAACTCACAGTGTAATTCTGTTGGGTTACTTCCTAGTTTGTTTTAGATCTTGGGAATTCTTCCCCCTGATTCAAATGAGTACCATGGAACAGCCGCGGCTGTGGGCTGTCATGGATGGTTTAAACCCAATGCAACATCTTCTACTGGCTTCTCTCATAAACTTCTGGATGGGCTTAACTGAAAATGACTAGGGATAGGGAGGTGCGCCTCAGAGTGGGATATTTATCTGGCACATAAGTCCCTGGAAACAATCCCCAGCCCCCCCCCCACCATGCACCACGTCCTTATTGCTTTGCTTTGAGATTTCCCAGGCTCTTTTAGGGTTGAAATTATAGGCCACTGCCTTATCTGCCTGGCATTTTTATATAGGATCTAGAGGTCCAGACTAAGATCCTTTCCCTGAGGAGGCAAAGGCTTTAACCCCTGAGCCACCTCCCCCAGCCCAAACTTATTGTTCTTTGTTTGCCTTGGGCTTTCATTGCTATTTCTCCTTCCAGATAGCGCTTCCTGCCACAATAAATGTGCTAATCTTTCCTGTGAATCAGCTTTTGTTACAAGGGTCTGCCCAGCTAAGCACTGCTGGGAGGTGGAGAAGTTATTCTCTCTCCCACCCCCAGCAATTCTTTTGCTGTGATGCAGAAGAGTATCAAGAGCATTGCACAGGGTCTAGAGAGATCACTCAAGGGTCAAGCTTCTACCTTACAAGCACCGAGTCTTAGTTCGGATCCTCCATCCCACGTAAAGATGCCAAGTGGCAGTGGTGGCAGCCTGCATTCTTCTAGCTCTGGAAGGGGGAACCAGGGAAACTCCTGAGTGAAGCAAAAAAGTAGAACAATCCAGTGATTCCTGAAGTCACCTTTGGGCCTTCACAGGCACACAGAATGCTCTTTTATTTACACACACACACACACACACACACACACACACACACACACAGGCATTGCACAAAGGGGAAACAGCTAGATTTTGAAGCTTCCTGCTGTGGGAGTCCATTTACATAACGTCCCCGAACAGAGCAGAGAACTGACCAGAGTTGGTGGCAGCTACAGGAAGAGATGGTCTGAATGCAAAGGGAGTTTCCTTGGTGGAATAAACTGTTCTCCACCTTGAGTGTGGCATAGTCACACAATCACACATCTGTCGAACCTCAAAATGGTACATTTAAAAGAAGTCAGTTTTATCGTGGGCAAATTTACATACCATAAGCCTGAATTTAAGAAAAAGAAAGCACCCAGAGCTCATGCCTGTAATTCCAGCTGCTCAGGAGACTGGGAGGGTTGATCACGAGGTAGAAGCTGCCTGGACAACTTAATAACATTCTGTCTCAAGATTAAAGGAAAAAAAAAGCAGGGGAGGAATGTGGGCTGGGGACGTTAGCTTAGTAGTTCAGTGGTAGAGTGCTTGCTTAATGTGTAGAGGGGTCTTTCTGCCTCTGACCTGGACCCAGGTGGAGTCTCTGCTCCTCGTGTGACAGAGAGGGACAGAGAGGGACAGCAACATGATGAAGACATACATGGAACATATGCATAAAAGTCAAGTCAGGATCTCAGCTAGATTTCCCTGCATAGTGATCTCTCTCATGTGTGGACTGAAGAAGCAGAATCATTAAACAACTCTGTCAATAAAAAAAAAAAATGTGTATAAGGTCCTAGGCTCAATTCTAGTACTACCAGAAAAGAAGAGAAAGAGCGAGAGAAGAGAGGAGAGAGAGAGAGAGGAGAGAGAGAGAGAGAGAGAGAGAGAGAGAGAGAGAGAGAGAGAGAGAGAGAGAAGAATAAAAAAGAGAAAAGAAATAAGAAGGGAATAAGCACAGGTAATTTTGCTAGTTTAGGGCTAAAAAAAAAATCTCTTTCTGATATGGTAATCAGATTTCTGGATCTTAATTCCTGAAATCTATGCTACCCTATGTCTTAGTTTCTTTCCTGTTACTGTGATAAAATACTCTGATAAAAGCGACTTACATGGTACTTACAAATAAAGATGGTTCAAACTGTGAATATTAAGAAAATAAAATGTTTGTTTTATTGCAGACAGGATTGCATTGTTTATTTTCTAGAAACTGTAATCAATGAGGATGTAATACCTCCATGTTTCTGAGAAGCAATCTGTACCTGAAGAGAAGTATTAATAAATACTATTTCTAATCAACAACAACAACAAAAGCAACTTAAGGAAAAAAGGTTTATTTAGTCTTATATGTCTCCATCATGATGGAGAAATCAAGGCAGCAGGAACTTGAAGCATCCACTCAAATTGCATCTGCAGTCAAGAAGCAGAGAGCAACGAATGTATGCTCACCTTGATTTCTCTTCTTTATCCGGGATCCCTACCCAGGGAATAGCCCTGCCCATAGCCTGCATGAGTCTTCCCATATTAATTAACTTAACTAAGATAATCTTGACATTTATGGTAATTATGCCTAGAGGCTCATTGCCCAGATGATTCTAGATCCTGTCGAGTTGACAATTAACACTACTCATTACACCTTATAAAGTGAAAGGAGAACTAGAGAGATGACTCAGGCAGCTTAAGACTGCCTTGCAAGCAGAAGGTCCTGAGCTCAGATCCCAGGTCCCACGTAAAAAACGCCAGGTAGAAAGGCAGTGTCCTGGTGGGTGGAGCCTGGGAAATCTCAGAGCAAAGCAAGAAGGAAGTAGAAGTAATCCAGAATGATTCCTGAAGTCACTCTTGGTCCTCCACAGGGACACATGTGCCCTTTGACACACACACACACACACACACACACACACACACAATGAATAAATAAAGTTTAAAAAAATAAAAGAAAAAGAAATGGAACTCTCAATAAAGCAACCAAAATGCTTATAAACAAATAAAATAAAATAAAATAAAAGGTGAAAGGAATTTTGCATATACAACTAAGAACTTTTTCTTAACACACACACACATACATGAATGTATATGTCATAATCAGATACAGATGTCAACGTCCTGATTGAGGGTTTGGACTCGACATATTTGTAAAGAATTAGTAGTTGAATTAAGCATAGAACTAACTTGCAAGAAATTGTCTAGTTGATGGAGAAAACCCAGCCCATGGTGGGTGGGACTAGTCCCTAGGCAGGTGAATAAGATGCAGGAAACTGGTTGAAAAAGGTGGCAGCCTTTGGTATACTTGGAGAGACACACTGCTCTGGCAAGTAAGGATTCTCTCTTTCTCAGAAGTCCTGTAGATGTATGGATATGGTGTGGCTATTACCTCACTCCTGGTATTGGTATGAGTTCTCCTGCCAAGCTGAACAAGAAACTATAGGCAGACATTCATAAGCCAGAATAAAATTTCTTGTTCCCTTAAACTGCTTGGTTGTAACTTTATTAACAACAATGCAGGCTAACTGCAACTATATATATAGCAATAGGAAAGAAATGCACCTTCCATGGGGATTGTACTGTTTTAAAGTGTCAGCAAAAATGTAAGAGAGGAGCTGGGCATGGTGGTTCGTGCCTGTCTTCCCCATACTCAGAAGGATTCTAAGTTCAAGGTCAGTCTACTATATGGTGAATTCAAGGTCAATCTGGACTACACAGGGAGACCCTGTCACAAAGTATGAGAGGAAAAACAGGAAGAAAGGAAGGAAAGGAGGGAGGGAGAGAGGAAGGGAGGGAGGGAGGGAGGAAGGAAGGGAGGGAGGAAGGGAGGGAGGAAGGAAGGAAGGAAGGAAAGAAGGAAGGGAGGAAGGGAGGGAGGGAGGGAGGGAGGAAGAAAGGAAGAAAGGAAGAAAGGAAGAAAGGAAGAAAGGAAAGAAAGAAGAAAAGGAGGGAGGGAGGGAGGAAGGAAGGAAGGAAGAAAAGGAGGAAGGGAAGGAGGGAGGGAGGAAAGAAGGACCCCCTTTTTTTTTTAAATAATGTGGGAAATTTTCCTAGAAGCCTTGAAGCACATATATCCTCATTATCTCATTGGCCAAACCTGTTACATGCCCACTCTCAAACCAATCACTTACAGTAAAATTCAGTATCTTCCTCCTTGTAAGAAGCTGGGCCACTTTCTCCTAAGCCTCACAGTCCCTGATCCTGAACAATATCAGGGGGTGTCCACAAACAATATCAGGGTGTGCCCACAAGAAAAAAGGCACAGCTAACAATGAAGCATCTACCTCAAAAATTATTTGCAGGAGAGAGAAAGTTCCTGAATTTAACGTATGATTTATACAGGTGGGCAAACGCTGGGCTAGACCCCCTGAGGAGTGTTTGCTTTGGTTTCTGGATCAGAGCTTCTTTGAGGCCTCTTCTCCCTTTCCCTTTACAGAAGACACGAGAACCCACTGAACTGAGCCACCAAAGTTAAGTGCAGCCCCATGACTACACGATTCTCTTCCAGAAAGATAGCCCACTTGCAGGCACTGACTCAAGCCCTGAGAAAGAAACTTGTTGTTCTCTCCCTGTTTTAACCTTTCTCTCTGACTTATCCTAGAATCTCAGAGTAGCAAAAGCCCTGAAAGTCACTCTAATGGTTACAAAGACCTAATTATTTATATCGTTCATCTGTTGGGCGCTTACTGGTCTCTTTGTGTGTACTGCCACAGTCGATCCTCCAGCCTTCTCCCTGAGAGAGATACTATCATCGCACCTGTCTTGCAGACTATGAAACTGTGCTGGTTAATCTTGGATGTCAACTTGACCGCATCTGGCATTAACTATGTTAGCTGAGACCACCTGAGGAGATTATCTGAATCAATACATTTACAATACAAAGACCAGCCTTAGATCCCACTGGAAACTCCCTAGATCTCATTGGAATCTCCCAGTAGTGGACCAGATAAAAGGAACCACAGGACAGGAGACTGGAAGAAGAGAAACTCTCCAGGAATCCTCCAGCCCTCAGCCCTCACCCACTAGCCTACTGGATGTCTGCAGTGACTTAGCTGCCTCCAGCTTCAACCACCAGCCGTGCTCGCCTCTGCCATGAAAGACTATTTTTCCCGTCTGGAACCGTAAGCTAAATAAATCTCCCTTTCTCCCTTAAGTTGATTACTTTGGGTGCTCTCTCACAGCAATAGTTAGAGTAACCGTTAGAGACACTTAAGGAAGGACCAGGCCAGCCACATGCTCAGTGGGCGAAAGCGCTTGCCACCAAATCTGATGTTCTGAATTCAAAATTTAATCCCTGGAGCCTGCATGGTGGAAAGAAAGAACTGACTCCTGAAAGTTATCTCAGACTTCTTCAACCTTCACCTCTTCTTTCCCCCATCCTCATTATCATGTGGGGGGAAACTATCCCTCCCCCCTCCATGAGGTCAAGACTGTTATTGATTCCCTTTGCCCTGATTCTAAAGAAACTGCTGTTTCCGTCACATGTCAGCCCAATTTACTCTTCCAAGAATGTGTCTTGAGAGATTGTACCACCGACCAGAAGGAACCTAGAACAGAGTCCTCTATGTGTATCATGTTTGCATATACAGTCTAGGTACATGCGTGTGCAGGGACACATGTACGTGAGTGCACATGTATATGGAGGCCTGAGGCTGATGTTGGAAATCATCCTCCAGAACTCTCCCACCTTATTCTTTTGTAGAATGCAGCTCTAAACCTAGAGGTCCCCGTGGGGCTAATCTGGCTGGCCACCTTGCTTCTAGGGATCCCCAGACTCTGCCTTCTGGGGCTGAAATTACAGGTGGGTGTGTGTGGTGACTAGGGAGGGGATCGAAAGCGCTTAACTAAGCCGTCTCTTTGGGTGTCCATCATGTATCTCTTATGCCTCTGAAGAAGTTTAAAAGCATTTTTCCCCCTTAGGAAAGATTTCTTGGCACTTTTGTTTGTTCGCTTGGCCTGGGATTGAGCCAGCACCTGCCCATGCTCTAGCGAGGAGCTCTGCCACCAGCCCAACTCTTCCCTCTCCTGTTAAGTTTATCCCTTTGCAAATCAATGTTGTGGCTAAGTTGAATAATACATCCAGTTCTATTATGCTCTCTTTTCTTCCAAATGGTTTCTATTGCACTATTATTATTTCCAGTTGGTAACTGGATACTCGATTGAATTTCCCTGTTTCCAAGAGCTGCAGTCTTCAGCATAGAATGAAAACCATGTGTAGCCACGGAGCCAGCAAAACAAAGCTTGTTCTCCCCATTCCAGCATAAATCGTCTTTTTCCCACATGCCACTGCACTTTTCTACTACTTTGAATTTTCCACATGACTAGACGGTTCCTTTAGGAGAGCCAAACCTAGAGACCTAGCTGCCTGAAGCTTTTCACAAGTAAATTCTGATGGGCAGCCAACACCTAATGCTTTCTCCACCACAAACCCCCTCCCCACTAATGTGAGGCGATGGTGCCTTCTTTGGGGTGAACTGCCCCTCCCCCTCTCCAGGAGTTCAGGACTGCCATTGATCCTTCACACATGAGACCATGGTTCCATACCAGAACAATCAACTTTTCCTAGATGTGCACTTTGAGAGACTGCACCACCAACCAGAAGGCGCTATAGCAGAATCTTCTAGAAAGCAAGCCTCTGGAGATGTCTGGGAATATTAGCTTCTGCTGCTTTGTTTATCTTATTGTAGGACTTGTTCAACTTTCTGTTAATCCTAGACATTCTCTTTACCCATGTTTGCTTTTGCTACAAAGGATATAGCTATTGGTACCCAAGGGTCAGGTGTGGATAACACATACTCCAAGACATGTTGAAGTCCTTAACCCTTTACACCTCCATATATGGTCTTATTTGGAAGCAGGATCTTTCCAGAAGTCATCAAATTAAAATGAGATCATCAGACTAGACCCTAATTTAACACGAATGGTATCTGGTATCATAAGCCTAGAGACCCTTGAGGAAGTAAGATCCATTTGGATGATGTATGGCACAGAGCACTTGCTCTTCGCTCAAATCCTTCTCTGTCTCCATTGCCTGCAAGTAGAATGGTATCCAAGCACATGGATGCCCACCAGACCATCCCTTACCTCCTGGGTTTAGAGTGGCCTTGTGTCTAAATTCTCCTGGGCCAACTGAAGTGGGTACGACAAATGCCATGTTTGGTTCTGAATCTCCTTTGTTCTTCTTTCACTCTAGCTGGCCTCTGTCAGTGAGGTCAAATCTGCCTTTATAAAATGGAATTGAGTTTGCCGTAGAGTAATGCAGAAGAAATCATTGCTCTTAAGAAGAATGAACCTCAAGACCCAAGACCTCTAAAACTCTCACTTCCGGGAGCAAACAGGCCTCTCGGCTGTAATAGAAACTTGCTTTTCTATTACAGGCACTTGGGTGGTCCTTCAACTGATGTGTGGCTTTCAAACCGAGACAGGAATTGAGGTACCTAAAGCCGCCATTGCCTTCCAGAGTGGGAAGTATCGATTTATTGCTGAGTAAATAATCTTCCTTCTCCGGGGCAAGTTGAAGCCAGATCCCACACATGAGAAGAGAGATGGTGATAGCAGTACATTAGCCATCTCCAAAAGCATTAAGCATCTTAAAGAGGCGATCACAAGGAGTCTTGAGATGTTTGCTGCAGAACACAGAAACACCGGATGTAAGACTCTTCTGTAGCCAAGTGAATTTTTGATTTATTTTTTTAGTGGAGGACATGAGCTCAAGATGGCAGAACCAAACTCACCTTCAAGGACTTGCTAAACTTTAGTGCTGGCAAGCTACATGAACACTATTAGGTTTTTTTCAATGAAAGGATGATCTTAGTTTCACACTCATGCACTATTGCTGACCACAATAAGTTCCTGACTACAGCAACTTAGGGGAAGATGGCATTTTACTCCTGCTCTCCATTCCAGTTATAATCCATCATGGCCAGAGAATCATACTGGTAGGAGCTGCAGGAAATGGACCCACCACATTCAAAGTCAAGGGCAGAGAGAATGAACCAATGTATGCCAGCCAAGTTCTATTTAGTTCGCTTTCTTGTGCAGGGCAGAACATGCTACCCACAGTAGCCAGGTCTCCCCACATCAATCACAGCAATCAAGACAGTTTCCACAGGCTTGTTCAGAGGCCAAGCTTGGCTGGACAGCTGCTCACAAGTGTTCCCCGAGACCCGCTCTTGGATGTCAGCATTACCTGGAGTTGCCCAGAACTTCAAAGTCTGCAGTCCTTTCCATATACTGACTGTAATGATTACTCTTAACCGTTGCTATGAGAGAGCATTCCAAGTCAGGCAACTTAAGGAAGTAGGGAGATTTATTCAGCTATGGTTCCAGAAGGGAGATATAGTCTTTCATGGTGGAGGTGGCATGGCTGGTTGGCCGAAGCTGGAGACAGGCTACATCACACCATCTAAGAGTCTGAGAGCTACCAGACTGCTTGCTGCAAAGGCAGACTCCTCCTGGAGGTAGGGTGGGACTAATCCACCTCAAGTCCCACCCCTTGTGACCCCCTTCCTCCAGCAAGGCTCCACCTCTCAAAGGTCCATGACCTTCCCAAACACATAAGACTGTGGGGGACACATTTCAAACCATGACACTTACTCTCCAGGACAAGGAAGCTGATGTTTTTCTCATGCCTTCCCAAGTGTTCTAGCAGGAGGAGGTAAATGCTCTTGAATCAATGTTGTTCCTTCATGTTTACGTTGGGTCATTTCCCCTGCCTTTTACAATTCAGCAAGCACCAAAGCCTGTAGGCTTATGAAAAGCTTTGCCATGGTGTATCTCCCAACATAGCTTTTTATTAAGGAATTTGCTTCACAGCAAAAGTGGTCACAGGAATTCACTGATGGCCCATTCAGAGTCTAGAAACAGCTGTCCTTATGTGGAAGAGTAGAATGGCTTTGTTAGGGGCTCCCGGTGTCCACTGGGAGAAGGCTGCTGGTTCCCCTGGGAGGAATCCCTTTCCTGAGTCCAAATGCTGACCCCAGATGCTCTCTTCTTTTCTTCCTTCTTCCAAGACATAGCAGCAAGGCATGAGTGCCAAGAGCCTCCCAATAGCCTTCATTTACCTAAAGTGGCAGAATGTGGAGCGGGGTGCAGGGCATGCATTTTGCAGCCACATTACAGCTAGTCAAGATGATGGGCTAGATCTTAACCAATAGGACACACCCAGAGAAGTGACACGTGGCTTTAAGCAATCCCCCCTCCCAACAGGAGAACACATTCTCTGTGCTCTTCCTCTCTCCACCCTGCTGCCTACAGCATCATTTCAATCTGTAAGATGGACATCACACCTAACACAGGAAAAAGGAGAATGAAATATTAGTGTTTTCTACATGCAAAGCAATAGCCAGCCTGGGCCACTTACCCAGATCCCCACACCTTTTGAAGTGAGAGAGAGACAGAGAGAGAGAGGAGAGAGAGAGAAATCATTCTTATTTAAGTGTCTGTTGTCTGGGGTTTTCTGTTCAATGAAACCAAATCGAACCTTAGGCAAGACAACTGGTTCAGGAACCATGGGTAGAATTGCTCAGGGTAACCCTTCCAGAAGTCACTTTGCTGTTCTGTCACTCTGAGTTCGGATAGTCTCCAGGTTTGGGGACTTCTGTGGATTACCTATTACTATATAACAAACTGTCCCAAACTTCATGGGATATTGTTGTCTCTCAGTGTTTGTGGGTTGGTGGAGTTCACTGGGTGATTCTTGCTTTGAGTCTCTGATGAGGTTGTGGGTAGGTGTCAGGTGGGTTTGGAACCACACCAATATTGGACAGAGCTCAGCATCAAGAACGACTTCTACATGTACACCTCTAGTGCCTCGAGGCACTTCCTGTGGCCTACATTCCCATGAGAAGATATTTGGGTTCCCCAAGAAGAAGAAGGGAAAACTTTTCTGTTTCTGACCAAGAACATCTTCCTTACCACATAATGTTGGTTGAGCAATCTCAGACTGCCTACAGTAAAGGCAAGAGGAAACAAATTTAATCTCTCAATAGCAGATGATAAAGAATCTACAACCATCTTGAATCTATCACAAAGCCCTTGATAGAAAAGCTGCTACCGGAGTCTTAACAGTTTCTCTGAATTGGAAATTGAAATGTCAGCTGGGCACTTTGGCTCTGCAGGATATAACACAAACATTAAGAAAAGGAGATCATGAGTGATGGCATGTTCTTCTAATCCCTAATTCCAGCACTTAGAAGAGTTAGATGAGATACTGAGTTCAAGACCAGCCTAAGCTATTTGTTGAGACCCTGTCTCAAAAACAAAAAAGGAAGAAAGAAAAAGAGGCTATTTCCTGGGTTTAAGTATCTTCCTTGCAAGATCTAATTTGTAATTGCCTACGTAGAGATCCAATTCATCAGGTCTAGGCATAGTTTCTGCACCTGAGCGCTTCCCCCTCCCATCTCTTAAGATAAGATTGAACAAGCTTAAGAGAGTTACTGTAGTACATTGCATCTGATATGTAGCACATGCATAATTTTTTTAAAAGGATAGCAATCTTATTGTCAATGAAATGGCTCAGCTGGTAACATGCTTGCTCACAAACCTGGGGTCCTGAGTTTGATCCCCAAAAGCTTGCTCAGTGGACAGAGAAAGAACTAACTTCAGAAAGTTGTCCTGTGACCTCCACCTGTGGTATTCATGTGCACATTTTTCTCTCTTTCTCATGAATAATTTTTTTAACAAGGTTAAAGATCTCATGTTACTATCTCATCACAATAAGAAATAAAGTAAAATAGCAACATTAGACCCACTCCTTAAAGGACACACTCATCTCCTGTGTGATGATACATATGTATCATAGGTGCTAGAAGTCATGAAAGGAATGACTGATTTCCCCCTTAAGTCTATATGGACTTATATCCATAGCAATTTCAATAACTTTTGCAATCACAGTATACTGGCTACTCTTTCCGCTTTTGTGATACACCACTGAGACTCAACTTAAGGAGGAAAAAATGGAGATTTATCCCGCTTATGTTAATAGAGGAAAGATACAGTCTATTATGGAAGAAAAGGCATAACTGGCTGGCAGAAACTGGAATCCAGCTTAAGTCATATCTTACATGGAGGCTAAAAGCTGCAAACTCCAAGAGCAGATGTAAGGCACAGCTAACCAACTTCTTCCTCCAGCAAGGCTCTACCTCCTAAAGGTGCCACAACTTTCCCAAACACATGAGATTCAAACACATGATCCTATGGGAGACAACTCGCATTTCAAACTATGACATTACACCCCTGGCTCCACAGGCTCACTGCTGTTTCATTATGTAGGCCATACTCAGTACAACTTTAAAAGCCCTTACAGACATCAGTAGTCCCAACACAGCCCAAAAGCCAAAGTCCAAAGCCACCTGTAAAATAAATAAAAAAAAAAAACAAGTTACATGCTTCCAACATATAATGGCACAGAATAAATATTCCCATTCCAAAAGGGTGGAATGATGGCATATCCAGAAAAGATCAGTCCATAACGAGACTGAAAACCAACAGGACAGACTCCAAATCCTGCAGCTCAAAATCCAGTAACTCTTGTTGAAATCATCTTAATCCCAAAGGACTTCAGTTCCACCCCTCCGGCACAGCTCCCCACCAAACACATCACTTTCTTGGGTTAGCTCTTTCCCTCTACTCTCTTGGGCTGGCTTCTCCAATGATGTACAGCTTTCCTTGGCAGATATCCCACATTGGCTCTGGCATCTCTGACATCTTTGCTTCTCAATGGCAAAACAGGCTTCAACTCCATAGCACAAAAATGCCCATCTTGGTCTCTCTGCTAGACTTCTAGTCCCACCACACACTGCCTGAATTCAGTTAGAGGAGGGATCCACGACCTCCTCACTCTTGCATCTTTAATGTCTCTAAAACCAAAACCTTGTGAATGATGTTGCCAGGTTCTGTTATAGCTTCGGGCTGGTGACTGGCCCCTTTGAAATGGTTTAGTTTCTTTATGCCGATGCTGGGAAGAAACTCTCTTGGGCCTTTGCTTTAGAGGAGTAGAAGCAGAATATTCCTTGGAAGCTCTGCCTTTCAGTTCTTCCCTTCCAAAAGAATTTGCATTCTTATGGGTGGGATCCTTTCCTGAGGAATTGCCCTGGAGACCGTTTAAGCCATGTCCATCATGAAGGCTTAGAGCTGCGAACTACAAGAGCAGATGCAAAGCATGGCTAACCATTCTGTGATCTGCTTTCTTCTAGCAATGCTCCACCTCCTAAAGGTGTCATGGCCTTCCCAAACAACTAAGGACTCAAACACATGAGACTGGGGGGGACAGGTCACATGTGAAACAATGACACACAGTAAAGGCCCAGAGATGGCAAGATTTTCAGTGACATTCCCCAGATTTCTTCATCAAGCAAATGTTCTTCAAGATCCCCCTGGACACCAGCCCCTGAGTTTGCAAGGATGAATGGTAGTCTTCTTCACCCTTCCCAACAGAAAGCAGCCCATCCCATGTAAACTCCTAGTTCCCTGTCCACTTCCTTATCTGCAGCTTCTGATTGCAGACAAAAAATCTATACATTTGGTAACTATCACAAGACGCTTAACCCACATATATTATAGGAAAGTTGTAGAGTAAAAGTACCTATCTCATAGCCAATGTATCAGTTTACTCTTCTTCGCACGATAGCAAATGCCTGACAGAATCCATTTGAGGGAGACGTTCATTTTGATTCACTATCTCACATGGTACCCGAAGCAGCTCAGTCCACAACAAGGGAACTGTCGGGGCCACTTATCCCCATCTGGGTGGATCAGGAAGCAGAAATATGTCCAGAAACATAGCTTAAGGCTATAAGTCTTAAGAAGTGTTCCTACAGGTCTACGACACCAGTACTTCCCTCCTCCAGACCAAAGACATTACGATCTCCAAAACAGCGGTGCTATCTAGTAACCAAGTGGTTAAACACAAGATCCTGTATGTGTGTGGAGTAGGGGGGGGGAGCATTTCATATTTAAGCCATAACAGCCAGGAAGTAAAAATAGAGAAAGAGGAAGAGGCTGTTCCCCCCCCCATCTCCTTGAAGGATATGACTCATCTAAAAGTCTCCCACTAGCTCCCCCTCCCAAAAGTTCTCCTACCTCCTAAGAGTCCCACATTAAAGATCAAGCCTTCAACACATGGGCTTCGGGGAAGGGAACATTCTAGATACAAAGTATGGTGTAGTTACTTTGCATGGTTGCCAATAGATACACCATCAAACAACCTAAGGGAACAAGGAGTTTTATTCCAGCTTACAATTCTTCATTATAGTTCCTTGCCCAGTATGGCAGGAGAACCCACACCAATACAAAGGGCCAAGGAACCAGACACACCAAATCCACCAGACTTCTGAGAGGGACAATCGTCACTTGCCATGTCTGGCCAAGTTTAAAGATGCCAACTTCCTTAACTATTTCCTCCCATCTTATGCACCTGCCCTGGGCCTAGTCCTACCCACCGTGGCCGGGGTCTTCCCCATCATTAAACAATCTCCTACAGGCTTGTGGTAGTGATGTTGGGTCAATTTCTCACAACTGTACCCAGACTTTGGAGCCTTCTGATGCCAAGTTGACACCAGTATCTAATTATAACATATAGCAAACTTCAAAGGCTTTCATATTTTTCAGATGAAAACTTTTCTCCATCTGCCTGTGTCAACACCATGAATGCTCATAATGTAGGACTGTGGGCTCAGTCTATTGAAGATCTGGTAACTCTTCCCAACTCTCAGATGAATGGTCTGGAGATTTGGAGTCACTGAGTTGATGTTTTTTCCTTTTTTCTTTCTTACAAATAGTGTCTTAAACAAATGACAACATTAAGAAGCCTTTCTAACCAGCATTTTTGCTTGTGGCATTTACCTCTGGACTGGCCAGATCTCCGCTGCTTTCACAAAATTATTGTTTGAAATGTAGGAGGAAATCACATGAACCTAAGACTTCCCTGAGTCATTTCCTACATGGAAAGAAGGAAGAACATTCCAAGTCTCCTGCTCTCCTCTGACCTCCAAAGATATTCCATGGAAGGAGTGCCGTTCTGATGGGGACAATGTTTTTGTTGCGGTTGTTCTCATTTCTTTTCTTTTTTCTTTTGTTTTCTTTCCTTTTGGGACAAGACCTTATTATGTATCCCGGACTGGCCTAGAACTGGTAATCCTTCTGCCTCAGTCTCTCCAGAGATGGAATCGTAAGTCAGTACCACCATACCTAGAAGTGATAACACCCTTTTACTTTTCAGGACTTTTCTGCTTCCTGGAACACTTTAAAACCTAAGGTTTGTTCACCAGTCTGAATACAAGACAAACACGGAGGTCAGGAAGAGCTGGACCAATGGAATCCCTGTGTGGCTTCTCATTAGCCTTGGATGGCTGGTAGAGCCTGTGTTAAAAGAGGAATCTTAGTGAGGGGAATGTGCATGGCAGAAGCTCTGATCTCTGTCAAGACATGTCATGAGGTTCTCACAGAGGGAATCATGAGCTCCTATCTAGATGTGAGGACAGGATGTGAGGGACAGGGCTTACCCAAAGTCACAGAAGCTGAACTGTGGCCTTCCAAATCTGAATCTATTGCTTTTTCCACCACCTTAACTCATCATATCACATACTTTCCTCAGGTCTTATTTTATTTTTGCAGTACTAGGCATTGAACTCCGGAGCTGGCAAGTGCCCTATCCCAGTAAGAGCTATATCCTAACCCTAACAGATAATGTTGTCTAAACCACTGTTGATAAAGATAGCTTTTATTTATTGAGTGCTTAACATGTGCCAATGCTATGCTAAGCATGCTGTGAATGAATTCAACTCAATTGAAAAGATGCTGTGATTCTCTTATTTCTTAGATGGAGGTCAGTGATTCATCAGGACGAGGTAGCTTGCCCAAAGAGACTGTGAAAGGAAAACTTGGTTCTTCCTGACTTCAAATCACATGACAACTTCCCCAACAAACATAAATTGCATTGCTAATTATCAATTTTGGCTCACAGGTTCATAGGTTTCATGACACAATTACTAGGTTCTGAGTAATTCACGTTACAGCTCCATCTCATTGGGCAAGCTCTGTGTGACATCATTTCAGGTTTGATCTGGCTTTAGGATCATTCACAAGTCTTAATAGGGTCCCTTTCTGTACCACAGAATTTGTTTAGTTATTTCACTAGGAATTTGTAATTGCAAGTGCTAAACTTGACTAGAATCTCCCAAATAGTGTGAGGAGGGATGGTACATCCCCTCTTTGAACCATGACTATTAAGGATCATTACATGCCAAATTAAATAAGTGTATAATAATAGTCTTATAATGATAATCTAACAACAGACAAAGAGAGAGAAAGAGAGAGAAAGAGAAGAAGGGGAGGGAGAGAGAGAGGAAACACCATTTTCCAACCAACCACCATAATGATAATTGACTTAAATCAGATCATCTATGGATGCTCTTATGAGGTGACTGCCTGCCAGAAGAAACTCCAAACACAAATACTGATGGAAAATCCGATGTTTATTACTCTAGCTAGAGGACCCCAACTCTCTGGTCAAAAACCATGAGCCAGAAGTCACAAAAGATGGGGTACACACATTATATACACATTTTGATTACACAGAAGAGAGAAAAATAAGAAAAAAGGAAAAAAGGGAGCTCTGTGCTACAGTCTCCTAGATGTCTGTCTACTCTGTTGTTGAGGAAGGCAAGCAGGAACCCATGCTCAGGTAATCAGACACTAGAACTAAAGTATGTCAGGGGCAAAAGCCTTGGACTTTCATCCTTTGTGAGTTTTCTCACAACCTCTTATCTCAGTTACCTAGCGGAAGGGTGGGGGCTAAAACAGGCTTTTTATAGTATAGACTTTTATTAATATATCATCCTATTTTAATGTTAAGATCATTGGATTAGAAGTTGCTTCAAAAGATAATGTTCAGAGAGTCTCTATTCAATTTAGCACCCCCCATGGCTAGTTGATAACATGCCCCTTTGGATATATACCTCAAAAAGACACAGCATCCTTGGTTTTTGCCCTTGCAATGGCGGATCTTCATTGTCAACTCAGCTGGATTTGGAATCAGCTCAGAGATTCACCTCTGAAGGGAGTTGCCAGAGAAGTTCAATGGAAGAGAAATGACCCACCCTGAATGTGGTTCTGGGCTAAGACAAAAGGGAAAAAGGAGAAAGTGAGTTGAACACCATTCATTCTCTCTGTTTCTGTGACTTCAGGAATCATCCTGGATTACTCTACCTCCTTATTGTTTTGCTCTGGGTTTCCCAGACTCTGCCTTCCAGGGCCAGAAGTACAGGCCACTGCCATTTCCTCACCCAACCCTAGATATTTTTTTCTGAGATTTGAAGTCAGGTCCTTTTGCTTTTAAAGCAAAGGCTTAATCCTTTGACCATCTCTCCAGCCTAAAGTATTTTCTTATTTCTTCAGTCATAGTCAGCATTCTTCATGAATACTATTGGAAGGAAAACTGAGGCCAGAAGAGAGGATGGACTCCACAGAGAGACTCCCAACCAATTAGAAGTCCCTATGGCAGTAGAATCATGGCTAACACCTGTATTTCTCTAAACTTGTCAGATCATAAACGTGATAGAAGGAAATTGAACACAGAAACATGGCAGGATTGAACGAGAGCAAGAAGGCCAAGGTCAGGGCTTTGCTTCAGGTCGTTTTCTCTTAGAGTCCAGAGGAATAGAGTGCACCCTTCTCTCTCTGGGGGTTGTTTCTAAAAGGAGGTCACTCTTAAGACCTAATCTTCTAAGCATCTGTCCTGGCAAAGGGTCAAGGCAAAACTGGATGTGTTTTGTTTGGGGGAAAAATATGGAGTCGTTTTCACTGAAATAGAACAACAAAACAGCCTAGAGGGAGGGCCGAGTTCATGATGTTTATTAACTGGCTTTTCTGGGAATTGGAGCTGGACTGGGCCCAGGGGCCTTTCTTTGGGTCCTTGCCAGAAACAGGAAGAGACCTGGTTCTGATCTGTACTGTTGGGCTTCAGGCCCCCCATAAACTTATTTTTTAATAAGTTTAATAGCCATTTCAATGGACTAACCACACTGCCATTATCCTTTCCTTAATCTTTTTATGCACATCTGTTCACTCCAATGACTTAAATGTATTCTTTTAACAAACATTTTATGGTTTTGCCTATCTTTTCAAAAGGTAAATCTCAGTGTTTAAGGAAACCAGCATCATTTCCATAAGAATAGATCCAAGGAAAACCACCACAATTCAAGTCTACCTTCTTTGTTGGAGGGGGAGATTGGGTGTGGCAGAGAGGATTTCTAAAGGTCTATTAGAAATAACCCGATACTTTCTTTGATTTAATCAGAAGGTATAAAAGACGGCTGAAAATGAAATAACCCCCTTACTAAGTGGTTCAGTTACTTACCATTTGTGTGGAAGAGCTAAAATTAGCTAGGGTTCCACCATTGATCAGAGCCAGACCTTGGAAATGAGTTAGACAGCCCTGTTCTACCCATTGGCTGGGTGACCTTGTGTCCTAGTTAGATACTGGCGACACCTTGGCAACTGAAGGCTCTGAGCTTTGGGCAGAGCTGTGAGACATTAGTATTGGAATCAGGTCCCCAGCAAGCCTGCAGGAGATTGTCTGTGAGTGTGGCTAGTCCCTGAGCAGGTGCATAAGATAGAGAACTGGGTAAGGAAATTGGTGTCCTTTGGTACACTTGGTCTGCCTTGCTGGCCTGATAAGGATTGTCCCTCTCAGCAGTCCTGCGCATATGGTGAAGGGGGGTTGTCCCGGGACCCCTTCATGTCAGACAAGAGCAAAGACCACAAACTGCAATGCGGGCAAGAGATTTATTACGGGAGCAGAGTGGCTGTCCCTGCCGGAGCCTTTTTAATGGGAAAATACTTAGTTGGTGAAGCATTTCTGGGAGAGCCGGAGCATGCTGGCTGGAACGCGTACTTGAAGAAGGAGGGGTGAAGAAGGAGGGGCCCGGGGCGCAGGTTCAGGATGAGTGAAGAGCATGCGTACCCAGAGGCGCCATTTCATCTGGGTGCAGTAGCCTGGTGTGGCCAGTTCCCTCAGCAATTGGTGTTGGCTCTCCTGCCTGGCTGGCAAGGAACTGTAACCAGACTACCATAAAAGAAAATAAAACCCCTTGAAATCTTTAAGCCATTTGGTTGTGAGTTTTTCAGCAACAATGTAGGCTAACTGCGAGGCCTCATTTGCTAATCCCTTACTGCAAAAGATATTTGTGAACAGAACTGTGTACCGGTTACTCTTAACTATTGCTGTGAGAGAGCACCCAAAGCCAAACAACTTACAGGAGAAAGGGAGATTTATTCGACTTACAGTTCCAGAGGGGGATAAAGCAGTCTTTCATGGCGGAAACGGCATGGCTGGCTGGAGCTGGCAGGTAGGCTAGTCACAGAAAGCATCCACTGGCTGGAACATCCCTGGAGAATCTCTTCTGTTCTGTGGTTCCTTTTATATGGTCCACTACTGGGACCATATGAGATCTATGAAGGTTCCGATGGGATCTAGGGCTACTTTGTATTATCCAGATAATCTCTTCAGGTGGTCTCAGCTGATCTTGCTAGGTATGGTCTCAGCGGATCTTAGTTAATACCGGGTGTGGTCAAGTTGGCACCCAGGATTAACTATCACAATCTGCCTCCTGAACTTTACATAGTCTGTGTTCTCTGAATTGAGGGTGCTGAGAATGAGGAAGATACTATCAGAAAGGCACTGGTGGAACAGGCCCCCCCCCAAAAAAAACTATTGAGGAACTAAAAAAAAAAAAAAAAAAAAAAAGAATATAGAGTGGAAACCTTGGGGACTAGAAATGAATGGCTAAAGGGGTGTGCTCCTATCAGTGGGATGGCCCAAGGAGGGCCACTTGGTATGTCACAGAGGCCTGAACCCCCACAAAAGTATATAATCCAGAGGCCCATAGAAGCAAACAGGCAGAAGGGTGAAAGGGAGTACGATGGATTGATGAAGGGAATGGAAGGAAACAGGGATAAATACTCAATATGCTTGCAAAGCTAGAAAAATAAATAAATAAAAAGAAAGACATTGGTGGAAATCCCTTCATCTGAGCCTACTGGTATTGGATGTGCTTCAGGGCACATCTGGGCTGAGGGCAAAGAAATCTGGGTTCCTAAAAAGAGATGTAGCAGGAGCACGGGATTGAGACCGACAGGAGAGTTGCTTCATCAAGAAGGGTTCACTTCAGCTAGTGGGTTTTGTGGAAAATGGATACATTCCTTGGGATTCTCAGAAACATCCTGAGATGAAACAAACTGGGGTTATGGGTAGAATTCAGTGCTAACTCATTTGTCTATCATACCTCAAGCCCTGGGTAGATCCACAACAGCAAAGAGGAAAAAGAACTGAAATAATAACTATTAAAGTTTAGAGGTCTTCCAGGATGTATGGTTAGATAATAATGGTAAACCTTCAAATATTACTGGACTCAAGTCTGTACACTTAACGCTCAAGAGCCAATATTTAGAAAACAAGAGTTGACTTAAAGGAAGCACAGTTTCTTTAAGGGTGGCTACCCTTGAAGATGATGGGGGAAGTTATCATTCTCCTCCAAAAAATTCTTGGGGGATTCAAATACACGAAGGGGCTGTTGTAGAGAAGGAAAGGAGATAGAGGGTAAGACACTAAGTGCTGAGTGGGGTCACCTACATCCAAGGTATATGTCCCTCTTTTCTTTTCCCGTGACTGGAACATTACAATCATGCTTAACTTTCAGGGATAGTTAGAGACATACTATTTTTCTACCAATAAAATATCACGGTATTTGCATGTGCTGTGTTAGTTAATGCATAGGATTCTAACAAAGAGGAACATTACATATTCTGATATGATCTGAAGATCCAGCATGCTCCAGATTCTGAAAATCTAAAGACAGGTTAATTAGCAGTTACCATTTGAATTATGTAGTGTGAATTTTCTTTATGATTTAGTTAAGCAAAGGAAGGGAAAGGAATTTCGGCAGCAGACAACTCTCTAAGGAGCATCAGATGTGACTTGGAGAGTAACCTCTAAAAGCCAGATAATTTGAAGATTATAGGAGATGACTTGAATAACTATTATTTCCTGTATTACATGTGAGAAAAAGAAGACACTATAATGTTATGTAACTGCTAGAAAATCCATGGCAGACTTACGCTTCAAGCTTCCATTTTGTTCTAATATTTCAACAAGTGTTCTGATTGGTTACAGTTTATCTCTTGGTCAAGGAAAAGGGTAGACATGCGTCAGAAGACTGAAGAAGAGGGAAATTTACCAAGTAATATAGGTGATATGAAATATTTGTCTAACAAAAAAGCTATTTTTTGTTGTAAGTGCATGCTTGCATATGTGTGTGTGTGTGTGTGTGTGTGTGTTGCATTCCTGTTGTACTGATTGCTTTTTCATGCTGCTGTGAGATCACACTCAAACTCAAGGAGGAGAAGCCTTGCTGGAGGAAGGCAGTCATAGGAGGTGGGCCTTGAAGTTGGTTAACCCTGCCCTGCTTGAGTTACTCAGTCTGCTTTAGAGCCTGCAGCACCAGCTCTGAGCCTCCATGATGCTTGCAGTGAATTAAGCCTCCTCTACCTTCTGCCAGCCAACCATGCCTTTCCTGCCATGTCTCCCCTCTGGAACCTTAAGCTGAATAAATCGCTCCCCTTGTGTGTGTGTGTGTGTGTGTGCCTGTCTGTGTGGAGGCATAGGTGTGAAGGACAGAGGTTTGTGTCGGTGTTTTCATCAATGTTTCTCCACCTTCTTTTTCGAGACAGGGTCCCTCACTGAAGTTGCAGCTTAACAATCCAGGTAGCCTGACTGACTTGGTCAGTAAGCTCTAGGGATCTCTCTGCCTCTCTTTCCCCAGTACTGGGATTATAGACAAAATGATGATAGAGTCACAGGATCACATGGATGCTGGGGATCAAGTTCAGGTTCTCATGTTTGTGGGTCAAGCATATTACCAAGTGGACCATCTCCCCAGCCCCCAAATCTGTATCCTCTTGAAGCTGCACTTGTACATGCAAAGACTTAGAAACGGAGCCAGCAGTAAGATGGAATGCGATAGGGAATAAGGAAGTTTGGCTGTTTCTGTTTTCTTTGAGGTTATAATCCTAAAGTAATGATTCTTGTATGCTGATTCCTCTCACCTCACTCCCAGCTCAAGGTAAAATGACTTCTAGTAGATCAGAATGCGACCATATTCAGAGCTAGGATCTTTAAAAAAAACTTTATTTTTATTATTTCATTATTATTATTTTGTTGAGTGTGTATGTGCATGCATGTGTGTGTATGTCTGTGTATGTATGTGCATACATCTAAGAACACACATGGAGATCAAAAAAGGACTTTGTATAGTTTGTTCTCTCCTTCCACCTTCATGTGGTTTCCAGAGTTTAAACTAAACTCCCCTGTTTTGGGTGGCAAATGCCTTTACCTGATGAGCCATCATGCTGGCTTCAAGAGATGACTGGAGTCCTTATAAGAGGAAGATATTGGGATGTAGACACAAGCAGAGGGAAGACCATGTGAAAACAAAAGAGGAACATTTCTGTTATGGGACGGGAAAGAAAGAAAGTCATCCTTTGAGAAAGTCAGACCTTCAGTGTCTTGACCTTGAACTATGGGTCTTTATACCTGTAAGAAGATAATTTTCTGTTATCTAAGACACTTATTCTGTGATTCCGTGGATGGCCCAGTGCTCTGCAGGGAGATGTCCTTACGGGCTTCTGATGTTCTGCAGTGTGACGTCACAGAGCCAACTATGGATCTGAATGTTCCCCACAGGTTGCAGTTTTAAATGTCTGACCCCCAGTTTGGAAGTGGAACTTTTCAGAAGTATGGCCCAGAGGGTGGTTTTGGATCATATGGGGTATACTCTTGAAGATAACTGTAGACCTTTCCAGTCCTTACTCCCTTTTCTTCCAGCTTGTGAGATGCAGTTTACTTACCCATGTGTTCTTTCCATGTGTTCAAAGGATGATGTGATGTTTCTCCACAGGTCTGGAACAAAGGGACCAACTGATTGTGGACTAGACCCTCAAAACGCTCGTGTGTCACATTGGCCAGTTAGTCTGTACAGTGGCAGGAGCAAGAGAGACCCTGCTTCAAAAACAAGGTAGAAGGTAATAACCAACTCCTGAAAGTTGTTTTCTTTTTCTCTCCCTTCCTCTCAACATAAGAACTAAATTAAAAATAGTTTAAGTTGTACAAAACATTTGTTAAAAACTGGTTGTCATAGTTGGCACGGGTGTCAACTTGATGGTTGAGGGTTTGAACTCTGGGCACATTTGTAGAGAATTAGTGGGTGAGTTAAGCCCAGAGCAAACCTGCAGGAGATTGTTTAGCTGATGAGGAAGGCCCAACCCATGGTGGGTGGGACTAGGCTCTGGGATAAAATACAGAGAGCTGGTTGAGAGAGTCAGCATCAAGCTGGTCTGGCAAGTAAGGATCGTCCCTCTCTCAGCCATTATGTAGAGATAGTATGGCCAGTTCTCTTGGCCCTGGTGTTGGTGTGAGCTCTTCTGCAAAGTTGGATGAGGAACTGTAAGCAGTCTATTGTAAGAGAATAAACCCCTTGTTTAAGCCGTTTGATGGTGATTTATCAGCAACCATGCAGCTAACTGCTGCACTGGTGAGACAAAATAACTATCTCAGGCATTTTTTTTTATTGATGACAATCTGATTGACACACATACAACCTCCAAGGTGAATTTCCTTTCAAGTGCTCCTTGTCTAGCAAGAGAAGCAGGGTATCATAGGGAAGCATCATAATGCCAAGAGCCTTTGGAGAAAGACTGAACAATGCAGAAGCCTGGGGAACATCGGCTGGCATAGAGGAAATGGCTTCTTTGAGCCTGGCCTTGAAGAGTGAGGGGTGGAGGCAATCAGGCTGCCAGGGAGAATTGGGGACTGTCTCTGCAGTAGACAGATGCAAAGCAACATCAGTAGGGCTGAGGTTCTGTCCCATGCCACAGTGAAGTAGCACTGCTAACTCTGAGCTAACTTTGGTAGGCAGCCGTTGACACTATTGGACTGTCCATCAATCGCTTTCCACCTGACAGCGAACAACCTAAAAGAAGGAGAGACTTATTTCAGCTCACAATTTTGGAGGGTTCACTCCATGTTTGCTTGACTCCATGTGTTTGGGTAGTACATATTTCCACTAAAACAAAACATATATAACACATGTTGTAAGGTTAATTGTGCCCCCCTCCCAAAAAAAGAAAATATATGGAACTCCTAAAGCCAGTTTTATCTGTGCATTTGGAAATTAGCTCTTTGTAGATGCAATCGAGTGATAAATTAGTTATTTTTATCCGTTGCTGTGAGACAATATCCAAAGTCAGCAACTTAAGGGAGAGAAAGGAGATTTATTTAGTTTACAGTTCCAGAGGGGAGATAAAGCCTTTCAAGGTGAAAAAGGATGGCTGGCTGGCAGGAGCTGGAGGCAGACTAAGTCACGTCCGTTCAGGAGGCTGAGAGCTGTAAGACTGCCAACTGCAATGAGCAGATCTCTCCAGGAAATAGGGTAGAACTAATCCACCTGAAGGCCCACCCCTTGTGACTGCCTTCTTCCAGCAAAGCTCCACTTCTTAATGGTACCATGACTTCCAGAACATATGAACCTCTAGGGCACACATTTCAAATGATGACATGGTCACACAAAAATAAGTGGGGCCCTTAATTTGATATGGCTTGTGTCCAAATCACAGGTTCAAAAGAGACACAGGGGAAAGGCGGGAGAGATGGCTCAGGGTTTAAAGTTTATACAAAAGACTCTGACTTTGATCCCCAAATCCCACATAAAAATGCCAGGTGGATGTGTCAGTGGCTTGCAATTCCAGCCCTAGAAGGCGCAGACTGGGAAACCACAAACAAAGCATTAAGAAAGTAAAGGAATCCAGGATGATTCCTGATGTCACCCTTGGGCCTCTACAGACATACAGGCTCAAATGCCCTCTGGCACACATGCACACACATACACACACACACACACACACACACACACACACACACACACACTCCCTCACTCAGGTGACCACATGAGCAGGTCACACAGGTGGCAACAAAGGCAGAGCCTGGAATAGTGCAGCTGTAAGTCAAAGAACAGGCAGAATTGGCAGCCACCACCAGAAGCTAAGAAATGTCCTAAAGTAGCCAACCAGTCTCAGATGGAAGATGGCCCTGTTAACACGGTGCTTTTCACTTCTAGTCCACAGAACAGTGGGACAAGACATTGCAATAATATTTTTACATAGATAACTTTTTTATTGCTTGTCATAGTTTCTGATCCATTCCCCTAAAAGAAAAAAGATAGACACATTTTTTTATTCTTTCAGTGTTTCATACATGAACATAGTGAATGTGTGATATCATCATACCTTAATCTCTAGTTGCTTCCCCTTCCTTTTCCCATTATAGCCCTTCTTCTAAGATTCCTGCAAGTCTCCCTCCTGATTTCATATCTTTTCGTGTGAGTGGCCCACTGTGATTCATCTGGATTGCCTCTGACGGCATGTGCCCGAGTACTTGCTGGCAGTGGGTATATCACCGAAGAAAGCATCTCCCCATTCCCTGTCACATCAGCATTAACCCTCATCAGTCTCCTTCCATGGTGAAATGTTGATGGGATAAATTTCCTGCAGGTCTCGTGGAAACACACGTAGCTGCATCAAATTCATGGATGTAAGAGCCCTGTCACATTCCGGAGATAACGTCTGGCCACACCCGTCCCTCTTCAGGCTCTTTCAATCTGACCAGTTCCTCTTCCTGGATGTTCCCAAAGCCTTGGGGTATGTGGGGGCGTGGCTTAGATGTCCTGCTTAGGATGCAGTCACTTATGGTCGGTTGTGCTTTTCTGTGACATTACAATAATTTTGAGGCACCCAGTTGGTAGTACTTTGTTACGGCAGCCCCGGGATGCTAATTTAACAAAGACTCTACATTCGATCTTAGAAACGCTTAGCTGGAGCCCAGTGAGAACCTTTGGGAGTAAATCCCTGGTCACATCTAGTGCTCCTTCCTCCTGAAATGTTGAAGCTGCAGCAAAGGTCTCAGGGGAAAAGATGAAGTTGCTTCTGATGCAATAGAGGTGGCGAGTGGGGGTAAGAGTCACTGTGGTTTTAACTCCTAGCCCTGAAGGTGGGACGTGGGGGTGGGGTTGCACAGGAACTTGGTAGGAATGGGAAGACATGGGACAGTTAAGGAAAAACACCGGCATGAAGCAATGGTCAGATAACATTCTGTGGAATTAGTGGGAAAGCAAGTTTAGCGCCCGCGGTTCTTAGTAATAGTCATTTCTTGCTGCATGAAAGGGAATTAAGGACTATTTGTCTTGGGTCATGTTTTTCGTATTACCGTCCTATAACAGGTCTTCAGCTAAAGGTTTCTATCTTGTACCACTAAGGGCTTTCTACAACCCTCTGAAAAATCCTCATTGAGATGAATGAGAACACAAATAAGAGATGTTCAGAAAACCAGTGGGACCTAGATTTTAAGAACCAATTTCTTGCCTGTGAGGTGCCAGGCACTGAGTCCAGTATCACAGGGCACCAGACCTGCACCAGATCCCGGAAGGTGGATCCCCACATTGTGCCCTCCATGCCATGAAGAGGGCGAAAGATCAATTTTGCCCGAGTGTTAACCGTCCAGGCTGGGTGACACTCTCTCAAAGAAGACACTAGTTAGAGAAACTGTGTAGAGTTGAAAGAATAATACATGGGCTTTTATCTGGCACTGGGGCGCTGAATCCTCAGTTAGGAAATCTAGGGGCTTTTCTGGCTGATCGCAAAGGTTCCTTCCTGTCCCGAGTCTATAATTAGGTGCTTCCCTGAGGCTTGGGAAGAAGTCAGCAATGATGAATCGGAATGCTGGCTAACGGGCCAAGATTTCAACAAATGGCAGACCCAGAGTTTTAATCCAAGTGCACCTGACTCCAAAGTTTCTGCACTCCCTTCTGGGTTGGGCAAAGAGAGGAACTAACCCAGAGAAGCAAGACGAAGGCAGTAGTAGCCACGTTGGGGCCAGCGGTCTGCAGAGTGGAGCAAGTGCCCATCTAGCGTGGACCCACGACACCCTCTTGTGGAGCAGGCCTGAAATACTCGGCCCCGCCACAGTTTCCATTTTGACCTCTAACTAGACTACTACAGGTCAGTGGGAAGCTGCTGTGTCTAAAGATTCTTGGAAACTAGTGACCTCAGCTACTGTCCCATAACCGAGACTGTGCAACAGCATTTGTGACAGATCCTCGAAGCCCAGCTGCGATGAAAGCAGGTATGGATTAACCCGCATCATGTCCTTAATTATAGCAGATACAAAGCGGCAAATCCACCAGAGCTGATGTCTTTTTTTCCACCAGTGTGAAAGATGTCAGAGTTGAAATCAATGCATTGGCAGGAAGAAACCGGGCTTCCTTCATATACTTCCCTTTCCTTTTTTTCTTTCTCATCTCTGGAGGGGGAAAAGATCTTTGGTGAAGCCAAGGGATGAGGAAGTGTTGTAGTTTGAATGCTAAATGGACCTCCATGGGCTTCTGTACTTGAAGACCTGGTCCCCAGCTGGTGGTGCTCTTGGGGTGGGGGTGGGAGTTGTGGACCCTTCCTTGATGAAGGGGTGGGTCTTGAAGGGTGTAATCAGGCTCTGCTTCCTGCACAATGCCTCCCAGATGTGAGCTGCTTTAGCCACCATACTTTTCCTGCCTCGTTAGATTGTAATCTTAAACCACGAGTCAAAATCATTAATCCTTCATTAAATTGCTTTTTACTGGTATTTGGTTACAGTGATGAGAGAAAAAATTATAGGGACAGTTTTAATGTTAACACACTAAAAGCAGCTCTATCTGAATTCTAGTGGGGCCTGTCATCATAGCGTGTGTGCGGTGCGTGCGCACACACACACGCACACACACACACACATACACACACACAGTACTCTGGGCATTCTGAGAAAACTAAATCATCCATTGTACTGAGGTCAAGCGTGAATACCTTAGGGCGCCAGATGACCCTGGCAGAGAACACAGGCAGTGGGCACTGTGTTGGGTTAAATGAGTTGACACAATGTGGAAAAGGACTTTTAGCACCAATCTGCTCAACTAAGGAGCATCTCCTTTTTCTCTAGATAAGGGAATAGCAAGGAGCCTGTCCAAGTCTCCCCAAAGCTGATAAACTAGAACTTAAGACTCGAGAAGACAACACGTTAATGCTTGATTTGTGACTGCCGATATCTGTTTTCTTATCTGCAATAATGATTGCTTAGTTAAAAAAGCATTCCCAATCTCTTCCTACAGGGAGCATTTGGTAAGCAGGACGAGACTAGAACCCAGGTCCAATTCCAATCATTTGTCACTGCAAAAGAAATGTGCTGTCAACCCAGATCCTTTTAAGCAAATAGTTACAGTTATCAGCAAAAAGCAGAGCCCCGAAGAGTCCCTTATGTTCCCCATTTGAAGTTTTTAAACAAAACTACCAAGTCATAAAACCCTTAAAAATGGCTGTCATATTTTTCGTTTGTTTATTTTTTAATTGGGAGGTGTTGAGAAAAGGAGGCAGAGGAGATAGCATCTGACCTCCTTGACTGGTGGAAGACTCCCTGGCCCCTTGGACTGAGAAACACTGCATTGGGTTGTTTTTTAACTCAAGCAAACTCTCCAGGGTTCACCTAGAGCCCAGGGAAGGACAGCAACTCAAGGCAGCTGACCTCAAGCCCTCAAGGCCTCCTTTCAGTGCTTCCAGCAGATCTTCACTCCTATGCTCTTAGCACCAACATTTACACCAGGAACCTGCTGTTTGGTGGCAATGCCCAGCTGTAGAAAGACCACCAGCTATTTGCACAATGGTAAAGGACTTGATATAAGCCAAATCTCTCAATTAAGTATTTTTAATTAAGTTTTTTTTTCTGCATTAAACATCCCAGATGAAACCCAGTGGGTTTACACGTTACGAAAAGACACAACCGTAGGAGGGAGACTGGCTGGAATAGAGAGCATATGAGCTTGTAACAGGAGGGGGGCTGGGAATATAGGGTGATAGGTAGTAGAGGATGTACCATGTAACAGTCACCAGTTTAATCAATGTATGTGTGTGTGTGTGCATATTGGTACATGATAAGACCAGGTGACAGCATTGTTTTTGTTCCTCTGGTGTCTTCCACCTTGTTTTCTGAGACAGGATCTCTTTGGCCTGAAACTTGCTGACCGAGCTAGGCTGGTGGCCCAGGAAGCCTCAGGGATCTGCCTGTCTTCACCGCCTCAGTGCTGGGATTACAAGCCCTTGTCTCCACACCCAGCTTGCACGAGGGTGCTGGGGAGTGAACTCAGGTCATGCTTGCAAGGCAAGTGCTTTCTCATCCATAGCGACATCTCCCTGGCCTCTCTCACGCTTTGTAAGTGTGCACATTAGGGGTCAAGTAAATATACATTGTCACAAAGCCGTTGCCCCAATTCATTCTCAGAGCTGAGCAGCAGCTCTCCATCCATTGGCCCTCAAGTCCTGATTAATAACCTCCTATTTCCTGCATCCATGAATTTAAAGATTCTGATCTCCTCATACAAATGGAACCATTCAATGTCCTCATGTGATGAGCTTATTAGCATACTGTCCCTAAGGTCCATCCACGCGCAGCATGTGGCCCAGCTTACTTCTGTTTTAAGGCTAAAGACTATCCTGCTCTATGTCTTCATCTACTTTGCTTGCTTTATCCATCCATCTGTAGATAGCTGTTTCCTCATTTGTGAGTGACTTGGTGACATTAGTGTTATGGAACCTGTGGCAGGGTCTGTGTCTGGATTGACTACTGCCCTTAATAAATCAATTTCAAAAAGAATCAAATTGGACTAGAGAGAGAGAGCTCTACGGCTAAGGTATCTGCTTGATGACCTGGTGACCTGAGTTCAGTCTCTGGAAACCCACATGACAGAAGGAGAGAACTGACGGCTGATTTTTATCCATGCACTGTGTCATGCATGTGTGCTCTCTCTCTTTCTTAAAATAAATAATAATAAATAAAATATTTTAAAAATCAAATTAACAGTGTAAAGCAGAGAAAGGAAGTTCACCCATTATGGCCAAATCGGGAAGAGGGACATTCCATGTTGTCTCAGAATCTGTCTTCTAGGTTCTGATGTGAGTTGTAGGTTTAAATAGGCCAAGAATTGTGCAGATCTAAGCAGTTCTGCCTCAGATGTGGTCCCATTCACTATTGGCTGATTCCATCCTCTCCTGTAACATGGTCTGCCAAGTCGTCAGAGCTGCCTGAAATCTCATTGGGGAGGAATTTGGCATCACATCTGGCAAATTTTCAGTCTTCTGTGAAGTCCCTCTCCTGGTATCCACTGTGAGATTCCTAGGGAAATTCCCATTTCTCAGGGCCCACTGTTGAGATAATTCCTTAGCATGGGGAGAGGGCAGGAACATTACCTGGTGTGTCTTCCGGTTACATTGGTAGCATACTTATGAAGACTGAGTGAGGTGAAATGCTTAACTAAGTCCTGGGCTATACACTGAAGGTCAGCAGATCACTTCTGGGTGTAGAGAGGTTGAGAGACTTTGTAAAACATCAACAAGAAGACTACCATCTCTCCTCATCCATTCCTATCAGTAAGGAAACTCCCTCCCAGAAATGTGGGACATACAGTTTGCAAACTATACTCACAGCTGCCATCTCACTGAACACCTGCCCACTCTCTGTAAAGCTCATGGGACAGTAGTACTCTTTCCATTTTACAGACAGCAGCTCTTAGCAGCGATGCATTTCTCAGAGTCAATTGTGGTTATCTTGGAATACTGACCACCTATGCTCATGTCCTGCAGGAAAACCACACACTCCAGTTGTATCAGCTTTAGGCCACACAGTTTGCTCTGACTCTTTTTAAAATAGCATTTTATACATATTTTTTTTGTGTGTGGGGGGGTCAGACACACAAGTATCACAGCGTGATGGTTCTCTTGTACTACCCTGTGAGCCCCAGGGATCGAATTTGGCTCTCCAGGTTTGTACATGGTCACCTTCATCTTCTGAGCCACCTTGCAAGCTCAGCTCTAGCTCTTGACACGTGAGAGGTGCTTGGTGCTACTTTGGAGTAGTACTCGTAGGCTTGGGTATGTTGGTTGCCAGTCTCCTTTCTCTCTGTTACGAAATCTGGCAATGTTCTATAAAACAGAAACAAAGGTCCAGAACATTCCATCCATCTGAGTCCCAGACTAAAAACATGGCACTGTGAGGCAGTCGGCAGTAGGGGGGTGAGAAATAAATGTTGTGTAGAATATGGGGGTTGTTTGTTATACAGCAAAAACGAGCCTTTCCTGAAGACTCTACCTGTAAAGGCGATATTTACTCTGAGACAGGGAGCTGTGACATTAGATTCAAAAGATCAGTCACTCAATCAATCTTGAGGGCTAGTGAGATGGTTCAATGGGAAAAGGTGTCTGTGCACAAACCTAGAGGCCTGAATTCCTCCCCTGGAACCATATGGTGGATGGAAGAAGAGAACTGACTCACCTCAAAATTGTCTTTTGACCTCTACTCATATGGTCTGGCTCATGTGCCTGCTCTCTCTCTCTGTCTCTCTCTCTCTCTCTCTCTCTCTCTCTCTCTCTCTCTCTGTGTGTGAAGTATATAAAATATATGTATAATAAATAAATAAAATAAAAAGAAACTTCATTTTTAAAAAGATCAATCTGAGAGAGAGAGAGAGAGAGAGAGAGAGAGAGAGAGAGAGAGAGAGAGAGAGAGAGCGCACGCTTGGGGGATAGTGCTACAAGGATATGAGAAAATATGACCAAACTGAGTTTGTTTCAAATATCAACAAACCTTTCAGGCAGCCAAGTTTGTAGAGGCTTCACTTCCCTTTCTTCTCCCTCTTCTCTATCTTTACTCAGTTACTGGAATTCCTCTTTGAAAACCCTTCTGATCTCTGTTGAATTCCATGACAACAAAGACAAAGGTTTTCTTTTTTCATTTTATTTTTGTCTGTATGTGTGTGAGGTGTATGTACACGTATGCACAACAATGTAAGAGCAGAGTTCAGAGGAAGGCATTGGGTACATTCCTCTATCACTCTATCTTATTCCTTTAAGGGAGGCAGGGTCTGTCCCTGAACCTGGACCTCGTGTTTTTCTTTTTCTTTTTCTTTTCAGCTAGACTAGAAGCTAACAAGCCCCAGTGAGTCTGCCCCTCTCAGTTCTGGGGTTGCAGAATGAGGGGGACCACGTTCAACTTGTTACATGGGTGCTGGGATCTGAACCTCAGTACTCATTCTGGTGCCTCCTTCGCTTTTAACTGTTAACTCTTCAGCCTGCCCCAAAGTTCTCTTCTTTTTTAACAGTTCCCGAAGGAATTGCTTTGGGGCTATGATTACTTCTGTTTCCTAGAAGTTCCTTCAGTACCAGGCCCTAAGCTAAGAGTTTTTTATGCTTTTTCTCAGTCTAACTTAATCACTAGGCTAGGAATTTGCTATTGCCACTTCCTTATTTCGCAGGCAAGTAAATTAAGCTCCTGGAGGAACTTGTCTAAAGCCTCACAGATACTAGGAAGCAAGACTGAGCTCAAATCCAACCACAGTGTTGGGTGATTTTTAACTGAGTGGCCTTTTTTTCTTCGTCCTCCTCCTCCTCTTCTTCTTCCTCCTTCCCCTTCTTTGTCTCTATTTACTTGCTCTTCTATTTCTAAGCCTACTCTGCTTATTGCGATGGTAGACAGGAAGTTCTTTTCCTTAGTCCTGGTTTCCATGGGGAAGGTTTTTTCTGAGCACATCCCCTGGCTCCTCCCTTGCTTTATGTATTCCTGGGAAGAGGAAACCCTGTTTGGTTTGGTAAGTTGGGAATACTTGGACATGCTCAACTCAGCATTGTCCTAAAAAGACAGGAGCTTTTCCTAGGCTTCCACTCATCTCAGCAGGAAGTCCTGGTCTGCAGCCCATCTAGGTCTCATTGTTGCGGGGTCTCTCTCCTGGGGTCTTATGTATGCAGGTTCTGGTGTTCAGGAGTGGAAGATTGAAACCAGAACACGCATAGAGGATTAAGGCAAAGTTTATTAGAAGAGAGAAAGAACGGAACTCATGGACTCCACACGTGGAGTCCCATGAGGGGCAAGGGGGTCCTGGAGAACTCTTGGACTCCAGGCATGGAGTTCCTTGAGGGTAGGTGCCAAAGATGGCTGCCAGGGTCTGGAATATTTATACCCTTAGTTAGGCCTATAGAAAGTGACTTTTTCCCATTGGTTAGTTCCCCATTGGTTAGCTCCTAGTTGGAGCTTTTGGTTCTCTGCATTTCGTTGATCTGTTCATGTTGAGGTCCAACCCAGTTGCTCTTAGGCCCACTTCAAGATAGGGTTTATCTACAATGCAGAACTCATCTCCATATCTTTTTATGAGTCAGGAGTTGGGGAAAGTTGGTGACTTTATCTCTTTGAAGGATAAGAATCAATTCTTCCAGATCCATAGGTAATCTCAGCAGTGGGAGATGACCTTCAAAGACCTTCAGAGACCATCCCAGTATGGCTGCTCTAAAATTGCCTAATCACGACTGGTGGTATCTTTCAGCTGCAGGCTCTAAAGGCCTCTTCCCTAACCAGAAGTATCGTAATAAAGGGAAAGTTCTGGCCGCCTCGGCTTTACTGTTTCATTTTAAGTTCGTTAGGAACTCAGGATGAAAGAATACTATTTATTCAGAGTTCTGCGGAGAGTCCCACCTAGGTTATCTTGAAGGAGCCACACAAGCCTGAGAGGTTTCACATTCTATTCTTTGTCATCTCAGTGGCCTCAGGGTAAACTCCATCCAGGGCTTTGGCTCCTCTGAAGCAAAAAAGTGCAGTGCAGCAGAAATGGTTAATCTTGTCTCATGGATGAAGACTAAGCTCTCAACATGGCGTGCAACTAAACTCCGCCAGGTGATTTGGCAACGAGATGTGAGCAGAAGTGAGTGTCCAACTTCCCTGTCACGGGTTTGAAGATATAGCGCATGCCGCCCACTCCCGTTTATCCCCTCTCCTTGTGTCAGCTGGAGTATGGATGTGAATTTTGAGCCAACAGTACAACAACCAAGCTGCCATGTCCACCTGATCTGTTTGTCCAGAGTTCCACATGCCAGAGGAATGGGTTTCCACCTCCTGTAAACCACTATTGTTTGGGGGGGGGGTCTTGTGTGTGTGTGTGTGTGTGTCTGTGTGTGTTTATGGGTACACATACTTGTACATGCCCATGGAGGCCAAAGAACATCAGGTGTCCTGTTCTATCATGCTCCACCTTATTCCCTTGAGACAGTCTGTCACTGAACCTGGAGCTAGGCTGGCAGCCAGCAAGACCCAGGTGATCCTCGCTCCTCCTCCTCCACCCCTTCCCCCAGTGCTGAGGTTACACACTTTATAACTGGCCAGCTTGTGTTTGCATAGCGCACGCTTTTACTTACTGAGCCTTCTCCCCAACTCCCACACTGCCTTGTTAATGATGTTTGCAGTGTTTCTGCAGAGCAAAGGTAGAAATATTTAACATTGTGAAAAACAGTCATTCCCTAAGCTCAGGCTTTCCTATAATGCTGTTCCCTGTGTCTAAGCTTCCATTCATGTCACCACCCAGGGTATCTGGAGGAAGGGAATAAATTCAAGTGTGTTAATAATGCTCATGCAACTCGTGGTGCTAAAAAGAACAACATCCTTTGTCTCTGAACCAGAAGTGTCTCATCTTCTGCCTGTAGACAAAACTGTGATAAGATTAACTGTGTTTCCAGGTAGTGTGGCCCCTGCTCTTGACCACATCTGGCCCCTTTGTGCTATGGTGATGACCACCATTAACCCAGAAGCCCATACTTGCTAGGCAAGCACTCGCCATTGAGCTCCATCCTTCATCCTTTAATTTATATTTTCCAATTAAATGTGTAAGAGTGCCCAAAGCAATGTACAGATAACTTGAGGGGCTCAGGATGTCCAATCAGAAGTGCCTGAGCTTGGATCTGGGGCACCTATGTAAAAAGATCTGTGCACGTATGTGGTCCCAGTGCTGGGAAGTTGGAGACAGGCAGCACCCCAAAACTCCTGGCCAGCTTGTCTAGACTCATCAGTGATCTCATGTTCAGAGACTCTGTCTCAAAAAATAAGGTAGAGAAAAAATTAAGGAAGACACCTGACATTGAGCTCTGGCCTCCACACACATGCCTACACGTACACACAAGCACACACACACACACACACACACACACACACACACACACACACACGAAATCATTCAAATACTAATCTTCCTCTTTGTTTCTAGTTAAGTCTGGTTTTCTGCATGCGTGCTTCCATGTGACTCAGAGGCTGGTCTCTGCTACACTGAATGGAATTCTGAAGCTCAGAGATGCCCTTTTAGTTTTGGTTACCTAATATGATCTTTAAATTGAAATATACACTTCCAGTGGTCTGCTAAAGAAGTGGCTAGTCAGACTTAACAATGGGGTGCAAGGAAGAGGGGCAGGGTGTGGAAGGGGGAATCAGATTCAAGCAATAGTCTCCAGTCCTTTTTAGAAAATTTCAAGTGTGCTTTTTATGTCATGTGATTTTTCTTGTTTGTCTTGAGACAATTTCAGAGGTCACATGCTCATATGCTGTGCTTCCAGAGGACTGCATTTGGGGGTGGGCCCCATGTGAAGTGTGTAGGAAGGGGGAAGTCCTGTCTTAATTGGCAGAACATTGACTTTACAATTGGACATAGCAGGGCATATCCTTGTATTTATGGATCACTTTCTTGTGACCAATAAACTGAATAAAAAAACCATTTTTATATCTAGAGACCAAAGGGTGTCCTGACCTTGATTTTAACTTGCTTGTTGATCTGCTGAATTTCGAAATACACCCATTCTCATCTTTTTGGACTAAACTAGCATTTTCTTTATTTGGGCAGAAGTATTTGTTTCTACTTAATTGAATTACATATATCTGAGAGTCAACCTCATTTTAAATTACATTTTTTAATCAGGTGATACATGCATATGGCAGTAAACATCAGAGCACAAAGTGTATTAGTTTTGCTATATCATCAGTACCTCCTAAGAAATTGGGATACCAATATTTTAATGTCTGATTCTGTATTAGTGGCAACCCCTAAATTACTAAAGGGGGTGAGCGGAGAGACTGGAAGATAGAGACAGAGATAGGAAGACAGAGAAGGAGTTGGAGAGGGAGAAAGAAGAAGGGGCAAAATAATTCACTATTCACAATAAGCCTATGAAATTTGAAAACTTATGAGGAAAATTAAGCGAGACAATTAAGCCTATAAAACCAATAAAGAGACGAATACACTTGGTTTTAATAAGCACAGTAGATCTGAAAATGACACAAATTGTTTAGGCTATTTAAAGGAATGCAGAATAAAATGGCATCTATTTTTCTATGAAAGTATATATGCATATATAACCAGAAGTAAAATAAGACCAGGTAGATTTGACAAAAATTGAGGATTCAGAGGCTCTCATGTGTCCCCCGCCTCTGGTGACTCCATGCATCTGCCGTGTTGTCTTACCGACTGGGCGCTCTGCTGGTCTGGCTGCCCCCTTCTGTTGATTTCCCACTGTGGGACTGGGAAGTGGTGCACCCTGACACCGAAGAGACAGGCTTCCAGACACATCTAGTATTCTCTATATTAAGGTGGTTCTCTGAACATGCCTGCAAAGAACTGTCTTGATGGCACTGATTGATGTGGAAAGACCCTGTTCATGGTGGGGGTGGGATTATTACCTGGGCAGGTGGTCTGGGACTGAGCGGAGAGAGTGAGCTGAGCGCTAGCAGACAGACCAACATGTGACACATCCCTTGGCTCCTGCTGCCGTGACTGCTCTGCTATGATGGACTGTAGCCTGTGTAGTCCCATAGGACTGTAACCTGCGATAGACCTCTCCTCCCTTAAGTTGCATAGGGCAGGTATGTTGTCACGGCAATGGGTAGTGAAAGTAAAACAGAAGGTGGGAGTAGTTTAAGCTCCTCTCCATTTGGAGCCCTCTGCACCCCCTATTTACCCAATCCCTTACCTAGCTGATACCTTACACTGGCACGGGAAGCAATGGGGCAGGACAGATAGACTGGTTAAATCTGTTGTCCTTGGGGGACAATCAGTCCCCTCTTGCTTTAGATGGTTGACTTGGAGCCAGCCCCTGCCTTGACATAGAAGGGGACCCAGACTCCTGCGTGTATGTGGGGGAGGGGTATGGCTGGAATTTCCCATAGAGACTGACTTCCTTCTCATATCCCCAATCCTTCCTGCCACTGATTAGCACTGAAGGTGTGTGTTTATTTGGAAACATCTAGAAATGATGAGGGATGTGTCACAGAGTAGAGGAGTGAAGGCAGTGATTTGTGAAAGGGCTGATTTCTTAAAACAACAGGTCTTCAAATTCTCTGCTAGAGGGTACCTGGTCCCAGCTGCTAAAATGTAGGTTCCTTGGGGACTCTTGCTTTCAGGATTGACCATAATGACAGTCCTTCTAGGACAACAGGAAGATTCCTCCCAATGTCTTATGCCTATATGTCTATTTCACTCTGTTTTCACGGTTGAATGAATGTTGGCATATTTGGGTTTTTTGTGTCTTGCTTTTTATTTTTTTGCAGTTAAAACATTTATTACAGATTTGCCGTGTCAGGGAATATACATGTAGGTCTCATTCTTTTAAATGGCTGCATAGTATTCTACAGTGCGATTGTATTATAACCTATTTTAATAGCTTTCTGGTAATAGATCTTTTGTTCATCTCTAGTCTTTTGCGATTACATGCAGTGTTTCAGTGAATACTGAGCACATTCCTCCATTTACATAAAGCAGCTTTTAAAAACGTTAACTGGAAATGCTGACCCAGGCCTTGGTCATGCTGCAATTGGTCACACTCAATTTCTACTCTAAAAAATTCTGGGGCTTCCCCTTACTGTCAGGAAACACATGCTTGGTAATGTAAACCTGTCCAAATAACAGCGGAATGGAGAAAATAGACACTAGACAGGAACAGATGTGTTAGTAGTAACTATAAATTCTTGAATCATAAACTACTACCTAAACACTTATTACATCCCTACATAAGAAGAGCTCTTTGCACTCAACCAAGATGCATCCTCTTGCAATATAAGAGTAGAGATATGGGAGCTGGAGAGGTGGCTCAGGAGTTAAGCCTCTGCCTTGCAGGCAGAAGATCCTGAGTTCAGATCCTAGACCCCACGTATAGGGGAGGAGACAGACGGGACTGCATTTCTGATCCTGGTAGGGCAGAGCCTGTGAATCCTGGATAAACAAGGAGGAGGTGGAGGCGGTCCATGGTGGTTCCCGAATTTGCCCGTGGTTCTACACACACACACACACAAACACACGTGCACACATGCACAATTGAATAAATAATAATAATAATAAAAGAGTAGAGATGTGGACAGAGAACTCAAGTGACCAGAGTGTAGAGTATAGGCGATCCTGGAATGTTCCACCCTAAAAGAGCCATCAAAATCAGTTCGTATCCCAAGGCTCAGGGAACCTAGTGGGAGAGGAGGCAGTGAGATTGTAAGCGTCTGAAGGTGGGGAGTACTGTGCGTCATGATTGTCAGGACAGGGCGGCTGCTTTCAGGAGCTCACTGCATTGAATTCCTGGATCCTCACAAAGGCTGACAAACCTGCATTCCCCCGTGGATCTCAGGAGCAACAACTATACCAAGAGAATCAATGGGGCAGGCGCTGGACAAGAGAAGAGGAGCTTGGATTTGTACCAATATAGACATCCCAAAATGAGGCCTGTGGTTCACACAGAGGGACATGGCTACATTGATGAATAGAAGGGATGGCGGGGGTAGGGAAGAGGGGAGAGGTGTGCTCATTCTGTTTATGGAAACTTCAAAAATTTATTAAAACCATTCTGGGGCTTGTGAAGAGAACTGACTGTTTCTATTGTTTGTAATTTGATTGCTTAGCACCTGACTGGCATCCTGCATTTACAACCTTTCCCAAGCCACATCAAAATGATGGCTTCAGCAATAATTCAGGATTTACATTGCAGCTAGCTGTGGTGCTGTAGTGCAGTGAAAGAGGAAGTGGACTGCAGTGGTTAGGAATAGGAACTCTGAGAGCATTGGGCTGAGCTTAAGTTCCAAACACTTGATTTTTATCTGTATGCTGTTAGACCTCTAGACTTGTATGACATTCTCTTTTTCATTTATAAAATGAGTGAAGACAATCCTGACTTGATGGGGGATATTTTTAGAAATGAAATATCACAATTTACATGATTATTGGACAGCTCCTAGTACATAACAATTGTTTGCTAACACCAAAAGATCTCACCTCAAATATATATCGGAACTGTCTCGCTCAGTGTAAGTTCATCCCCAGGCAAAAAAATGACAACTGGCTGAGTTTTCTCTTTTATCTAACATCGACAATTTCGAAGTTTCATTTTTTAATTTTTGCAGTGGAACTCAAAGCCTGGTAACAGAGTAGGCAAATGTTCCACTACAGACTGAATCCCCAGCTCAGAAACTTAAGTCTTTGATTTCAAAAAATGTCAGCCAAACGGAACAATGCTTTTTAACGATTGTGTGACTTGAAGCCTATATCCTTTGGGTTAGAAGACATTTAAATAGCACCTTACATTTCATTTTCATGTAATAACCACTCTCTTCTGAATTACTATATGCCAGGCATTTTATATACATTGCATCATTTAATTTTCCCAAGAACTCCACTGAGTTAAGATACCACATCCATATTTTGCAGAAGAGAGTGAGAATCTGAGAAGTCAAATGACATGCACAAAAAGGGGATTCTACCCAGTCTACCCAAAAAGACCACAATACATCCTCCCAATGAAATCTTACTTTCTTATGACTGAGCCAGTTTATGAAAGGTCTGAAGTTGCCAAAAACTTGATTTTTATTTTGGGAGTTGTGAGGTACAGCCATCCTTATCCATTAGGCACGGCATACCATCCTTTAAAGAGCCCCAAATACTTTGAGTCCCACAAACAAACAAACAAAAAAATGTTTTTTAGACTCTGTAAAAAAGGTGGCTCAGGGGTTAAGCCTCTGCCTTGCAGGCAGAAGGTCCTGAGTTCGGATCCCAGATCCCACGTATAGAAGCCAGGTGGAAGCGGGGGCGGCCGGCCTGCTGCGCTTCTGGCTTCTGGTCCTGGTAGGGCGGAGCAGAAGGAGGTGGAGGCGTCCATGGTGGTTCCCGATTCGTCCGTGGTTCTACACACACACACATACACACATGCACGCGCACATACATACACACACACACACAATTGAATAAATAATAATAAAAAAATTAAAAAAACAACTCTGTAAAGAAGAAAACTTTTGGATCAAAGAAAATGCTTTGCTATGTTATTAATATATCCATCCTTGCCTGAGCCAGTGCAATTGTAAAGTATGAATTAAACGAAAGTATAAAAAAATCCGCATTCAGGAATTACAAAATGAAAACGCCTAAAATCCAGAAAATCAAAACGTGACTTGCTTGCATCAAGGTGTGTTAAATAGGGACCAAGTTGAAGATCAGCTGGAGAGTGGCCTTGCTCCAGGGGCGCCTCTCACGGGCAGAATGTAACTTTACATCTCACAACCTGTCCACTAGCTCCGTCAAAATAAACCACAATCTCCCTAGTGACAAAATGGGGAGATGTGTCTGTGGGGGCGTTGGCCAGAGACTAGTTAGTGGGTCTTGCTCCCCGCTACATACTAAGTGTCCGGGACATAAATGTGAACCGAGCACAGGAAATGAAAACGTGGCACAGCCGCCACCGCACAGAAACGGCCCAGTAAGCAGCAGCAGAAACGCAGCGAGGCGTCCGCGAGCGACCGGCGCGTCCTCTCCGACCCACCGCAGCAGAACGCACGCGACCCTGCGCAGTCATCACCCCGGGAAGGACGGAGACACGGCTGCGCACGCATGGAGCGCTTTCCCCGCCTCCGGAGGCGCGGGGACCAGTGGGGTCGCCGGAGGAAGGGGCGTGGCCTCAGGGGTCGGCCTGCACCGCCCTCTTCCGGGCTCCGCCGGCTGCGCGCGCACCCTCCCCTTCTTTTGTGGTCCGGCCCATTGCGAGGGTGACAGGAAACCCTGTGCAGGGAGCGCCGCCATCTTGGACCAGCCCGAGGAGGATCCGGAGGGAGCCGCAGGAGCTGTCGCCGCTGTCCCCGCTGCTGTCGCCGGCGCGTCTGCAGCTCCCGGCCAGCCCGCCTTCCTGCCGGGGCGTCGGCCGAGCGCTCGGGGCCCGTCTCCCGCCGCGGCCGTCCTCGTCTTCCTTCTTCTGACGCCCCCCTCCCGCCCGGAAAGCTGCCCAGCCACCAGCAACCCCCCAGGTGAGCGGGGCCCGGCGCCGGGGCGGCCGGCCGGCGGGGGCGGCGGAGCGCGGCCCTCCCGGGGGGCGGGGACAGGCCGGCCGGGCGGCGGGGCAGGGGCGGCGCCCCGGGCCGGGCCGCGGCGAGCCCGTGGGGGGCGGCGGAGGACGCGAGGCTGACAGCGCTCGGGGTGCTCCGGGCGGGGGCGCCGCTCGGGGTGGGGTCGCCGCGGCGGCTCTCGCGTGCTCCCCGCCCGGGCCGAAGGGTGCGCGCCCCCCGGCCCGGTCCGGCCTGCTGGGCGGAGGCGCGGCCCGGCCCGCTGGCTGCAGACCACCCCCGTCGCGCTGCCCCACGCGTGCCGCGCCGTCCTGCCTCCCACGAGCGCCAGGCGTGGCCCGCCCGCCCGCCCCACGGCCCGCCTCGGGCCCCCGGTGCAAGCGGCGGCTGCTCCGGCGTCGCGGGCCGGCTCCCGCGTCCTCGCCTGGGGCCGGGAGTCTGGGACCCCGGCAGCGGACGGGCTCCGGGGGACCGCGTGCGGGAATCTGGTCTTCCGGGGACTTGTTCCGAGGCCGGCGGGCGCCCCGGAGGTCTGGAATCTGCTCAGATCTAGAAATACTGAAGCGGAAAAGTTTTGGCATCTCTAGAACGAGGGGGACGCGTGGGGGGCTTCCTTGCGTTTGCACCGTGCGTGCGCCGGGCACGGATGGGGGGCGTCCTGACCCATCCTCGCGGTAACGCTTTGCGGGCGCCGGCGCCTGCCTGCCCCAGCTTAGAAAGAGGGTACCCGGGGGTGCGGTGCCGCTGGCGAGTGAGGGTCTTCCGAGCCGGCCTCTCCCGGTGCTGGCTGTGGAGTCTGGTGTGCTCCGGGCAGCGTCAGGCCAGGCTTGAGACCACCCCACATCGCACCGTTTAAAGTGCAACTTCATTTCTCTTGTTTGCAATGGATGACACCCGGTTGCACCCGAAGGCCGTCGTGTCAGCGGCCGCTCCACCAAATCCTGGTCCGCAGCATCCCGGAGGCGAGATGGTAGGACCTTCCACTTGGCGAAGACACCAGGGGCTTTGCTTTCCTAGTCGTCCGACTGCCAGGGTCGCTGCCCGACTTTAAAGTCGTGCAGCGCTGGGGGTGCGTGGCTTTGTGTCCCACTTGCCCCTTCCTTCCTTCCCGTGGCTGTCAGTCGAGCTCGGCCAGGGTCCTCCAGCTCCTCGCGCGGCTTCGGGACGGTCTGTTGGTCCCCCTCGCTCCGCCACGCCGGAGGCGGATTTTAAGTTAAGGTTTTGGAGTTGTTGCCTTGGATCCCCCTCCAGCCCATCCATAGCTTCTTGGTTACTTGATAGACCTTACCCAGGACTTGACCCCTTAGACCCAGTGTCCTTATCCATAAAGGGAGGAATCGGGTACATCTCAAGAGTTTTTGCAAGGATTAGGTAGGATCTAAAGAAAACCCTTAGTATATTGCTTGGCGTGTAAGTGCCCTAGTGATTGTAGTTTTGCGAGGCATGTGATTGGCGTTGCATAAATGAGAGGATGACTTTGGAGCATGGTGGAGGTAGATCTGGGACTTAGTCCTAGTATCCATTTAGTAGTATAGAACCACCAGTTTATCCCCACTTCTGATCTGGTTTCCCTATTTGTAAAAGGAGTTTTCAGGATTAGAGATGGTTTATGGATTGTATTAGGCACTCAGTTCATGTCAGTTATTAAGATGTAGAGATCTTAGATCTATTGGCACATTCCTTGGAATTAAGGCTATATTTAATTTTTTAAAATATTTTTTAATGTATGTTTTATAAATGTATATTTGGACTTCGCAACAGAACTGAATGTTTTTACAACAGACTTTTATGTCATATATATTTGCATAATAAAATGCAAAATAAAATATTAGAACCGGAGATACTAAGATATACTTCATGGCATGTTTTAAAAAATCTTGAAACTTTTTCGTCATTGAAATGTCAGCTGTGGCAGGAAATAACTTGTAAACATTGGTATTTAAAGTATGCAAAATAAGGCAGAATCTGAGCCTTCACATTTTGTTATCAAACAGCATCTGTAGTATGTTTATCTGTGTGCCTGTCCTCTCCATGCTCACTTGCGTTAAAGCTGATCATAGACATCCTTCCTGTCATAGGTAGTTTATTTTTACTATTACAAATCCTTGTAGCTCTAGCAGTAAGTGCAAATTTCATTTGGATTTTGGCTAAAAACTTCTACAAACTGGAGTTATTTTCTACCACTATTAGCTGGAGGATTTTGCCTTCCTCTTGAAACACTAGGCAATTTTTCTTATCCATATTAGTTTACACAAAAATGTGACTAAAGTGTCCTTTAAAAAGTGGGTTTCAGAAATTGGTTTGTAATACCATTGTGGAAAGGAAGTTGAATACTCATTTTGATTAGATTAGGTTATTAGATTGGCAAGTCAGGTAACATTCCACTTTAAGGGGGGCCTGTAAGCAAGTCAGAATGCGTCTTGACTTCCATAAAGGCAGATATTTCTTTGATCATTATTGTATTGTCAAAACCTAGCGTAGTAGTTTTGCTTAGCCGAGTAGCAGCTGCTTTCATGTTGAAATTACAGAAATCCATTTGGTTCCATTTTTTTAAACAAAACTAAATATTAAAGATTAATGACTTCAGATCAACCATCAGCAATATTTAATAGGATCTTTTTTCCTGATAAAAATTTAAAGAATAGGTTTAAATAGACTTAAAGAATAGATTAAAATAGCTATACAGCAGTGTGTAAACAAACATGGTAAAATGCTAAACTATAAAAGGCCTGAGAAAATGCTCTTTATTATTGGTTATTTTGTATTGGGGCCAGTCCCATAATTGGTTTCATATGATGTCTCTTATCAGTAAGTGCAGAAGTAGTATTGGAAATGTTGAATAGTTTTCTTTTTGGTTATTCTTTAACCTGTTTTTTGTTAGCATTATGTAAGTAGCATGTTATGTAAAATATTTTTAAAATATCAGCCTTTTATTTTCTGTACTTTTGTATTTTAGAACATATTACTAAATGAATATAATATATACTTATGTTAGTGCAGATATATAAAGAAAATAACTTCCTCTGCCTTTTCTCTTCTTAGCCCATTTATTTCTCTTCTCAGCCCATTTATTTATTAATTTTTTTACAATTTGGAGTGCACTCTTCCATATTTTGTGCATATAGAGCTTGAATGTATTCATGAGTTTGAACATGAGACATGTTATCACATAAATCTGCAACACTTTTTCAGTTACCAAAATACACACATATTTTCTGATTGATAAATATTTGTAGATCTAGATTTAAAAAACTGTATTACTTCATAGTACAGATGTACAGCCATTTTCTTGGTGATGGGAATGTAGACTTTCTAGTGTGTTTTTTTTTTTTTCTATAAACATGGTTCATTAAATTGCACTTAGACCAGTAGTCTTTTGCTTCCATAAGCTACTTCTAACTGAACTTCTAAGCCAAATAATGATTTAGATTGTTGTCATTATTTATTGACAATTGAGTTCAGGTCTTTAAGATATTTAAATATATTAATAACTTTCCAAAACTTTGACTTTTCAGAATTCTACAAGCAAGGTGTATGAAAGTGTCTACCTTCACATCTCTACATGCACATTTCAAAACTAGTTATTTATGTAATCTTATTCAGGAAAGGGGTCTGATCATATATACACATATATACATATCAACAACAATTAGTATGTGTTTAGAAATCATTGGATCTAAATATGTTGACCTAGGAGTATATCCATAATTGTTGAGTAAAAACATGTTGCATGTTTTGTGCATAGACATACCCCACATTTTAATATTATTACAGAAGTATGGTTTTTTTTGAAAAGATAAACTTCAAAAATCCTTAGACCAGTGTTAAACATGCTTAGTATTTAAAAGAGACCACTTGACTACATAGCACAACTAGTGCTTATGAATGTGCCATAAAGCATCATTAGTAACTAGCAAGGAAATTGATCTGTTATCTGTTTGCCCTTAGTTAAGCTAAGCTACAGCAAACATGGAAAATCATGGATTTTGAAATCAAACCTCTGGATTCAAGTTCTAGCCCTGCTGTTTACTAACTTTGGAACATTGACTGAAGTGGTGAATTTCTCCAAACCTTAATTTTTTTTTCAATCTTTGCATGGAAAATAGTGATGGCTTCACAGAGTTGTGAGAAAATTAGAGAATATAGGGAAAAATAATACAAATCATCACATTAAGTGTTCTTTAAGAAACTGTTTACTTAAAAGATAAGTTGTAATTTTTTACTGATAATACTATTCACATGTATCTAGTTTTTACCAAATAATCACAATGTAAATTATTTGTTTCAGAGTGTTGTATTAGAATGTTATGAGTGAAAGATTTTCCCACTTAGAGGAGGCAGAATGACGCAGTGTTGAAGAAGGGAATCCCTGTTGTTAAAACAGCAAAATTCAGTATTGACTTCTCTCACACTGTTTTAGACATATGCTCTCCATTTGAGACTTTCCTCATTTGTAAAATTAGGATTATAGTAGTAGCTATGTTAAAAGGGCAGTAGCAGTAAAAATGAAGTCATATAAAGTGGTTAGGGTATTGTCCAGAGAGATACCTGTTAAGTGCTCAGAAATAGAAACTGTAACAATTGTGTTTATTACGTATAAGCTGTTTATCATGTATTAAATAATGCCTGTTGCCTGAATTGTAGTAATCTTTTAAAGAAATTAAAGGCATTAAAGGAGATCTTAATTATGTTCACTTTATCAAAAAAATTTTTTTTAAAGTCAGAAAATTGGGGTGGTGGTTTGTGATCTTTGTCCCAAGCCTTTAGAAAGTTGAGTATTACAAATGGACTACAGAGTTCCAGGCCAGCCTGGCCTACATAGTGAGACTCCATCTTAAAAAACAAAAAGGTTCATTTTAATCTCACACACTGTAGAACGTTGCTACATTATGGAATACCAAAGTTATGGAATATTGTTAAGCTTCTTTTTATTATTAGTCAAAATAGTATTGTAGTATGGACTTGTGCTTTCAGAATGAACTAAAGCAGCATTTTTTTTTTTTTTTTTTGCACCACCTCACTCCCAATAACAATTTTTTTGCTTTTCTTTCTCAGAGCAAACTTGTCCTTAAATAATGAGGAAATTATTTCCACCTTTCAGAGCTAGGCAAAAATATTTCTTCACTTTAATCTTGATATGGAATATATTTAAGAAATGAGATTGAGAAATCCTTTGTTAAAGTAGTATTAATCATAGTTAAAAGGAGTCCTTACATATAGTTCTACTGTAAATACATCATTTTGACTGCATATGTCTATAAACTGGGATTATTTAAGCCTCCCTCCCTCCTTTTCTTTTTCTTTCTTTCTTTTGGAGGATTAAGGTAGAATTTATTAGAGGAGAGAAAGAATGGAACTCATGGACTCTAGATATGAGGTGCCATGAGGGGCAGGCAGCTAGAAATAAACTCATGGACTCCATACATGGAATGCCACGAGGGGCAGGCGCCTAAACTCTGTTTCTTATTCCAGAAAAAGATTTTTTAGCCTTTATCTGTAGAAATGAGTATGTTTGGGTGGCTTCTCTTCTGTTGTGTTTTTGAGACATGGTCTCCTCATAGCCAGTTTAGCCTCATACTCATTACCGAACACAAGATGACCTTGCCTCCCATGTGCTGGGGTTACAGGCCTGTGCCACCACTCTAGGTCTGTGTGTGAAGCCAGAGCTTCCTGCATACTAGGGAAGCACTGTACTAACTGGCCTAAATGCCCAGCCTGCTTTCCCTCATTTCTGCTTTCAGTGTTTTAAGAAACAAGCTGGAAAATTGTGTGTGAGATAGAAATAAAGCACTGGTATTCCTTCTGAAATACTGGTTACTTATTTGGAAGTAGTTCATGCTCCAGTAATGCTTATAAATTCTCAAAATTCATTATTTGTTATTTAATGAATGTTTTGTGTGATAACTAGCAAATACACAAATTAGTTTAACTAGAAACAGGTTATAATTTCTTGATTATTCTTTATAGAGTGTTTGAAGTCGAATTTGAATTGTTAAAGGCCATAATTTTTGTGATTATCTTCTGGAGATATAAAAACTAAAGTCTACAGAAGGATGTAATATATGTATATTTTGGTCAGAAGAGGAAAGTCAGTGGGGAAGAGCACAAGAGCAATAATTTAGAAGTGGCCAAGTGATTGTTTTTAAGAGTTTTAGGAATTAAAAATTAGAAGAAAAACTACAAGAATTCATGTGGGAAAGAAGTTAATGAAGGTTAAGAACTTCTTAACCTTGAGGTTGGAGAGATGGCTTAGAGGTTAAGACTGTCTTGCAAGCAGAAGGACCTGAATTTGGATCCCAGATTCCCTGTAAAAATGTCTGGCAGAAATGGTAGCAGCCTGCATTTCTGGCCCTGGAAGGCAGAGCCTGGAAAATCTGAGAGCTAAGCAAAAAAAGGAGATAGAGTAATTCAAAGTTATTCTTCCAAAGTTATTCTTAGACCTCCACTGGCATATATATGGCACACACACACCCACACCCCATACCATACCAAAATGCAAACAAACAAAAAACAAGAAAGAACTTAGCCTTGAAAAAGCTTTAACTTGAGACCCCCAAGTTCATTTGTAAGTTTTGCATCCTAATAGTATTTGGAAAAGAGGCAAAGGCTATAGTGTTTAGAATCACAGTTAATCTAACTAGAAAAAAATCCTGAAAGAACTGGTTGCGGGAGTTTGTGTTGGAGCATGCCAAGATGGGCTGGGAAGCAAGATGCCTAGTCTTGTGTTGAATGTAACACACACAGTGAAGTGACAAGACTGGATTGTGTGAGGTGATGGTTTAAGAATTCACTAATTATGCAATTCTTTTTCCTTGGTGGTTCACTTGTTGCAGATGTTGTAGTAATAGTTCATTATGTAGAAATTGTATTTGAAATATAGTGTAAAATTCTCACATAAAATTCATTAAAATATTATAAACCAAAAAGTTTTGAATGTTAGCTCTTAATACATATATTTGTGTGTTTTTCCTTCAGATGAAAACTGATGGGGATAAACTACTTAGAAGTTATTACCAGTATTAGAATTTTTTATCCTGTAGTACCTACCACAATGTCTGACATATTCAAGGCACTCACATGAATTATTTGGAGAAATTTTTGTTATGGAGATGGTGATCTCTATTCTCCAGGCTGTCTTCAAACTTCTTGGGTTCAAGCAAGCCTCCTGTCACAGTCTCCTAAGTAGGTGGGACTATACAGGTGTGTGTCACTGTGCCTCAGAGATGTTTCTCTTAAGCCATTGAAAATTGGAGAGAATTCTTCAGGTTTATCTGCCCGAGGGCTGCGATCTTAAAGTACCTTTTAATATACGAACCTTTAAATTTTTTAAGCACAAAATTATATAGCATTTCTCATTTTCTAGAATACTATACTTAACATATTGTTAGTTGTTAAATTGTGTATAAAGTTGAGCCACACAAAATTGCCAATAATAATTTCCCTTTAAAAAACCTAGGATTGTATTGTTATTAAATATAATTTTAGCATCAATGTGATTTGAAAATCATGCTTGTTCTTTCTTTGGATTCTTTGCTAAGTATTGATTTTAAAGTAGAGGATAAAAGTTATTTTGTAATAAGTTAGTGGTTATATATAATTTACAACCATCTATCTTGTCTGTTTACCTATCTTACCTGTGAACCATTGTGTTTAAAATGAACAAATTGTCACTGATTTACCTGAATAGGTATCACAGAAGGGGACTTTAAGGAAGAATGAACTGCTTATGACCATGTTTAATTTAAATTTATAAAAATTTCTTTTGAAATTTTTCCAGATTAACATTTTTGGATATTTCCTAAAAGCGAACATTTTTGGAAACAGGTTTTCTTTTAATTCTGTAGCTAGCACACTAGAATATTAAAGCAACATTCATTTTAGGAAATTTGTGTTTTGATCAATTTGGGAAATAATTTTTACTAATGTAATATAACCAATATTTTGTTTGTATAGTCTCTCTGTGTCTTTGCAGAAGGATATCTTTTGAAAGGCTAGGAATAATCAGTTTGGAAAACTTATCGGTTCTTTCTGAAGTAATATAATTTTCTTTGTTTTTAGTGCCACCATGGCAACTGCACCGTACAACTACTCTTACATCTTTAAGTATATTATTATTGGTAAGTTTATTTAACATACATCTTGTCCCTCAGACTTAACACATAAAACATTTACATACTAATACTTAAACCTAACCACTGCCTTGAGAACTAAAGCTCTTTGATAATAGTAAATGTACCTTTTGTATGGTTCTAGATACTTTTGTAGTGTAGAGTTGGGTACTGGTGGGATGATGATGACTGCTCCTTAGGGCTGTCTGCAGACTTATCAATAATGGAAATGCCATGAAAGTTTTTAAGTTCTCTCTTAATCCCAAGATTGGTAGAGAACATTTGATTCAGAGTCACTTGTGGAATATCTAAAAAAAAAAATTATATATATATATATATAAAATTGCATTTCCCTCTTAAGTTTCAAGATTTTCCTGATATTTAGATGTAATGCTATTTATCCATGCATAACTACAACACATGAAAGCCCAGATGCTGGTGCTGGACATAACAGATTAGTAGAACAACTCTTGCTTTACTTGTCTAAGGTTCTGGATTTGATTACTAAAGTGAGGGCAAGGGGGAAATGATGAATAAATAAAAGAAAGCCCATATACTTTTCATTGAATTCTTTATATTAGCACAGTTTGCTCTAATGCCATTTATATAATTTTGAAATACTTCCTTCACCACAGTTACAGTTAACCTTAGTACAACCAGAGATGACATCTGTTGTAAATTCTTTTATGGAATTCTATAAGAAATGTAAGAAGTAAAACAGGAAACCTAATGTGTCAAACTTGCAAAATTAAATGTGTTATTTTTGCTTGCTATATGGCTATCTCATTTGGTATTGTGCCTATGGGTAGACCAAGAAATAGCTGGGTACCAGATTTAAGACAGTTCAAATTAAAAAAATGCCATTATAATAATTTTCTGTTAATACAAAACTCTTATTTGTGATTAGTAAACAGAGTAATTACAACCAAATTTTACCACTATTAAAGGTTAGGAATGGTGAATTGTATGTCATACCTTTACATCCTTTGAGTGTTTAAAAGGAGGCAAAGACAGGTTTTGCAAGTGTCCTTGCGATGAGAGATAGTGAGAAGCATAGCAGTATTTACATGTGATGATGAGAATATGAAACAGAGACATAACTGTCACCTAAACTTTTTGTTTTTTAAACAGGGGATATGGGAGTAGGAAAATCTTGCTTGCTTCATCAATTTACAGAAAAAAAATGTAAGTTCCATATATAAGGTAAAATGTTAGTAGTTTTATTTTCACATTTATACTAAAAAGTATCATTTTCCATGTACTTTATATGTTAAATATAATGTCTCCATATTTGATCTTTATTTGGTTAGTTCTTTAAGTGTCATTTTTAAAACATAGATGCAGATGAGATGGCATGTCATCACTAGCACATTTATGTTGATTTGATTTCTCCGATGGTACATGTATAAAGTTAATTTTTAAGTGCATAGAATAATGTTAAGTTTAAATAATCCCATTTGTATTTTGGGGTATATTTTGGAAATTACCTTATGGAACGCTTTTGCTTTTTATGTCATTTGTTCACTATAATTAGCACATTCAAAATACTTAAGTAGAATTCTTTGTTTTTATGACCAGATAAGATTCAAAATACAACTTTTCTTTGCTGATAAAGGCCAGAATCAATTTGTCACAATTGATAGTTCTAAATATAGTTGAAATTATGTGGTGGCTTAGTGGATAAAAGCACTTGCCACACAAGCCTGATAATCTGAGTTTAGTCTTTGGAAATGGTAAGAACTAATTTCCCACAAGTTGTCTTCTGACCTTTACACCATAGTATGTATGTGCCCACATTCACAAATATTTATTTAAAAAAAAATGGAGGGTGACAGAAGACACCATGTCGACCTCTGGCTTACACACACACACACACACACACACACACACACACACACACACACACGATGGCTTTTAATATTTGCTGTTTGCTTCTTTCTTGTTCTTATAGATTTCTTTTGACTTCTTTGTAGGTCTTTGTTATTTTTTTCCCCAATGATGGTTACTTGATAACTCACAAGTATTATTAGTAAATCATTTGATTTTTTTGGATTATTTTCCTCCATTAGTCTTTATTTTTTTCTTCTCTAACAGTTATGGCTGATTGTCCTCACACAATTGGTGTTGAATTTGGTACAAGAATAATTGAAGTTAGTGGCCAAAAAATCAAACTGCAGATTTGGGATACAGCAGGACAGGAGCGGTTTAGAGCTGTTACACGAAGTTACTACAGAGGAGCTGCAGGTGCACTTATGGTGTATGATATCACTAGGTAAGAGGTGAATAACTTTGTGCCCTTTACTTGGGAGAAGAATTCTACTTTGGAAATACGATTTTTTTTATTCATTTAGATATTCTGTAGTATAAAAGTAGATGACTAAATTAATTTATATGGATTTTAACCTAACCTAATTTTAACCTAAATTGCTATGTAAAAAGTGATGTAATATCCTGATTTTCTTTTCTGAATAAAACATTAGTGATGATGGGGATATTAAAAAAAAACAGTGATGATGGGGGAATAAAAATATAGTCTAGAAAGCTGCGTCAATTGAAGTGTTTGAGGAGAAATTATTTTATGTGAATTATTTTCACTTCAGTGGAAAACAAGCAAGCCTTGAAGAATTAATGTTTTCAAAAGTCTTTTGTGTTAAAATTTATAACTTCTGAAAATATAGCCAAGGATAAAGTTACTTATTTTTGTTAATGTTGTATGGTAGACTACAAAAAGCAATTGCTCAGTGAGTAAGGTGCCTGCCTGCAAACTGGCAATCTGAAAGCCTGTGACAAGCACATGTAGTGAAAGGAGAGAACTGATTTCTAGAAGTTGTTCTCTGATGTTCACCTATGTGCCATGCCATATATGTGCATACCTTTCTTTCTCGTAAATAATAAACTACTTAAATATAAAACTTTCACCTATAGGCAGAAAAGGTGCTATATTGATATATTTGATTGTGCTTTATGTATACTGAAGTCATTATTCATATACTTAAAGTTCTTTTTTTTGTCCTACCATGAATTGAAGTGAATTAGTACTACATGCAACAGGATTGAATTTATGTCAACTTGACTATTTTTGGAAACCAAAGCATTTAACCTGAAGTAACAAAAGCAGACTGTAAAGGTTGACTTTGTAGAACATGATAGATTGTGCCATTTCATTGGACCCTGTACTACTGTAAGGTAGAAAATGAATCACCTTTCATGTTAATGCAAAATGCCAGTCAAAAGCAGCTTCAAGCTCTCTTTTTAGGACATAAGAGTGAGTGGCACCAAGTGATAGTTTGAAGCATGTTTCTATTTGGGAAATTTTTTTTTTCTACTTTATCTGGAAGAGTCATTGTACATTAACAACTTAAAAATTTTAAGAAGTTCTGCAGGAAAGAAATTCTTTACTCGTATAAGTTGTTATTTCCTTTTACTGAGGAACATACTTTTTGAAATGCTGCCTTTAGCATACTGATGCAATAATAATTACAGTATATAAAGTCTAAATAAATTCTTAGAAAGAGATGGTCTCAGCAAAATGTGAAACGAGCCTTAATATATTCTATATTGGGCAGTTGATAACATGATTAACACATGGTATTGTGGGAAGACTATTAACCAGGCCATCTATACAGAACTGTCCTATTTTATGAGTTGTTAGCATGTGGTTCCTAAAGATTTCACAAAATTAAAAATTGTGTTAATACATTTAAAATATGTTTAAATATGACATGTGTTCAGATTAATTTGTTTTACTTTTAAACATACATAATACACTGTGGTAAATTTTATATTTAAGTGATTGAAAGTACTTTATATGAAAACAACAGAAATATCCATCAACTAAGTGAATGGTTAAAACATCATGTGATATATCTACCCAGCGTAATATTTTTCAGTTGTAAAAAGGAATGGATGATAACATGCTATACTTAGGTGAACCCTGAAAACATGTTAAAATGAAAGAAACCACACACAGAAGGCCACATAGGATTCTGTTTATGAGATACCTGGAACAGACAAAAATCCATAGATGCAGAAGATTACAGGGGCATGGGGAGTGAATGATAAGGCCTTTTTTGGGGACCTGCAACATGTTCTAGAATTAGATCAGTGTCCAACTTTGTGAATATACTAAAGTTTGTGCTTTTAAAAGGTAAGCTTTTATGTGTATTTGTGGTATCTCAATAGAATTTACAGAAAGTACACTTTGGGTTTAGACAGATTCTTCTGTGACTTTGACAGTTCATAGTGAGGTTGGAGTCATGACACTAGTTTTTCTCCTATCAAACCTTGACATTGGGTTGGAAAGATGACTCAGGGGTTAAGACGGTATCTCTTAAGCAGAAGGTCCTGAGTTTGGATCTCAGGTCCACGTAAAAAGGCCTAGTGGAAATGGCGGCCTGCATTTCCAGCCTTAGTGAGTGGAGCCTAGGCAAACGTGAGCAGAGTGAAGCAAGAAGGTAGAAACAATGCAGGATGATTCCTGAAATCATCCATGGTCCTCCACAGGGACACACAGTGTCCTCTGATACAAATGTAAATAAATAAAATATTTGATACTTTGCAAACTTAAAAGTTTCTATCTTAATGCTACTTTTTATTCTTGCTGTTACGTAATTATTACAGAGCACTGCTTTTGATTGATAGCAAAGCTTATCATGGTAATTCTGCCAAATCAGTTTGATAATGCTTAGTATTCCCTCCAAAATTAGCAATGTTTTAGTTTTAGTACCAATAGTTAGTATTTGAGTGAAACTGTGTTTAGTAGCTTAAAATTATAGTGACTTTTAAGTTAGTAAGATAATGACTTTAATCTCTGATAGATGTTAATGGTAAATATAAATAATATGGTTTACATATCTTAACACTAACAATGGAAAAATGTACAGTTCTTACTTGAGTGATGGCACTTTCCTCTGCCTACTTCGAAATTGTTAAATATATCAAAGTCAGTTGTATGTTTGGAATTACATTTGTACATAAAGTAACCATAATGTGTCATCAGGCTATGCCAATAATATAAATACTGAACAGTGATAAGGCTTGTGCTTATAGAACATGATATTTGACTTTTGTTTTACCTAGAAAAAATTTTTAGCCATTAGGGAACAGCTTCTGTCTTGGTGTATATACATACATGTGTATATACATGTGTGTGTGCGTATATATATATATATGTGTGTGTATATATCTAAATATTTATTTCTTTAAAAATTTAGATAGTGATTTGTTGATAATACAATTTTGCACTAAAATATCCAGAGTAAGGAGTTTTTTTCAGTTACTGGTGAGAACAGATTTAAGTATCTAGAATAGTTGGAATTAAATCTTTGAGTACTTCAGTTGAAGATCATGAAATATATTTGCAAGGTAAACTAGAAGTGTATAATGGTTATAGGCTTTGCTCTGATGTTCAAATCTTTATAGGTTTCTGTTACCTCACATAGATGGCTTAATGTTTATGGATCAGTAGACCAGAAATGTTTTAATTTCAAAAATTTTGACTTTGGTGGATTTTATTCTACATAATATTATATATTATAGATATTCTATGTTCTGATTAAATCCATTATAAATTGATAATATCAATAATAAAAATGCAACCAATCACCTGGTAGAAAGTTGATTGCATTTTGATTTGTTCACTATATTAGTGTAAATGAATCTGCATCCTTTTAACTTACTTTGGAGAAAGTGGAGCACTGTAGTCTGAATCCCCATATAATTTAGCTTTGAGATACGAGTATAAACTTCCTTTCTAATAGAGACTTGAATTTCTAGTCAACCATTAAATGCCTTTATGCTGTATAGTTTCCTCTAATCTGGACATGGTGACACCAATTTGTAATTCCAGCATTTAGGAGGCAAAAGCAGCACAACCAGAAGTTTGAGGCCAGCTTAGGAAACACCACCCCTCCTCCTATATGTAGGAAAGATGAGTTCTGTGCCAGTTAATAACTGTCTTGAGTTCAAATTGAACATAATAATTTGAAAGTAGATGGAAATTAATGTCATTGGTCAGGCACTTTAGTACTAATTTTTCATTTTGTATTTCAAAATCTTGATGATTTGAAATAGTGTTAGTTTTGACTCTGAATTGGAAATCCTGCTTTAGAGTTTTCCCTTCAGTTTTTTTTTGTGTAGTTTTTTGCTTACCTTTTGCCCAGTTTGGACATATTTTTAAATGCGAATTTTATTTTCGATTAGTCTAGTTAGACAGCTATTTAAAAATAATGAGTTTGGGGCTGGGCATGATGCAAACCCCTCTAATCTCGGGCTTGGGGGGAACTGAGAGTTAGAAAGGTGACTACAGAGAAGAGTTGGAAGCCACCTGAACGACATAGTGAGACTGGAAAAATTTCTGATGCTCATGATGGCCTCAAACTCAGGATCCTTCTGCCTCAGTCTTCTAAGTGCTAGGAGCATGTGCGCAACACACCACGCTCAGCTGGATTTTAAGTGCTTTTTTTTGGAATTTCTTTTCTATTTTTTATAAAAATGGCAATTGTATGTGGAAGTCAACAAATTTACACTTTAATTTTTACAGAAGAAGTACATATAACCACTTAAGCAGTTGGTTGACAGATGCAAGGAATCTCACCAATCCAAATACTGTAAGTTAAATGACATCTTGTTATATAGAAAATTTATGATCTAAGCTAACCCAGCAGGACAGCCTTTTGCTAAAGGCAGAAATTTTGTCATTTGGGTATTTATGAAAGAGAGTATGCATTTATTTAATATTTTATGGCTAAGTCTATATTTAAGTCAAATTATAACAAAATTAAAACTACAAATAAGTATATTGTAAATCAGCAAGTTAGCCATGTTCTTCCTGACTCATTATCCCTCTGAAATCCGACCAGATCTTTAGAAATAAAAAGAAAAAAAATCTTTTTGAGGTCCATTTCAAATTGCTACATTTTCCTATGAAGTTGCCTTTATTTCTATGTAAAAATTCGTGTATTTTTTGTTTTTCTTTAGTTAGGTTTTGTGCAACTTTGTTAACAAACCTCTTAGGGAGATGGGCAGCCTAGTTTGGAAATTCTTAGATTTAGGGGAGAAAAAATATTTCTTTGTCAAGGAGGCTGGGGTGGTGGTGAGTGTTGAGGATTGAAGTCAAGGTTTGTACCTGGTAGGCAAATCCCAACACTTACTTGGTAGTATTTGTTGTTTGGAGTACTTGTCTTTTAAAGGCCCTGTAATAGACTTGATTTTTTTTAATTGAATTCTTTTGGTATCATTTTTATTGTACAAATGACTAGTAGACTATGTGTGTGTACACATAATTTTCCCTTGTTAGTGGTTACCTTACTCTTTAAAAATTTTGACTTATCCAAGTCCAAGTGGTTATTTAGTTCACTGGACATGAATATTTGAAGTGGAAGAGCTAGGCAACATCATTTTTCATAAAAACATGGTGGAAAGTATCTTTTAGTTGCAATTAATCCATTTGAATTTGTCATTGGGAGGGAGATGTTATTGATGTCCAAATAAGGTGTGTGTGTGCGTGTGTATGTGTGTGTATGTCGTTACTTATAAATCCTCCTTTTCTTTGCCCCAGATAAGGTCTAAAAGCTTTTTAAAAGCTATTTCTCAAAGCTTCCTTTTTTTTTTTCTTAAAAATTGGCAGTACTGTTTTTTAACTTTGATATAATTTTATTTGCACTGATGACTGCCAAGTGCACACCAGTAGGACTTGAATCTATTGTGTGTCCCTGTCCCTGACTTTGTTCCATTGGTAATTGGTTGCTACAAACTTACATCTTCCCAGGGATAGTGTCGAGTAGAACAACATTTGTCCACAGGTCATTCTGTGTTTTAATGTCTTACCACTGAATCTGAGTGGCCTTGGCAAGTCTCTATGCCTTATTTGAGTTTTAAGGTAAGGTGTAATTACTGTTAACCCAGAGGAATTAAACTGTGATTTCTACGCTTCTTGAGTGTGTCCTAAAATCTTTGGAAAATCTGATAAAATCTTCTCCAGGGAATGTTCATGTTTATGGTATCTTGTGCTTGACTTTATTAATTTTATAAATTAAGGTTTTTGATCAAGACAGATATGAACAAACTATGGTGTGTAGGCCATATTCAACTCCTAGTCTGTTTTTGAATGGCTTGCAAACTAAGAATGCTTTTAAGTATTTTTGAAAGATTGTAATCTATGGGGACCACAAACATGAAAAATAAATATTATCTTTCTTTACAGAAAGTTTAGCAACTCCTGGCCTGATTGCCAGAACTCTTAGTATTAACTGCCTCTGTGAATCTGTAGTCCTGCAACCATTGATAGTACTTATTTTCTCTTTGGGGCTTAGTACTTTCCTGTCAAGATTTTTATATTTCAGAATGTGCATGCTTGGTTTAACTTGTTATGTTGTTTTAAGATACCTGTCTTTTGTTCACAAATTAGGTAATAATTCTCATAGGAAATAAAGCAGATCTGGAGGCCCAGAGAGATGTTACATATGAAGAAGCCAAACAGTTTGCAGAAGAAAACGGTGGGTTTCCAGGCAGTGACTACACTTGGGAGAATTTCAAAGGAGTGATGGGATTTAATCCCATGTATTATTTGATGATTTTTCTTAACATGCCAGCTACTGAGAAATCTCAAAAATGAGAAAATGTTTCTGTGATACATGTTAGTAGTTCAGTGTTTAATTATATATAAAGATGACACTGTGCTGAGAATACTGACAGCTGATAGGAAAGTTACACAGATGTTAGTGAAGAGAATGCTTTTGTGAGTTGGTTTGCAATGTCCTAATTATAGTCTACGTTTTATTTTTAGGCTTATTGTTTCTTGAAGCAAGTGCAAAAACGTAAGTATGGCTAAAATGTAAATATTTCGGTTACTTTCAGTCCCTCAAAGTGAATCATATGTAAGAGTATAATATATGCTCTTTATGTGATATATAATATATGCTCTTTATGTGATATCTTATATAGCATAGTGAACATATATATAGTGCTTATGGCAAGAATAGTGAATGTTATATTTCTTCCTATTTCACATTGCAAAACAATGCAAATCTTCGTTACTTAAATGATTGTACCTTGCCCATTGGTAACCCAGCTTTTAATACATGAAACTGCTTACATTTCAAAAGTGGTGACTTTCACAACAGGTTGAGTTTGGCATCATCCTTGGCAAACCTGTTTACCTAACACTTTGGATCACATCACCCAAAAATGACAAACATTCAGTGTCTAAAAAAGCATAATAAACATTTTCTAATTGTTCTTCCATTTCTGTTACTAAATATTAGTATTATCATTCACAGTTCTTCATATATTAAGAGTCAAAAGTCATTGTAGTGGCAAGAAAATGCTGACCTGTTTTGTTTAGACTTTTCTCTCCTGTTAGTCAAGGTAACTGGAGAATGAATGTGAAAATGACTAAGCATGACTCACCACCACATAATAAAAACAGCATAGTTCATACTTGCCTGATTAGACAATGATACCAAACTTGAAATCCTGTTCAGTCTATTTAGAGATCATTTGTTTGGAGAACTCGTTTCAAAAATAATCTTTCTCAATTAACATTAAAGTACTTCAATGATTAGAATACCTAATTACCCAGATAAAGTTTTTAGAAACAGCTTAGTACAATGTTAATATGCTCTCCAAGAAAACATTTTCCCATGTTGTTCTCTTAGCTCAGTCTTCTGGTAATCTCTTATTAGATGACAGTGGCTAAGTTGAAGACATCATGGCAGTTGACTAAAGGTTAGCAAAAGGTCAGTGTATAATGTCTTACATTTTCTAAAAGTTATGGTTCGTGAATAAAGTTGTCTGTTGTCTCTTAGGGGAGAGAATGTAGAAGATGCTTTCCTTGAGGCTGCCAAGAAAATCTATCAGAACATTCAGGATGGAAGCCTGGATCTGAATGCTGCCGAGTCTGGTGTACAACACAAACCCTCAGCCCCGCAGGGAGGACGGCTAACCAGTGAGCCCCAACCCCAGAGAGAAGGCTGTGGCTGCTAGTGACCTCTTTGCTCTGGCCCCTCATTTGACCTTTCACCTCTGTCTGTTGGAAGCAGTACTTTTTACTGCCTCATTGTCTTCTGTACATCTTACTGGGTTTAATTAAAAAAAGGAAACAACTCTTGTAAAAACAGTTTAACACAATACTAAACTGCTAAACAACTAGATGTAATCAGGTTATCAAAGGCAAGTAGAGTAATAATTCTCTCCTGCATGGTAAATCTAGACTTTTTTCCCCCTTGATTGTCCTGTGGTAGGTATGTCACCAATATATGATTTAAACCGAGCACTGATGCTGGACTTGATTTTACCTTTCCTCTGGCAAGGCTTTGTCTCACTATACGGTTTAAATTTGATCTCTTCAGCTTTTCTCCCCATCTTTAAACTGTTGAAATATGTCTGTTGTAACCAATAAGTTCATTGCTGTGAAATGACTTCTGATGGTAGAGAAAGGGGGTCTATAACTGCTTTTATTTTGTTTTTGTTGGATAAATCCCTGTTGTAGGGGGGCATTTTCTTAATGAGGTTTTCTTCTGTCCTAACCTTGCACAGGGACAACTTCCATTTATCTTTTCTCTTATGCTTAATAGCTTTACCTTTTTTTCTACAACATTTTATCCTTTTCTCTTTAACAGAAAGTAAATATGTATAAAATTTGAAGGAACTGAACTAACATTACCTTCTGTGTATATTATTTTAATGAAGAAAAATAAATTGATTACTGGCATTGGAACAGTATGAAATACCAGTTTGTACAGTGTGACGTATATGTGACCATGTTACTCTCTTCCATTTCACACAAGGAAATAGACACAACTGCAGTTCACAAATAATACCAGCTCCACTCCTTGGTGCTGGCAATGTTTTGGGGACAGACACGCTGGAAAGAGCCCTGGCATCAGTGGATTAACACTAGTGGATTCTATTCCATCTTGCACTTGGCTTAACTGATTTTTCTTAAATGTTCTTGTGCAATCGACAATGTACTAACTGCTTCTCTCTTTGTAAACATTTTGTGTTACAGGCTGCATTCTTGCCTTACTGTATAGAAAAAGGAAAAAGGCTGGGTTTAATATTGCACATTTTAAGCTTTTATACCTTTTTCGTGGAGAATGATCAGCTTTTGAACCTGATAGCCAGATCTGCAGGTCTGCTTAGGGGATTTTAAATTGTGTATTTTAACACTATGATGAAATAATTTAATATTATCTCTTGTGTTCACAGTATAAGGGGCCACCTTATGTCGTGTTGGCATAACGATTTTGTAAAAGGGAAAGGGTTTCCAAAGGTGTTTATACTGACACAAAGTAAATTACTTTGCACAGGATGGCCTGGCCACTGGAAATTCCTTCTTGAATGAGAAACAATCTTTAGACAACAAGCTTCTATTTTAGTATGGTCCTCATTTCTGTCGATTGATTTCTAGCTGAATCTAGGGTGGCTGGGAATTAAGAAACTTATTTGGAAGTATAAGATAGGTAAGTCTGAGGATATTGCTATATAAAATGCACTTACTTCAATGCTGTGTTTAAAATACACATTTTAAATCCCTCTTTACAGACACTAAAAAAATTACATCTTTCTGGGTTATAAACGTGGCAGTTCAAGAGTTTTGTATAGTCATTGTTCAATAAAAGCCAAAACTGGAATGTGCAGAAAATAGGATTTGGTTTATTTGTGGGCTTATCTTTTTGTGTTTAACTTGGCAAAAAAGGATTTCTGGAATAGGCTATCGATATATTCTGTTAAAGACTCAACAGTGACCCACCTTGCTTACACATTGCATCACAAGGGATTCTCCCAGGGACCATGACCTGCTGGTGTATGTATATATTTACAACAAACTACCCATTGGGACATAAGATAGCAATCACAACTCAAAAACGGTGGCTGGTTTAGGTGCAATACCCTGACTCCCAAAGTTAGTTACAGTGGGTCTTCTTGTTTCGTGACAGAAGGATTTATTCAGATTGCTGTACTCTTCGTTTGATGTAACAAAATGCTATTAATCTAAATATTTGTAAATAAAGTACCTGTATCTAGATTACATTGAAATTGGTTGTATTATTTTCTGAACTATAATAAGACTTATTTTCTTCAGATGAATACTTGGTATAAATTGTCAGTTTTTACTATAGAACCGAACTTTATTGTATGAAGAGGTATATGTATATGTAGCATAAAAAAACCCACATGAAGTAATTGAGCTATAGTTTCGTCCTTGTATTTGCATCAACCTTCGCTGTATGTTTTCAGTCAGCCTTTGAGGGCAGCACATTTGGTGGCTGATCATTTCCTCCTGACTGTACTTGGGGGCCAAATTCTATTATTTGCATGTATAACCCCTGTAATAAACTTGGGTGCTTAAAAATAGAGGAGCAGATTGTCATATTATACCATCTGTGTGCCAAACACTGAGCAGTATATTTTACATAGTGAAATACACGTAGAAGCTGTTGCAGGTCACCTGCTTCTCTGGACAACCCCTGCTCTTTTTTACACAGTCATTGAGGAGGCCTTGCAATAAACTGGTGTTAGATACTTTGTCCACATTATAAAAACTTAGCAGTGTTCAAGTTTTCTTAAGTAATGAAGTGTTTTCATTCAGTCACTGGTGTGAAGGGAGTGTTGGTTTTGGCATACACACAGTACTAGTAAAAGGTAAAAAGTTTAGGATGAATGAATGTCTTTGAAACTAGATTTTGGACGTGACAGGGAAGCATACTAGCACTGTCCTGCCTCTAGCTGAGAATGGGCTACCTTTGAAACAAAGTGGTTTAACCTCACTTCTTATTTGGACAGTCATAGTTTTAAGAAGTTTTTGCCCATATAGCCACTATTCCAAGTGTAATCTCTGTTTTAAAAAAATATAGTTAGACAAATGGTGCAGTTCCTTCACCTTAAGCAGATCAGATACTTTTCAGTCCTGTTCATATGGCAGAGAATGAGAGGAAGGGTTCAAATGGCAGTTTGAGAAGATCGTTTGACCCTCATTTAGCCTAGACCCAGAAAGCTGACTGAATGATGTCAGTAATTGTGACTGGGCTGGCCCAGCTCTTTTCATCATTTTGCTAAGATAATGTGAAAGAAAGAATGTGAATACAAAAGACAATTTTGTTTGGAAAAAAATACTTCTAAATCTTGTTAGTAAATTAGGTGACTTCCATTAATAGCATTATATTCATTTTATATCCTAATGGTCCTAGCCACACAACCTTCTAAAAATGGAAATCCTTGATGGTGAAGGACTAACCGAACTGTGGTTGCACCCAAGATGTCTAGTGGCCTAGACACTCTTAACTTCTTATTACACATGTCTGAGATAGGCATTTTTTTCCACAGAAGTTTTAAAAGACTGAAATCAGATGACAGACGCAAGTTGACTGTACCTTTTATTTTTGTATTAAAAATAGACTTTTAAAGAGATTCCAAAAATAACGAAATGAAGAGGGGCTTTAAGTACATTATCATTGTAACTAGATTTACTAGTTATGGACTGTATGGTTAAAAACTCATTAGCTTTATAAAAACACATTCCAAGATTGGAAACCAAAGTCATCTATCATCCTAGCTTAAACCAAGTGTACAAGTGATTTACAAAAACCTTGGTACAAACAAAACTATAGTGAATTTCCAGCATCTTAATTCACAGAGTAATCAATGACATTCTAATTAGGAATGTCAGTGAGGTAGTGGAGTAGCTATTTCTTCACCCATTTAAGGTAGACAGTATTCCAGCTGAACAGGAAGATAGAATGTACTAAACCGTAACAGTAAAAATGGCCTTGAGTTAACAATTGAATTAATGATGGCTGAAGACAAAATAACTATTTGAGTATCTCTTTGGAATTTGTTTGGAGTGCTGGGTGCTCAACCCAGGGTCTTGCACATGCTAGGCAAATACTCATCTCTGCACTAAAAAATGTTTCAGGATGAGGGGAAAGAAGAATTTTCCTAAGACAGCCAGAACAAGATCCTTCCATTGAAAGTGCTTGTTAAAAGTCCTCTAACACCCTGTAATCAGGAAACTCTTAATGGCATCAGTGTCGGTAACTGTCCGGTGATTCTGTTAGAATGTGTAGGAAGGAGCTCTGAAAAGAAGAAATAAAATTTTAGGCTCAGAAGTCAGCCCCCCAACTCCAGTATTCACAATCATAAGCCAGGGACTGGAGCAATGGCTCAGGGTTAAGACTGCCTTGCAAGCAGAAGGACCTGAATTTGGATAACAGAAATGGTGGCAGCCTGCACTTCCATCCATGGAAAGCAGAGCTTGAGAAACCCTAGAGCAAAGCAATAAGGAAATGGAGCAAAAAGTCGTCCTTGAACCTCCAAAGGCACACAATGCCTGATACACACAGACCCAACAGGCAAAAACAATCCATAAGGTAGCCGCTTCTTTGAGTTAGCTTTCAATTCTGATTTAGGCATAGATTACCACCCCAGAACCTCAATTCCTACAACCTGTGCCTGTGACTTTCTTGTGTTCACAATACCTAAAGTCCAGTGTTTTTCAATGCCTGGTGCTTCACATTCTTAAACTGCTTAGAGGACCATGACAATCTGCCTATAACTAACTGAGGTCATGAACCTCAGGTATTAATGCAATTATTAAAATTTTAGCTCTGCTGCTAACTTCCTATATGACCTAAATAAGTCATTCCCCCACACACACACTCGAGTGTTTCTTGTAGTTTATAATGCAATCACAAGCTGCTCTGTGGTAAAGGGAGATCAGCTTGTGTCCTGATTTTGTTCTTTGCTGTATCTTTGACTTGTCTTTATCCAACCTTTTCACCTACATAAAAGAATTTGCATTTTCCAGGATGTGTAGATTAAATGTCAGGTGTGAAGTGTACACAGGATTAGGCATGAAGCTATTTTCTGCTTCGCAGGTACATGTTACTGTTCACTAGTTTCAGAGTGTATTTCATGTTCCTTCTAAATGATTAGCCATGTCTAAACTTCATGCCTCATGTAGAAAACATTGCTGAAATTTAGTTTTATAGTTAGTCTTTGGGCTAAGTAGTCTATGTCCAAACTCCATTTTCACATAGAAGCATGTATATATGCACACATACATGCATGTGGGCATGTGTATGAGTGCACTTAAGTTAGAACGTGAGAGGACCAGGAACCAGCCTAGATGCTCTTCCCTCTGGTTCCTTTGGGATAGGGTCTCTAGTCAAACCCAGAGCTCATCTACAGGGCTAGTCTGGACAGCAGTTTGCTCTGGTGAGTTCCACTCTTCTGAGGCTGGAATTGTAGTAGCATCTTAGGAGGGATCTGGGGGTCTGAACTCTTGTATTTTAGCTGATGAGCCATCTCCCCAGCACCTGCATTAAAACTTGAAAAGCACGAGGCACCATTAGTCATCTTTTCCCAGACAGAGGAAAACAGATTCAACTAGGTCTCAGACTTGGTGGCGCAGGCTTATACTGACCAGGCAGAAAACAAGGAGACCCAGAAGTGGAAGAGGGAGGGCATGCAGAGCCGACCTCCTCCCCCACAGCGCATCTTATCTAAGCTCTAGTTCACTCCTGAGCTGTTGGCTTTTCTTTCTGTGTAAATCAGGAGAACTGTTTTCTCAGAGATAATGTACAGTCTGCTAAGACAATGTCACCAGATCCCAATTCTTTGGCTCATGCACCCCAAAGCTTTTAAGTACCTTCCACTGAACTCTTCCAGAACTTCCCTCTTACCTGACTGTGGCCGAGCTGAGAGTCCTCTACAAGGGAACACTCCAGCTGAGACATGCTGGGTGACGTCGAATCTATAGAGGTGCTGGTGACCAACTCCCCTAAGGCATCAACCTGTCTCCTCAGACTGTGTAAGGTGCCTTCCGTCTGTCGCTTTCCTTTGATTAACACTTCTGCTTGCTTGGACATACAGTGTCGAAGCTGTGCCTGAAAAGTGTTACAGTAAAATTGAGAGCTGTATACTGAAGCCGTACCTCACACTTAATGTTGGATTGGTAATTCTGTTGTCAAGTAGGAATGAGTGGCATGCCCCTGTAGCCCCATTGCTCGGGACACTGAGGTAGAAGCACTGCCCTGAGTTCAAGGCTAGTGTGGACCTCAGAGGGAGAATGTCTCAAAGAGCAGTACTGCGTATGTTACACTGGGCTTAACACGGACTTAATGATTTTGCACCTGCTTCCTGGACTGCGTCTCCAGCCCTAGAACATGTGCTGGTCCAGTGCTGACTGCCCCTTGCCAGCTGTGTGACAGCAGCTTCTCTGAACTTCTACCATGACCCGGAAACCTGTCCTGTGCTGCCACGAGAGGACTTCAAAGCAACCTGCACAAGAGGAATTCCCCCAGCTCTTCTCAACTGTCAAGTTTCTCCTAACAGCTTTAAGAAAAAGGCAACCTTGAGTCGATCTTCACGGTGGCGCAGTCTCTCCCGCAGCGCTGCTCCACGCCAGTGCTCATCCTTTTTCAGAGAGAAAAAGGGAATCAGTGAGTCATCAAGGACCATGAGTGGGAACCAACCAACTTTTCCCTCCTCCCACCCTGGCACCCTAAATCTGTTTTTAGCTTAGCTTAGGGGGAGGTGGAATCCAAACTATCACTCCAAACCTTACCATGATGTGGACTTGGGACGAGTTCACTTTCTCTTCAAAAGGCCTCTCATCCACGGCGAACGGGAAGTTCTCCTTCAAGCTTTCCAGCTCTCCCAGGTTGTCATTTCTTTCCAAAGCAGGGGCTAGATCTGTGGGCAGATCTGGGAGAAACTGGTTGAGGTTCTTCAGGCTGGCTCTGATTTCGTCTTTAACCTCGCACTTCAGCGTTCTCATCGCATCACTGATTTCCGTTTGTCTTCGCTCCAGATCTTTTTGGTTTGCCATCTGAACAGTACATTAGGTTACTTAGGATTGAGCTGCTCAATGTGACTTGTATTTAAAGATCTACAGACACCAACTACAGACCACCCCTGATTTATGAAAGGTTAGCTTAGGACTTTTGACTTTATTATGGCACGAGAGCAATACGTAAAGTACAGAGCTTTCATCTTTTCCTGGGCTAGCCATATGTACACTTTCTTTCAACGGGAGTTATCAGTGAGCAGCGCAGGTGACCACTTTAAGAGGGTAAATATTCTCACCACACTGTGTTGTTAGAAGTATGTATGGAAGGGTAGGCACGCTGAGTACATTTCCAACTTATAATGGGTTTATTGAGATGGAACCCCATCATAAATCAACGAGTTTCTGTACTGTGCTTATCAGAACTTTAAAAATGTGATTTTTGAAAAGTCAAGTATTTATAAATGATAAAATAAAAAAAAATTGTGTGTGTCTGTATTTCTGTATCAGGGGGTACTACGGAGGCCTGTGGAGGCCTGAGGGTGATTTTAGGAACCATCCTGGATTGCTTTTACCTTCTTTTTGCTAGAAGTGTAGACTGTTGCCATTTCTGCCTTGGCATTTTTACAAGGGATCCAAACGAGTCCTTTTGCTTGCAAGGCAGAGTGTTAACCTGAGCCATCTCTCCAGTCCCAGCCCCCAAATAAAAACTTTCAAATAGCACTTTGATCAAAGTACTTTGCATTTAGAAGGCACATGCATAATGTTCCTTAAAGGTGATTACTGTGTAGAAGTCAGTCTCTTTGTTGTTGAAGTTGGGCTCTAATTTTCAACAAAGAATACTGATATAACTTAGAGCAAGTTTCTCAGAGAAAGCTGCGTGAAGAGTTACCTGCTCCATTGTTGCTGCTCTGCCAAGTGTACAAAGGCTTCCAGAATCACAGGTGCTGGCCCTTAAAGTAACTCTGAAAAGTAACCTGGGGCTGGAGAGATGGCTCAGGGATTGAAGCCTCTGCCTCACAAGCAGGACTTGAGTTTGGGCCCCAGATTCCCACATAAAATGTCGGGCAGAGTAAAGCAATGAGGAGGTAGAGCAATCCAGAGTGATACTAGACAGCACCCTTCGGTCTTCACAGGCACATGCACTTAATCGCCCCCTGGCACTCTCTCTCTCTCTCTCTCTCTCTCTCTTTCACACACACACAGACACACACACTTGAATCTACTGGTAAGGTGTATGTGGGGCAGGAATGGCCACAGCAGCTCTACTGGAGTGGGGGTGGCGCCAGTGCTGACACTGGCTAAGGGATGTCACAGGTTCCTAGGAATAAAGGCCACAATTCTTACACATCCCACTTGATTATACTATGGATGAAGGAACCCCCTGCAACACTGTGCTTGCCTGGGATTTGGTTCCTGTGGACTAGATTTTGGCAGTAAATCTAATTTGATGTTTTTAGTATCTGGACATGACGCAATTTATTTTTAAATTATTAAATTTCAAAAAGAAACATGAAGAGCTAGTTGAACCTGAAAGAATTTTAAAAGCCTATTTGTAACAAATTCTGTTAGGGACTTACATCTCTAAATTTTAAGGCTAAAAAGAGTCAACTGAACGCATATTTTTGCAACCAGCTTTTCAGAAGATTTCTTTTAAGGGACTGACAATAGCACTGGCTGCCCTGCCCTGTGCCCCCCCGCGGCTGCTCCTGGCACACACCTGTCTCTTGAGCGCCATGTACTCATGCTGCATTTGGTTGAGCTCCTTCATCAGGCGCTTGGCTCGTTCGTGGTTGTCTTGGGCGACCAGCTCGATGGTTGCCATTTCCTTCTGCATGCAGCTCTTCTCCTGCTTTTGCTCCTGGAACAGAGGAGGCGAGGACCATGAGGCCAGCGCGTGGCGGTGTGGTGACTGGCTCACACACACCAGGCTCTGCCTTCATTTCCCATCTGGACCTCAGTTTTCTCTGGTTGCAAAACAGAACTAAGTCTGAAGATACCTGGAGGCAAGTAGTGTATTCCTGGGAGAACTCCAGACTCAATCTCGGAGATGCAACATCATCTTCAAAAATAAGACATTACTTTTCTTTTCTGAGCCTCTCTATTAATTACCTTTGAAAAGGCACTAAAAATCTCATGTTGTAGGGAGGATCAAATTTTATACATCTGTATTCTATCTTTGCAATCCTCTTGTCTAAACCCTAGGGGGAAGCATATCACTGTCTTGGAACTTTTGTTTTCACACAACGGGGGCTCCATTAATCCCTCCAGAGGTGGAGGAAAAGCTCCATTCCTGAGACCGTCCACATACCCACCTGCCTCCCCCACCATAAATGGCTCTGATACGACCATAATCTTCCAGATTTCTTTCAGGAATAAACTCACAGTAGACCAGTTTTAGGATAATGATCAATTAAAAGTTTGTGTTTTTTTTTTTTAAGGCTGGATAAGAAAAATTTAAAGCAGTATGTAAGATGTCCACCTCGTCTGCAATACCCTGCACCCCGCAGAGGGGAGCAGCAGAGCTCACTGCTCCTCCCAGCAGCACCAACACTGTTCTGGGGCTCAAAATACATGTCAGGCAAAAACACGAACTTGAAGAAAAAATTATGCTTAGATATACTATTGGAGCAGGGTTGATGGGTACTTTGTTATCTCTACAGTGAGGAGCACAACAGTAAATGACAATGTAAATCGAGTATAAAGATGCACGCATGTCGCTTCCCCAGCCACTCCAGGGCGCAGGCACTCACGAGGAGGTTTTTCTCCAGCTCACTCCTCTGGATCTTGAGTGCTTCCTTCAGGCTGGCCACCTGCTTTTCCGCCTTCTTTCTTTCGGTTAAGAACTGGTTCCGCAGCAAGCTGAAGTCTGTCCTCATAGCGTCTGCCTCTTTCTGGAGGGTCAGCAGCTCAGTTGACTTTTTCAGTAACTGCTGCTCCATCTCTGAAAGCTGCTGTTCTGGAATGAGCATGTTTAGGAGGTTTGGCTGAAGGCCAGCTGTGGGCCAAGTGTCCGCTCCCCGCCTACTCTGCTGCGTCCCTCCAGTACTGAGTGTCCACAGGCCCAGGGAAGGGTCAGCGATGAGCATTCCTTCAACTAGCGCCTGGAGGGCTCGATCCCAAAGCAAGAACAGCAACTTGTCCCTTTGCATCTGTGAGACCCATGACACTCAGGCCCACACCTGGCTGCCAGGCCATGGAGCAGACTGAGGGAATATTGCTTATAATGTTTAATTACAGAACACAGGGAGGCCCATCTGCACTCTTCCCTCACAGGAGCAGTACGGTGGAAGGGACGCAGCGCTTGGAGACAGTTCCTACCATGTGCCCCCCTCACAGGAGAAGAGATGTTTCCTGATGTACAACCAGAAGTGGGACATGTGAGTACCCTATAAACTACTTATGGACAGAAGGAACAGTTGTTTTCTTATTACTGCACTTAGAGCAGCACCTGCCTACAACTTCTTTTCCACTCTGACAACATGGCCACACTCAGTGCATCTGTCCAGTTTCACTTTCATTATGAAATCACTATGTCTGGGTGTATCATGAAAAAAAATAATGACCACTTCTTCACATGGCCAAACCCACATTTCTGAGTAATATTACACCCTGTAGCTTAAGAAAAAATTTTATTTAGTGATGATCATTTACCACGAATGCTCACAACTTTGTTTTTGAAATGGGGTTTTGCCATGTTGCCCAGAATTGTCTCAAACTCCTGAGAGTTCAAGTGACTCATGCCTTGCAACCAGCAGGTAAGCCACTGTGCAGGGTTACACGGAGAGCAGATGATTGCAAGGCAACACCTGCATTCTGGCCCCACTCACTCTGTCAACTGTGGACAAGAGGCTGATGTAGCTGTATTGCTGACTACTCAGGGCAAAGCGCACAAATAACGTATATTAGTGAACCTTCTGATGCTTTCCTGGTCTTGACAGTCTTGAAGGAGGCAACAGGGTCAATCTCCGGATGAAATCCCTTGGCCTTTCTGAGCCCGTCTCTGACTCTCTGAGTTGTCCTTCCTGATTTGCTTCTCTGACCATTGTGGGCTCTGGCTGGGCCTGGATCTCCTGCACATACTTTACCAGACACCCCACGCAGCCACTGTTCCCGTCCCTGCCCCACCCGGAAAACCGTTCCAGCACACGTACTGGCCTGGGACAGTGTCTTCTTCAGGGTCGCACTGCTCTTTTCCTCTTCCTGCAGGGTCTTGATGCGTTCCTCAGCCACCGACACCTCTGTGAGCAACTGGCTGAGTTTGTTTTTCTGGTCTGTCAACTCTTTCTCCAGCTGCTCCTGTTGCTCCCGCAGTGTGGCTGTACCAGTCTCTAGCTTCCGTTCTTCACTTTCTCTCTTATTCTGAAGTGTCTGAAACATCTGAAGAGAGAATAACTTAAGTCATAAAATAACAAATACTCTACATACCAGGCAATCCTCAGACAACTTCTAATTCAACAGAAGGAGAAAAATATCCCCAGGGCAAGAGATTCAAGTGGTCAGTGATATTCTTTATAGAACCAGCCACCTGCACTTAATATTCATTCTAAGCCACCACAGGCGTGAAAGGCAGTTAAAAACACACAGTCCAGCAGGCGCAGAGGTGGAAGGTGCACAGGGAAATAACTTTGGCCAGTGACAGACAGTTCCTTTCACACCCACTGACAACCATGCAGTACCACTTCTTGCTGGTCTAGTTCGAGCTTGTTTTCTTTGATCTCTTTCTGAAGCACTTGAAGTTGTTGTTCTTTCGTTTCTGTTTCTTTCTGACAGCTCTCAAACTTCTCAATCCAAGTGTTCATGTCCTTCTGGAGCTGGGCTTGCTCACTGAGAAGTACATCCTGGCGTTTGGTGGTGTGAAGCAGGTCCTTCAGGTGGAAAAACACATGGGGACACTCTGAGTCATGCTTCCTAGGGTGTCCACGGTCAGTCACACACCTACCCTGCCCGCAAAACAAGGAGCATCAACGTGCTGTGTCCTGTGCCGCTGAGACACACGGCGGGGGCCCAAGACGCAGCTTCATCACCGCCTTTCCTTTCTAAGCAGATAAAGGAAGATGGAAAAAGATGGCAAGACCTTGGCAAAGACTGTGTTCCCCTCAGCTTAAACCTTGTCCCTGAGGCGCGACAAACAGCATTCCACAAATAACACAGGATTATTCAGAAAATTAGAAAAACTATGAATAAATAACGTTTTGCTACTATTTAAAGGCTCAAAAACTCAGAAAACAATTTGAAAAAGTTAACTTTCTTTTTCATGTGTGCACACATGCGTGTGTGTGTGTGTGTGTGTGTGTGTGTGTGTGTGTGTGAGAGAGAGACAGAGAAAGAGAGAGAGAGAGAGAGAGGGCACTTTGTATCCCTGTGGAGAACCAAGGGTGATTTCGGGAATCATTCTTTTTGCTTTGCTCTGGCATCTCCCAGGCTCCGCCACCAAGACCAGAAATGCCTGGTGTTTTTATGTGGGACCTGGGATCCAAACTCAGGACCTTCTGCTCATGAGGTAGTCTTAATTCTTGAGCCATCTCTCCAGCCCAATTGAACTGAGTTTTTAGTTTTTTTAAATTATTTTTTATTTTTATTTATTTAATTGTGCATGCGCGCGTGTGTGTATGTGTGTGTGTGTAGAACCGCGGACGAATTCGGGAACCACCATAGACATCTCCACCTCCTCCTTGTTTACTCAGCCACGGGATTCACAGGCTCCACCCTACCAGGACCAGAAACGCAGGCCGCCTCTGCAGGTGGCCTCCACTTCTGCCTGGCGTCTATACGTGGGGTCTAGGATCGGAACTCAGGACCTTCCGCCTGCAAGGCAGAGGCTTAACCCCTGAGCCATCTCTCCAGCCCCGTGAACCCAGTTTTTAACACAGGAAATTTTCTTGAATTTTTGTGGGATTTTATAAACATCTTAGAATCACAGAATTATAAAATGACAAGAGATTTACATGTTTAATGTAATTCTAATTTATGTAGTAGAAACCGAGGCCTAGAATGTGAGGATGTCCTTTGAAATTCAAACTACACCATGAGTCACACAAGACTCAGAGAGAGACCATCGAAGTCCAAGGCCGCCGCACTAGTCAATGGCACGCAGGATAAATGCCCTGACTAGGGAGCTACTCCGCAGCTCAGTAAGTCGTGACATCTAAGCTGCAGTCCTCACCTGTGGCTGGACCTGAGAGAGTTCTCTGACCACAAGTTCTCAGAGACACGGCGGGAAAAGCTACTGGCTCTGGTCTAGCCGCCACCCTACTTTCCAGCATAGGGAAAAACTCAAGTCAAGTGCTCTAGAACTAAGATAAATTAGAAAATCTCTAAGGATCACAGCCTCAGGGAGGATTGTGTTGTAGTAAATGGCCCTAAGGGACCAGATGCTGTGAAGAACGGTCTATTTTTCTTCTCCCCATGTCAACCAACTCACTGTGTAATTCCAAGATACTAGTAGACAATAAACTTGTTAATCTTACCTGCTTTGCTAGGTCCAAATGATCTTGAACTTTATCTAGCTCCTCCTTTAATGTGTTAACTTCTTCTCGTTTTTCTACAGAAACATTTTCATAAAATATGAAAAACTTGTGTATACACACTAGATTTCCACTAGACTTCCTACTCTCAAAGTACATCAAAAGAAGACATTTCTGTTAAAGCTTCTATTTTATTAAAGGCCAAAAGTAGCTACACGTACAACCTGGATTTAAAGATTTCCATATTTAAAATACAGAAAACACAATAAAACATTTATAGATAATGTTGATGAGGTACATAGTTTAAAGAAAGGTACATTGTATGCTCTGCTCGGAGTATAAACTTGGCACAACCTTTCAGGAAGACAATTTTATAATATATTATATCACATATTTATATTAATATCACAAAGATAAATTTTATCTGTTACTAACTAGTGACCTTGAACAAGTCACAGAAAACAAAGTTTTACTTCCCACATCTGTAAATAGGCAAAAATAATAGTTTCCAATCTCAAAAATGTTACAAGGGGTTTGTCTGATTTTTGAAACAAGATCTTACTATGTAGTAGCCCACTGGCTCTGAACTTGTGATCCTCCTGCCTCAGCCTCCTAAGTGCTGAGGTTACAGGTGTGTGCTACCAGAACTAGTTTCATTTACGCTGACTAAGTGAGACAATCAATCAGGTCCAGTACATAATAAATGCTCAATTAGTACATTATTAGCTATTAATATTAGCTACTTTCCTAAATAAGTTATAAGTAACTGATGACAAATGACATTATTATTTGCATTAAATTTACACACATACCCACTGGAAAAACCTGAGATTTTCAAACCATTCATGGGAATTATATCCAAGAGATGAGGTCAATAGTAATTTTTATTTTACCTTTTTTGTTGTTTTTAAACTGTTTTCTAAACAATATGGACTAAAAAAAAACCCACCTTGAGCCAACAGTCACATATGCATGTCTTAAACAATGTAAACCATTAGTGTAATCACTGAGTGATGCAACTGTGTCCCAGGCTGTTTTGTCCTAATTACTCCTGTAATAATTACAGTCAAACGTAGACTGTCATGCAGGGGCAACATATTTCCTGTTCGGCTCTCACCTTGCAGCTGCTGCTGCAGCGCTGAAATGTCACTGTGTAGTGACAGCTTGTCCCGGTTCAGGTGCTCAACCTCCTGTTGTAGTTTCCTGAGATTTGATTCCAGCTTCTCCAGGTTTGATTGTTCCATTTTGTTGTTTTCTTCAGTGGTTGCTAAAACCCTGCCACAGAGTAACCAGACTGTCAAACAGAAAATATTCAAGCACAGGCACCTGTGACTGAGGGGCAGTGGTATCTTTCTCACTGGACAGTTGACAGAAAGTGTGAGTGATTACACATCATGACTGAGCCATTCATTCCCCATCCCATGAAGACATTATTTTATGCTCAAAGTAAAGAGATTGTTTTTTAAAAAATACTTTGGGGCAGGGGGAAGCTAGAAAGGTCACCACAAACTGCTATCACAGAATTATGGTATCAAGTTTGCATGATTGTTCTGTTTTCCCTTTATAATTATTTTATTTTGTAACAAGTTTAGACTGTGTAACCCTGGCTGGCTTGGAACTTGCAATGCAACATACACTAACCTGAAACCCACAGCAATCTTCCTGCTTCCGTTACTTGAATGCTGAGATCATAGGCATGTACCACTGCATGCAGCTTTCTGTCTTAACATTTTAAAGCAATCCTGCAAGTTTGTTTGTTTATTGTCAATCTTGCACTCACCTTTTGGTTTGTGACAGCTTCTGTTCCCAGCTATCACATTTTTCTTGGAGGTCTTCTTTTTCTTTGCTTAAACATCCAACACAGGACTGCAGTGCGTGGACCTCGGCAGTCATGCGCTCTATTTCCCGCTTGTTTTTGTCCAGGAGTTGCTTCTGCCACTCTATTTCTCTTTTCTGTTGCTGAGCTGTCTGCTGCAAATTCTCCAATTCCAATTTCTCCTGTATAGATAAAAGAAGACTAAACAGTCCCACCAGGGAAAGACTGCAGTTCACGAAGGATACACAGGAATTTGTTCATTACCTCCAGCACTTCCACCTGAGTCTTCTCTAACTCGGCTACCTTTTGGTCATGTTGGAGCCTCAAACCTTGCAGCTCATTGCTTTCAAGTTGTAGTATGTCCACAATATTCTTTAGTTCTAACAACAGAAATAAAGCATCTCATACTATTAATTCAGAAACACAAAATAAAACAGAAAGTAACTATTCACTGACACCAAAAACAAAATAAAAAAAGTTGAGCTGACTACATAGTATTAACTTTATTTTAGTGCAAAAATCCTTTTAAAAGTACTGTTCAATATGATTTAATTTGTTACAAACATTTTAACAAAAGCATTTAACAAAGCTGATACTAAAAGCATTCCTATCTACATAGAATAAACTTAATGTGAATAAAAATGAATCACCATAGGAGAAACATTAAAATATAGATTGAGATTTGTATAACAATATTTTCCCCTTTGAAATGTATATTTAAACTTTTACTTTGTGTGTGTGTATGAGTGTGTGTATACAAGAGGGCACTTGAGTGTATGTGCTAGTGGAGGCCCAAGGGTGACATTGGAAATCATTCTGGATTCCTCTACATCCTTATTGCTTTGCTCTGGGATTTCCCAGGCTCCTCCTTCTAAGGCCAGAATTACAGGTCACCAACATACTTTTTTTTTATGATTACAGAAATACTGGTTCACTACAGAAATTTGGAAAATAATGTCTCATTAATCCAACCTTCAAAAGATGACAACTGTACTTGAGGAGTTCTTTCAGGAGTAACTGTTTGGGCCAGTACGCACGCGCGCGCACACACACACACACACACACACACACACACATTCTCGATGGGAAACTCTAGCTGACTGCCTCCTTGGTACTTTTCTGCTGGATGTTTGTAAGCCCCCAACTGGATGTTTTGCTGCTTCTTCCTATCTGCCCATCTCTTACTTTTGCTTGCTAGACACTTGGTAAACTAACTCATTCAAAACTAAAAGCACAGCTGTCATGAGAGCCTTCTCTTGACTGTACAAGACACAATGGTCCAATGCACTGGACTTTTAGGAGTTCTAGAACCCTGGATGAATGTCCCAGCTACACTTCGATAAGCCTGTAAGATCCCTTCCTTCTACCAGCATACTCTGTTAGGCCACGATTATATTTCTTTTAAATAAACCATCAAATAAAATGGAAGGGAACAGTATCATATTGCCCTTATCCCTGCTTGTTAGTTATAAGGTTAAACTTTAAAAAGAAGTTTTTAAACTTCTTTCTGGATCATTTTCACTTACATGAATTGCAATTCATAGCTTTCCAACCTCAAACTTTGTTGTCTTTAAACTTACCAGTTTTATGTTTTGTTATCTGCCGTAAAACTATCTGAAGATTTTCTTCCTCTTTTTCAATTTCTTGCTTTATAAGTGCAAGTTGACTTTTCTTTTCACTGATATGGACATTCAGTTCCCCTTTCTCAAAACTCAGTTCTTCCAGAAACAATTTTACTTCCTGTGTTAAAAAGAGTAATCACCTCTGTGAATGGTGAATGGAAATTCCTTTAAAATTAAAATCAAGTGTGACTGTTGCATTTTATTATCTAATTTAAAAACAAGCTCAAGAATAACATTACACTAACTAAAAATTAAGTAACATTATCTTTATCTGAATATACAGCAAACATTTACCAAATGAAAAGCAATATGTTGTAGAGAACAAAGGCTGATTTAGATGGGGCTCTTGCTCTTCAGAGGCTGAAACTTCATGCAAAAGGCTGGGAACATAAATATCGCCATAAACACTAAGATGCTCAGGAAACACGTAGAACTATAGAACATAGGAAAGACGCTTCCGCCAGAGCCAATGAAAAGGTCAGGAGGTGGCACAGAGCTGAATGATCTGGCCGGTGACCGGGAGAAAGGGGATTCCTGACACGAAGCAGAGTGAGAAAGTCACGAGGCAGGAGAACTCCCAGCATATCCAGAATCCATACAACAGCCTTAGCACCAGCACCAGCAGGGGACACAGACCAATAGGAAGAAATAATATTTTCATTGGGAAAGCCATGGAAATACATCAAATAAATCTTCAGCAGTCCCAGGACCCTTAAGAGAACCTGTGCAGGGGCTGCGGAGATGTCTGAAAAATGTGAGTGGAAATGGTGGTGGCTTACATTTTCACTCTGGAAATCAGAGCCTGGGAAATTCTATAGCAAAGCCAGGAGGAGGTAGGGCAATCCAGGGTGATTCCTGAAGTTACCCTCGGGCCTCCTTAGGCACACAAAGACATACACACGCAAAGAAAAACCTGTGCAAAAACATACCCGAATATGACTGCACTTCTCAGCTACTTCAGTCTCTCCAAGTCTCATAGCTTCCTGCAGGTCAGCTTTTGCTTGGACCATGCTTTCTTGAAGTACAAGCAGCTCCTCCTTTTTGTGCCCTAACTGCCTGTCCAAGACATCCATCTCCTGCTGCTGACTTGTCACCTGAATCAGGAAAAATGCAAAGTTTGACCAATGACTCATTAATTCTTTATACTGTATTTTGTATTTTACAGTGTTCCTTGTTATCAAATAAGTATTGTGTAACAACCATGAAGTGTAAGGAGGTTAAGATGGTCTTTTCCAGGCATGTCTCGGCTTACCTGGCTTTTCAGTGTGTCCAGCTCCGCTCTCTTGGCCTGAAGGAGTGTCTCTGATTCTTTAAGGACCTGCAGGTGGTGATCCTCACTGCGCTCTGCTGCCTCGATGTCTCGCTGTAGATTCTGAAGCCTATAGAGTACCAGCAGTTCTTGAGCAGACCCTAAGGAAGTGTGGACCCCCACCTTCCAGCTGTTCTAGCACAAGCCCCTAGTTACTTACTCTTCTGTCAGTTTCTCCTTCTTCTTATTTAGACACTGGAAGTCGGCATCTTGTGCTGCTACAACTTCGTTTATTTCTTTCAGGATTTCTTCTTGCTGGATTTTGTGCTGCTCCAACTCCTTTGCATCAGCCTGGAGCAATCTAAAGCAGATCTTCACTGCACCCATGATCCTTCAGACTGACCATGCATCATTCACCTCTTAGAAACCGTCTCCTCCCTCATCTCCCAACACTCACCTGGCTTAGGGGCTTCACTTACTTTAGCTGCTGATGGGCTTTCACAAGGTTCACAGCAGTCTCCTGAGCTCTCTTTTCCAGCTCCTCAGCATCTGACTCGGTTTGTAATAAACTTCTCTTGGCATTGACAAACTTTTCAACAGCATTCTTTGTCTAGGAAAGAAACTAATTAAAAGCAGTTCACAACTACAATATTCACCCACATCTACTGGCAGCATAAATTGGTGCAAGTCTTAGAAATAAGAAACACGAGAGAAAGATATGAAAAATTCTATTTGCTTTGACTCTAAATGCTAAATAATTATGGAGCAGAGAGTAACAATGTAAAATATACTGAAATAAAAAACTTCACAAATAAAATATTAAGTGACAATGCCATAATAAAATACTGCCTAGTCTTTAAAATATGACAATGGAATAGCAAGCAAGGATGTTATCCTATATTAATAAGAAAAACGTTTAAAATGGCATAAGCACTATGAGAGCAACTACATAAAAGACATAAAAGTATACCTGTGTCACAGTATACACAGAAATGGTCATTTGACTAAGACTGTAAGTTATCTTTTTATTCCAAAATAATCTGCATTATTATTGTCATTTGATTTTATCAAAATTAGCCACTAAGTTGCAATGATTTCACCAAGATTACCATCTACATGGATTCTTGCTGATTTTAGATATTACTGAGTTGAATGAAAACATTATATATGATTAAGAAATACAAATATTGCCTTGAAATATTTAAAAATTTCCTATATAAGATTGGCAAAAAAATAGGAAAAAAACAGATTTCTTTTTTTTGCTTAAAGTAAGAGGTATAAAAAATCCAAAAATAAGTGCTCGCTTCGGCAGCACATATACTAAAATTGGAACGATACAGAGAAGATTAGCATGGCCCCTGCGCAAGGATGACACGCAAATTCGTGAAGCGTTCCATATTTTTTAACACGACTGTCGGAAACTTATTTTCTCTCTGAGAAATAAATGTTCTAATGGGCAGCAAAAAAAAAAAAAAAAAAAAAAAAAAAAAAATCCAAAAATAAGAGTTTGGTTTGTTCTGGGTTGAGCATATGTAGCTTAGTACCAAAGTCAGAGGCATTATACGTTAAATTTGTGTACTAAATATTCCTGTGGATGTAAAAGCACTGGCAAGCTCCCATTGAGAGCTTGACATTTTACCATACTTTTATTTCAGAGATCTTTTTTGTCAGTTCATTAGCAAAGCAATGGGCAGAACTTGTATGTACTCAAGAAAGTCGTCCTTAGTCTCCTTCTGTGCCAACTTTAACATGTCTGGCACATTCTTTACAAAATACAGCTACTTCCTCTCACCTCCTCCCCACGCTGCCTCCTAGAATCACTTCAGGAAGAGAAGGGGAAGAGCTTTCTGATCTTGGTCCCTCTGCCACCTGTGCCTAGCGCCAGGGCCAGTGCTTCTCTTTCAAATGCCACTGATGATTTTTCCCTCTGGTTCTGTATATCTGCTTTCTGTAACAGGAACCTAACATGTATCCACAGAATGAATATCTATAGATATAGAAAAGTGAAGAGGACTCTTCTTATTCTTATGTAAAATTATTACTTACATATTGTTTTTTCTCAGTTTGTGAACAATAATTTTTTTAAATTAATTTACATAGATCAAGCTGAAATAACAAGGAAAAAACAGTAGTTCCTGAGGTATTCCATGTGGGTAAGGGACTTTTCATCCCAGTAGAAGACGGAACTTTAGCTGTGAGACTTTGGGCAGTTATGAGGCTTTCTAGGCTCCACTGTAAACCGGATTCATCTTGCAGGGCTCCCAGGGAGGTTAAATGAAGTATATTAATAATATTTATAAATAACCAATGTGTGTCCACACTAAGGACTCAGTAAAAGGCTCTTCCTTTTCCTCTTCAACTTTCTTCTATGTTGAGGCCTAAAAAGAATTACTATTATTGCTTAAGTAAGTCCATTTCCCACAAGGAGTACTTCAGAAACAAGTAACTTCACAGTTTTATTTGAAATTGAATCTATTTAAATTAATTCAGATCTACTGTCCTAGAACTGAAAAAATGTTGTAACACTATTTCTGTTATCAACTTGAAGAAAAGTAAGACTTATGCGAGAATCTGATTGGCCATTTAAAAAATACATATTACAGAGCTTAAAAAAGAAAGGACACACAGGAGGGAAGTGAGGCATCCTGGGAACTAAATAAATACGCTGTTTCCTTCAATTAATAATGAACAGACTACATACTCTTAGCTTGAGTTTACAGACAAGAAGAACAAAGTCTGAGGATGTAAGTGGCTTACCCAAATTTAGCCTAATTAGTGAGGCTAGTCTGGAACTGGTGACCTGACTTAGGACACTCTTTGCAGTTTTTTAAGCAGGCAACAGTAGTTTGCGTTTCACCCACAGTGAACTCACACCCCAAACCACACCCAGACACACCTTCTCTTTAGTGCATAAAAGTTCATTCTCAGCCTCTTCCAGGAGTCGATCGGCTTCCCTGAGCTCTGAGCGACGTTTCAGAAGGGTCTTCTCCATGCACTCAATTTCATCTACGATATCCTCGTGGTGCTTGAGTGATTTCTCTATTTCTAGTTCAGTCATAAGACTTTCAACGTTTCCATCAATGAAGTCCCTAAAACAAATACTTATAGATATTAAGAGATTTTAAACGAAGAGGCCAGTGAGATGGCTTAGCGGGTAAAGACACCTGTACATAAAGTTGATAGCCCAAGTGTGATCCCCAGAGACCACAGGGAAGGACAGAATTGACCCTGAACGTTGTCTTCTGATGCACGCATGCATGTGTGCACAACTTTTTTCCCTTCTCTCTCTCTAATATTTTTTCTTTAAAAAGAGATTTTAAATGTAGACAATATAGACACTAGTAGCCTAACTATGGAGTGTATTACAATTTCCCAATTTTGTAAGAGAAGCAGTTACAATTGCCTATGTACAGTTCAAGGTTAATATCTATGTTTTATTATAAAATGTAATACTATTACCAGTAAGTGCGTAATATGTAAAATGTATAATGAACTTGAACTATTAGCATCTGCCCAATAGGATGCTGGCACCTTATTCTTCTGAAGAATAAAAATAAAGTTAAAACATGATAATTATCAATTATCCTCAAGGTCCAGTTCACAGTTCCTTCCAAAGAGTGCTTGATTTTATTTCTCCTTCCGTTAGAGTAAAACTGTCATGATAATATTTGCTAAGTCAAAAAGCATGACGCAGGATTCGGTAACATGACTTATCATGACAAAATTATTTTAAAATAGAACTGTTCACAACTGAATGACAGAAAAATATGACAACAAACTCAGCACACAAGTTTACCCATTATCTTGAATGCTTATGTGTTCCTCAAGTTTCCTAGAATGTCATCTTATTAGACTTTCTGTAACTAGGAAAAGAAGTTTTCCCACTTGCTCTCCCACCCGTCAAGGTTCTCAAAACAGAAAACTCCCCGCAACATACACTCACACAAATGACACACACAAACTACCGTGCACCCGCCAAAATCTAGTTTCATCTTCTCAGGGTGGCCCTCACTTTCTTTGCCAGGCTTTGAGTCAGTGTCTGTTCCTAGATGGCAGTGATTATGTCTCACTTTCTATAGGCCTCACAGGTCTTCCTTCTACCCTGTGTCTGGGCAAATCTGGCTTCAATAACAAAAACTAAGAATTGCCATAATTCATGGATCACAGATGATGATTTTATATAACTAACCAGTTGACAGATGTTGCATTTATTAACTGACCCTATGTCAGGTGCTGGGATCCAGAGATGGAGGTCAAGCTACCCATCTGCCATGAGCTTTTGGGCTGCTCACAGCAATGTATGGACACAGCTATATCAAAGGTCACTAATCCAAAACTGTGAGAAGAAAAAATGCTTGGTATATAAAAGACCCCTGACCTTTGTTTTAAAGATGGGGCAGAGTTAGGCAGGAAGCAGGAAGACATTTCAGGCAGAGAACAGTAGTATTTGAGGGTATGGAGGCAGGGGAATATATGATGCAAAGAGGTTCATATCAAGCTGTGGATGAAGAAAGGGAACAAAGACAGGCAAGGTTCAGAGTGAGGGGGTAGTACATATTGTGACAAGACTGAGTGTTTTTCTATCAAACTTGAAAAAAAAAGAGACACAAGACATAGAGACCAGTTGTTGAAGCTACTGCAGCAATCCAGAATGCAACTAATTAAAGGCCAGGTGAGTGAGAAGGTCAAAAAGAGATTAGTTGGAGTGCTCTTTGTATGCACAATCGGCACCAGGACTAGGAAACCCACTGGATGTCTAGGGGAATAGAGTTGAAAAGACTGTCCTATTTTTGCTAGCATTGACAGGGAGGAGAATGGACTATGTCATTCTACAAGGAGCATTACAAAAAGCTGATTTGGATTATTGACCAAGAGAACTTAGATTTGCACCATCCAAAATGGTATTTATCATGTGGCACTAAAGTAAAATTAAATCTAACTTCTCAGTTTCCACTGGCCACATGGTTACCATTTTGGAAACTTCAGATCTAGAACATTTCTAACCTCACAAAAAATTTTATTAATAAGCAGTGTTGATTAGGTTATCTACATGAACTGATATTCTATCTACTTGAAAACTGTAATGTCTAATAGTTACTTGCGCTGTTGATGGTTCTGAATAGTTCTATGCAATTCTTCTATTTCATGTTCTAATTCTTTCTTCTCTTGTAAAAGATAATCAATATCATGATGCAGCTCTTCCACTTCTTTCTCTGACTTCTGCGTGGATGCTTTCAGCCACCGTTCTTCCTGTCGTTTTGACTTTAAATGCTGCATTATGTCTTCTAATCTAGAAACTTCGTTCTCCTGAAAGAAAAAAAAACAAAAAACAAAAAACTACTGCATCACAGGAATGTCAAGCAGGTATCTCTCCTTTTTTGCTGCCCAAAGTTGAAATTGTTTGGTTAAAGTGGTATCTATGGCCTGAAAAATGGTGGGAGATTCTATGACTTCAGTATGAAAAGAAAAACACTTTTACATGCCCCAGATGCAGCAGGCAGACTAATAGAACCAGAACATAACCATTAATGTGACTACAGGGAACTGATTCCTCAACCCTCTTGTGGGTAACCTCTTTGCCTGTGAAGAGTGCAGCATCTAGCAGAACAGACTGGTCTCTCTCTTCCAGACACATGGTGAGGAAAGTTGTCAAAGAAGGCTGTCCAGAGGAAGCCTTTGTGTGGTTTTAAAGGAACTGGTAAGGGAAAGAGCCAGGTTCAATTGTGTAAATGAAGGGAAGAAATAAAAGTATACTTGAGGGACTGGAGAGATAGTTCAGGAGCAGAAGGACTTGAGTTTGGACTCCCAGATCTGATGTAAAACCACCAAGCTGAAATGGCAGTGGCCTACACTTTGGATCCTGAAAGATGGAACCTGGGAAACTCCAGAGCAAAGCACACACAAAAAAAAGGAGGTAGAGTATTGCAGGATTATTCCCAAAGTTACCCTTGAGCGTCCAGAGGCACAAAAAGTACCTTCTGAAAAAGATACACCGGGTGGAGAGATGGTTCAGGAGTTAAGATTCTGTCTCGCAAACAGAAGGTCCAGAGTTTGGATCTCAGGTCTCATGTAAAAATATCAGGCAGAAATGGTGGTGGCCTGCACTTCTGGCTCTAGAGGATAGAGCCTGGGAAATCCCAGAGTGAGTAAAAAGAAGGTAAATGCAATCCAGGATGATTCCATAGGGACACACAGTGCCCTCTGATACACGCACGCACACACACATACACAGGCAAAATAAAAAAAATAAAGATAAAAAGCTATACAGACACACCCACATTACACATACGTACATAGGTACATGGGCAATGAAAAACAAACAAACAAAAAAGTGTACCTGAGAAGGTATATAAGTAGCTATGTAAGACCAATTTAGGAGATTATCAATAAATTCCAAACAGACAGAATTGCTGTAAATTAGAATAAACCCTGAAAAGTCAAGACAATGTGAGCAATTACTACTGTTAACTACATAAATGCATGGAGGTCTCCAAATTTATCCTATGGCAATGGAATCATGGCTTAGTACTACACCTAGTCCCTCATCTTCCCTGCAATGGGCATTGTGTGGAGGAAGAAACAGAAACCAAGCACTCCATGTGTGAAAGAGGAGACTGAAACACAGCTTTACAACTTACAAACCAAAAAGTTAAAAAAAAATAAAGAACCAAAATGTTAAATAGCAATCTAGAGGAAGAAGTGATATTTCTTAGAATCTAGCCTAAGAAAAGAACATAAAGTATAGCAAGAATCCAGGCAGTCATATGTGAACATAGTATTTGTCCATCAGAAAAATGATGATACCACAGAGTATAAGTCAAATAAGTAATTTTCTATTTTTATCTATTTATCATAAAAATAATGAATAAAACTAGTAAAAAGTACTTGAGAGAAAGGAAAGAAAGGAAAGAAAGAAAGAAAGAAGGAAAGAAAAGAAAGTATCTATGAACAAATGGCAGTCATTAAAAAGATCTGTAAAACAATGAATATTTCTAGCATTAAATAGAAAAACAACTCAAAATTGTGCATACAAAAGTAACTATGACAATAAATTTTTAATAAAATTGAAAATAAAAGTCAGAGGTACATGGATCAGCTACCTAGTATATGCAGCTGAAAATGAAGAAGAGACTTTATTGAGAACCAGGTGGAAGGCAGGACTGACACTTGACGTTGTCCTCTGACCTCCACACAGGTGCCTTGGAACATGTGCCTGCAAGCACCCACGCTTGGACGATTCCTATCAAAACCTACTGTGTGCTGTCAGTGTCTAGATGTATGTGGGAAGACACAGGCATGATGTGTATAAATTATGGGCGCTAATATGTGAATGTATCTATACATAAACATTGATAACATTTTTCAATAGAAAATATATAAAAAATGGTTAATTTCGATATTGAAAACATTTCTGTTAGAAAAAGGACTACAGCAAGTTTTGATGAGCTTGGGAAGCTTATGTGCTGTTTAAAATAATACTTTAATAGGAGAATGCTCAATCTTTTTTCTCTCTCTCTCTCTCTTTCTTTCTTTCTTTCTTTCTTTCTTCTTTTTCTTTCTTTCTTTCTGTGTGTGTGTGTGTGTGTGTGTGTGTGTGTCAGAGGGCACCGTGTGTACCTGTGGAAGCCCAAAGGTGATTTCAGTGTCATCCTAGATTGCTTCTTCCTCCTTTTTGCTTTTGCTCTGGGATTTCCCAAGCTCCGCCTTTCAGGGTTGAAGTGCAGGCCACCACCATTTCCACTTGGCATTTTTATGTGGACTCTAGGATCTGAACTCAGCTCTGTTTGCTTTTGAGGCAAAATCTTAACCACTGACCCATCTCTTCAGGCCTCAGTCCTAAACATCAGCCAGACACGGACACTTCTAGAATGTAACCCATCTATAAACAGTCAGCTCATCAAGTGTTCATCTCTCTCAGGCACTTGGAAGCAGGAGTTGGATATTTTCTACTTACCAAGTTATGGTGCTCTGGGACGTTGCAATGCAGTACACCCACAGGGATAAAGGGAACAGAGAAGTTCGGAGGAGGAGGTCCATACACGATGGGAGCACCAGCAGGAGGTGGGCCATAAATCACAGTGCCAGGAGTGAGAGGTCTGCTGCTATTGGGCAAAGGAGGTGGTGGTGCATACAGGGCCATTCCCTGGGGCACAGGAGAACCATCGGGAAGCACGGTATACATGATATATCCAGGAGGCGGTACAAATGGGGATTCCTCTTGATCATCCAGCCCACTTTCTTCATGGCTATCTCCGTCACTGTCTCCATCTGCAAAGAGATCACATGGTATGTAAACAGGTAAATATGTTTAGAGAGAACAGCAGCATTTAGACCAAGATACTGGACATAAAACACAAAACTCTAAAAAAGGTCAGCAGAAGTTGTGAGAAGCAGATCAAAGCACAAATTCAAAACTTTTTCAGCAGCTGATATTTTTGAGTTTTTCTTAGGCCTATCTTGGCTTGTCTTTTCATCCATTAATTAACTAAGCAATCAATTAGATGACTCTTCACAACACATAAAATATAGACAGAGATGTGCTGTGAAATTGGACAATACTCAGAATTTATCACTGCCATGAAATATGATACTAAAATGGCTGTCTATGAACTCCTTCAAGTGACACTCATTCACTAAATGCACGAACTGTACTTAAGCAACAACAGTTACTTACAAGTCGTTTTTTGGGGAGGAGGGGGAATTGAATCTCGAGTCTTATACAACTATCTAAGTGGTAGAGCACTGAGCTGTGTTCCATCTCAATAAATAATTTCTGAATGATTAAGTCACTAGAAAGTAGTAATTTCATTCTGTAGACTAATAGTTCTAGAGCAACTAAGTAATTTGACCATGGCTACACAGCTATCAAGATCCAGGGTTCACCCAGATCTTACTTTTCCCATCAGAGCTTTGGAGGATCAACCTTTAGACAATTTTACCAGGGACAGTTTAATATCATGATTAAGTTACAAGTCTCCACGATGAGAAATATAGGCAAAGAAGCTGCTCATTTATCTTTGAGGAAGAATAGTACAGGAAGAATTCATAAAAGGAGTGTACTCTTACTGAAGGATAGTAAAAACTGCCTTGGGAGATAAGGAAGAAAGATACTTGAGACAAAGGGCTTAAAACATGGAAGTTTGGGGCTGAGGAAGTAGCTCAGCGGGAAAGTGCTTACCAAGTATGTGTGAGACCCTGGGTTCAATCACCAGCATTGAGTTTAAAAAAAAAAAAAAGAAAGCAAGCAAGCTATGGGAAGTAAGACAGGTGAAAGGCCAAAGCAGGATTGCAGAGGATCTCATAGAGTAAAGTAATGACTTTGGAATATGTCTGAAGACTTCAGACAAATAAAAGGTTAAATCGACAAGAGAAACACAATTCCCCTTATGTATGTGATTTACCTCCAGATAAAAACAATTTATGCAACCCACTTCTAATGGGTGAATAGACCCAGTATCCCGAGGCAGGTGGAACTCCACAGTTATCTTTCCCCTCTTGCTGTGGTTTTCTTAGAGGAGTTGAGGCTGTGTATTGTAGCCCCACACCAGAGTCCTTAGTGACTTGGGAACTATGGCTGGAGACCTAAAATAAATGACAGGAAAATATGTCTGTTACAAGTAGAAAGGCTGATTTTGAGAAATGTCAACAACCTAAGCCAAGCTGAGATGTAAGAAACTTGAGAAAACATTTTTCTTTCATGGTTCTTACTTTTCGCAGATAGAAGTGAGACATGATGCAGTGGCATAAACTGCAGCTCCATAGATAGGGCTCGTTTAATCTACATTGCGCTGGTGATCAACACGGCAACATCAGCAAGGTTGGGCACAAAGAAGGGGTACACATGCAATGGCTGGAGTTATGCCTGACTGTTCCGTGAAGGGTTCAAAGTGTGAGGAAAGCAAACAAACCCATCTACTATCTCGTCAGAAACTACTTAATAGCATTCATCTTCAATCCTGGTTTTTGGTACAGTTCTCTAGAAATAAGACTGCAGCAACATCAAAATTTCAACAGCATGTTATTTGGCTGTTTGACAGGTTTTCTCTTAGGCCACAATGCCCCATAAGAAGAAATGAAAACAAATACTTTATAAGTGAATGGATCCTTGGAATTTCTTCTCCCTGAACTCATCTTTCTAGTGGTTGCTCTTGCCTTATCCTTTGGCCAGCAACTAAAGCAAAAGAGACCGACAAACTTTCAAGGGTTGGTTTTCTGCTGTCGTGGGAGCTTGGTGAGGCTTTTTAAAGCTTGACTCCATTATCCCCACTTCCCCGCCTGTGAGTGTGGTCTCCAGATCACACCCAGCTTAGGCTTACAGTGTTTTGCTCTAATTCACAGCACTTCCATCCGCAGCCTGGCTATTCCCAGGATGCTGGTTTGTTTGGACTTCTGGGAAGAAGATTCTGCTATCGGATTCTGGTTAAGATCACAACTGGGTCCCTAGTGTCTGGGCTGCTTCTTTTGACTCCCCACAGTTGACTCCAGCGGGACACCACTTGGTCCCCGTGCTTTCGATGAATCCAGCTTACAGTCCACTTTTCACTTCCCAAGTTCAGGCAGCAAGCTCTAGACCACTGTCTCTTTTCAGTCTTCAGTGCCATCTCTTCTTATCCAGCTGCACTCATCTAGCTCTGGCTAGATCTATCCTTCACTTGAATGAATTCAAACAGCTCACAAAAATCTTGCTTTGGCTATAAGTCTAGCTTCCGTACTCTTCTAATTCTATTATCTACAAGCTTGTTTTTTCATGACCTCAATAAATGGAAGAGTTTTAGTGCCTTTTGAGAGAAGTGTGGCTCAAATCTTTTTTTCTTTCCTTGTTCTCAATACCCCCCTACTCCTGCAAGCAACCTCTTCTATACAAACCATTTCCTCCCTCTTAAAACCTTCCTCCGGCTGCTTAAGTCACCCCACAACCTATGACACCATCCTTCCTGAACATGAGATGTCTCAAGCCAAAACTACCGCTATATGTTCGTCATTGCAGTATTGTAACATTGGCATGGTTCATGAGAGGTTCTGGGAGGATGGGTTGTATCCTTCATCATGGCACCCCAACACAGTCTAGCCCTTGGATTAGACTTCAGTAAGTCCTCAATATTTATTAAAAAGAAATGAAATCTAGGTGCCCACTCTTCGTCTTTCTGAACAGTTCTATACCTGTTTTTAGGCAGCTCTTTGCACTCGAGTCATCGTATTCACTATATGTGTTGGCCATGAAAGGTAAATACTGTCTTCTGCAGGATGCCTTGCTTTTACCTCAAACAGCAAAACCAATGAAGAACCTCAGTGCATGGCTTATCACAGACATGTTCTCTGCACTGATTCACATATTTAGAGAATGAAATGTCACAATTTCTTCAAGAAATTCAATATACAAATTCAGCTCCATGCCCTGCACAATGTCCAACACGTTATTAACCCCACAAAGTCTAGCATTTGCTAAAAGCACCAAGATCCTTGGAGGCAAGGGATTGACAGCCACAGTAGTGCTCCTATGCTTAAGGGGAACACAGGAAAGGGTTCAGGGAAATGCCGCTGGGTCCTTGTATGTCATTGGAGAGGAGGACCCAGAGGAGAGTTTGGCATGCACATTAAAGGATTCTCCAGGGATTGGGGGAGGGGAGGCATAGGGGGGTGGGGAGGGAGGGGTGAGGGGAGGGTGAGCAGAGGGGTCAGGAGGAGGAGGAGGGAGGGAGGGAACCGGTGTACCTATTAAGTTTGTATGAGCGGAGATAATAAAAAATGTTTAAAAAATATACAAAAAAAAAATCCAGCTCCACAGAATTCTTACTTTTGATGATGATGGTGGTGGTGGCATAAAATACCAATAGCCTCGTCTTCTAAAAGGATCTGCTATGCTGCTGATATAATCATTCTGAAAAGAAACTTCACGCCGGAGTTCAGCAATTTCTTCTAAAACATCTTCAAAACATCCTTTGTTATCTGTAAAAGAATTCATCTTAGAAAGCAGGCATGAATTGATGTACTGCCTTTCTCTCCCAACATACAAAAGAGGCTTAAGCCTTTAGGTAATTAGTTTTTGTTAATACTTACAGAACATCCTTCTGTCCATCAATTATGAAGTAATTGACAGAAAGTAACAGATGTGCAAAGATTTCTTTTGAAATTACAATCTATTCCTTATTTCTCTGATTCAAGTCCCTCAAATGCTTTTTAAATTCTTTAACTTATTAAGTAAATGATTATAGCTCTCTAGGTCAGGCATGGAACTGATTTTCATCAATTAAGTACTTGTTCTAAAGGCAGAAAATAAAGCAATTTGATTTTACCACTACAAAACCACCCCAAATTAAAAAGTCTACTAATATGCTTTACCAGTTCCAGTGAGGTCTAGTAAATTCCGAAGCCTTGTGATCTCAGCTCTTTGCCTCTCCATTGTCTCATTCAGTTTCTCGATTTCCAGCACCTGTGAGTTTGCTCCTTTGGAGGCTACATCTGCTTTCTCCATCTCAGACTGAAACTGTTTAAAATACACACACACACACACACACACACACACACACACACACACACACAAGCGAAGTTTTCAATGAATGAATGCTTTTCCAGGTCCTTTACCCTTGCAACTTTATAATACCACAATTTTTATTTATTCTCTCCCAATGAGGAAAATATCTCATTTTTTTTTTTTTGAACTGCACCTTCCCTGGCACTCGGGCTACTGGCAATTGAATGCACTCAGAAGAAATTATGAGAGATCATCAGTGTACCTAAGTCTTTTAGTAACTCAGAAGGAGGGGCTCAGAGTGCCAACACTGACCTGCTCCTCTCTATCCCTGAGAAGATTCTGCAGGAGCTCAATCTCTGCTTCCGCTCGGGTCAGGTCTCTGGCTGCTTGTGCCGCCTTTTTGCTGAACTTCTCTGCTTCTTGCAACTCCTGCTAGGACAGAGCATGGGAAGGACGCTGCTACCACAGGAGCCCCGCATTCTTTCTTCCTCTCCCAGTGACTCCTATGATTTGATCACATCCCTGCCTGGTTTACCAGGGACTTGTAAAGAATAGCACGTCCACTCTCTCTGATCCTGTTCTCACTGCTCAGCAGCCTGACCGTCCCCAATAGGGGCCCAAGTATGCAGGGTGCTGCACGAGGAATAAAGGCTCTTACTTCACTTCTCCACAGCCCCCTATGGGTGCATGAATTCTCATTAGATTGTTCTTTTTCCCTCCTATGATTTATTCTTATTAAAATCTGCATCCCACAGGCACTATAGCAATCATTATTTCAGCTTCCCAACAGTACTACGAGGTAGTTTCACACAACTACACAAGATGAAAATTTTGATATTAAAAGGGTTTATATGGCAAGGCTTCAAAACCTTTTCCACGTACATATTGACAGTGATTTCCCTTGACCCTTTTGGAAAGGGATAACTGTTTTACTTAACAGTTCCTTTCAGAATGCAATAGAGTACAGAGTCCATAGCAGCCATAATAAATTCTTATAAATTATGATGGAAGGAATATAATCTTCATGTCTCAATAAAAAGGTTCATAGTGGCAGATGAGGTAGACAAAGTCTGTAACAGGAGATCAGTAATACAAGCTGCTGTATTTTCTGATGGCAGCAGGACTGGAAGAAACGTGCTCTGACCATATGCACTAACCTCTGCTCGCTCTTGGTTAATTTTCATAACAGTTCCATGCAGAGACTTGAGCTGGTCTTTGGCAATGGTGAGCTCAGCTGTAGCTAGTTTATCAGAAGCAGCCACGGCTTTCTTCAGACTTTTCAGTTCTTTATCTAAACCAAGGAACTGCTCCTGAGATTTGGCGTCTTCGTGTTTCTTCTAAAACCAAAGAACCATTATTTAAACAAATGCATCATTTGGTGGTAATAAACTAGGATGTCAACTCCAGGAGAGCAGGACTCTGCTACAGGCCCCAATGTCTAGAACAACATCTGAAATATAGTAGGTACTTGACCAATAGACATCAGGTAAATAATATCAAAAGACAATCTTTTTAAAATTATTTATTCAATTGTGTGTGTGTGTGTGCGTGTGCATGTGCGTGTGTGTATGTGTGTCTATGTAGAACCACGGGCGAATTTGAGAACCACCATGGACCGCCTCCACCACCTCCTTGTTTACTCTGCCCTGGGATTCACAGGTTCCGCCCACCAGGACCAGAAGTGCAGACCACCCCGGCTTCCGCCTGGCATCTATATGTGGGGTCTAGGATCCGAACTCAAGACCTTCCACCTATAAGGCAGAGGTTTAATTCCTGAGCCACCTCTCCAGCCCCCAAAAGACAATCTTTTTAAAGAATATTTTCTTAGTTAATCTCAATGACTCTAAACTCATTAATTCATCAAAAAACACTTCCTGGCACTGTCAACAATAAATGGATAGACAAGTCTTCAAAATTACTGAACCACTCCTGGTATGTGATGACAAAGACAGATCTTGGCATTTTGGGGAGACTGAAACCAGCAGCACAGACTGAAATGGGCAAATTATGCAGCTCTCCGGGCTTCAGAACTTCTGTCTTTAAGAACGGAGATACAGAGAGAAGAGGTGACTACAGCTGAATTCCATTCTAGAAAGACTATGTTGGCTGCTCTATGGAGCCAGTGCCGTGTACAGTGCAGAAAACAGGAGGTAGCTAGACTTGGTGGTATCAGACTAGAAGAGAACAGCAGACATGCGGAGGAAAGAGGCTCTAACAGTGACCTAGGTGGCAAGCTCGCCGGTGGAAAGGGGAGCAAATGTCCAGCTGGCTGTGTTGATCCTGATAGTGATTTTTTTTTAAAAATCTCTTCAAGAAAACCTAGTATGTGCAGAAGTAAAGAAAGCAGGTGACCTCAAGAGAAAAAGACAAGGGACTAGAAGACATTAAAAAAGAAAGAGGCTTAGTGTAAGCCATGAGATTTAAGCCAGACAAGCAGGAAAGTAGAGAAAGAAAGGATTTAATAGAAAAAGGTAGAGCTGAGGAAGAAGCAGCTCAATGAGGCTGAAAAACTGTCAGCATGGAGGTGACAATGAGAGAAGAGGTTATACTCCAAGCAGAATACTTCAGTTTATGATTTCCAAAGTGACCAGTAAACTAGCTGAACTTGACAAGACACAGGACACGACAACTGAAGTGTAGAAATTCCACCAGAGAGGCCAGAGTATTAGAAAGGAGGACGAGTTTAAAACTAATTTTCCATGTGTGACGGCTGCTGTTTTCAACCTCACAGGATATGGAACACTTAGGAGACAAGCCTCCAGACAATCTGTTACAGATTATCTAGCATCTGGGCACGCCTGTGGGTGATATTCTTGATTAGGTTAATAGGGGAAGACCCCCCAACTGTGAGTGGCAGTAGTCCCTGAGGTCCTGGGCTTCATAAAGAGAAAGCTAGTGAGCACGCACATTCATCAATCTGTTTTCTAACTATAGATGCAATGTGACCAGTCGCTTCCCTGCCACAATGGATGATGGTATTTTCAAGTCACGATAAACCTTTCCTTTCTTCTATTCTAAAGTTACTTTTGCTGGTATTTTATCACAGCAACAAGAAAAGTAGCTAAGATACTAATGATGTGCCCAACTGTGCAAGGGGTTTCTAAGGTGATAAATTCACTGCATTATCATTTGTTAAGTTCTCCTAAGTGACCCTAAAGTTTAACCTTCACATTTCCTTCTATATACATGACACCTGATTCAAGAACAAGCATCTAGGTCTTGGCCAGGTTCAGCACTGTGCTGGCAATGCAGACAGAAGTGGATGTGGACCTTGCTCCTCTCACTGACTTGCCACTAGGAGAAGAACCAAGGGAGGTAGGTACTTAGGCGCTTTACTTTCCTTGCCTTCCCACCTTTTTCTCTAACTCGTGGAGTTGAGCTAGAATTCTTTCCTTCTCTTCATCAGCTTCCTGTAATTGAAGATCTGTAAGGCCTTGGATTTCTTCCATACTTTTTAGATTTTCTTGTAAACAGTGAATTTCATTCTCCAACTGTTGGATTCTTGCCTTATGTTGTCTTTTATCAAAATTAATCTGTGAAGAAATCAAGTTTCATATATGAATTTTTTCTTTTTGAGGTAAGCTCTTCCTCTGTAGACCAGGCTACCATGAACTTCTAAGCTTCCTACTACTTCTTGAGTGCTGGGATTACAGGATCATGCCTTACAAGAATTTTCTTTTAAAAGCAAAGTGTTTTAAGCAAAATAAAGACTTATTCTAGAATTATCTTTGCCTTTATATAAAATGGAATAAAAGCCTGTACTAGGGAGCTACCAGAGATGTATTTATTTTGTTCTCTATATTTGAATGCTCAGCTAATTAAAGCAAACCAGATTAGCAATGTGACATGTATCTACCCATCATAAAACATCGCTCACAAGATGTTTCCAAATCAAGGAAAACAGTGTAACAAACAAGTTTGACTTGGACATTAATAACCATCTTCATGATAGGACTTAAGTCACAACTATCTAGACTTGTTAAATGAGGGAAACTACAACAGTTATGCTAAATTTACCTAAGGGAACATTGTAGTTTACTAAAAAAAAAAAAAAAAAAATCAGTATTGCCAAAGGCTGCCCTCCAGGCCCTTTCTTACTCTTGCTTCAAGGGCTCTTTCGCAGGCCTGCCTGAAAGCCTCTTGTCCAGTTGCCAATTTCTCCTGCTGGAGGGCCATTTCTTCGTGCAGTTTCCTCTCTCGAACTTGTGCTTCCTTTCTTTCCCACTGGGAGTGTGCAAGGATTTCACTGAATTGTTTCTGTAAATCTGCAAGACTTTTCCCTATGACATCTGAAGAACTATGGATTCTGACAAGGAGAAAAAGGAAGACAGTACAAACGTTGACAATTTATTTTTGATGCTGGATGTAAACATGTTAACTTTAATGCAAGAGAGCAAAAACAGTTGAGCAAAGGGATTGGCGTGGATCTGTGGCAATTCTTTAGTACATCCTAAGTGCTTCTCATGTTATTCAATCACTACTGTTACTCTGAAACACAGAATCCTATCAGGCTAAGAATAAATGCTCATCTAGCTGAGAGAATCCTGTTTTTCCATGTACTTGCTATCCTGCTTGAAATGAATAATGTGAGTCTTCTTCCTGATCGAATACAGTTAACATTCAAAAAATGCAAATACTTTTATGCTTTATTTAAATAAATATCAAGAGTATACAACATCTACAATGTTAGAAAAACCGTGAAAATCAGAATTAAACAATTTTATATCCCAATCTTTCAGACACATCATAAAGAGAACCTTCAAGGGTGGTGAGATGTCTCAGTGATAAAGGTACTTGCTTCCAAACCTGATGACCTCAGTTTAATTCTGTAGCCCACATGGTAAAGGAGAGAACTAATTCCCATGGACTGTCCTTTGACCCCCACATGTGTGCTGTGGCACAAAACCCCATGCCCAAGATAAAATTAAAAAAAAAAGGGGGGGGGACCTTTCTCAAAGAAATCAGACAAAGAGGGAGGTGACACTGTCACTGACCTTCCTCACAATCCTCAGAAGTCCCACTCTTACCTCATTTCCCCAGCTCCTACTTTCAGTTTTCTCCTTAGCTCCTCGACACGAGCTGTCACTTCTTCTGGATGAATTAATCCATCAACCACATGATTAAGGTGATTCTGGAAATCTTTAAGCTGCTGTTTTAATAGGTGATTGTCATCCTATGGCGCGTATAGTGGAAAGTATGTTACTTGACAGCATATGTTCACAGCTAACAAATAACAGACCTATCTTGACCACAGAACTAAATTCAGATGGTGCCTCTTTCAAATGAAAAGAAATAGTTAAAATATACCCAAATTATAAAGAAAAACATTTCTATATCCTAAGTTCCTGATTCTATTTTGAATACCTGTAAAACCTGAGCACTTAATCTACTTTAAAACCAACATAACATTCCCAACTCTGATGGAGAATCTAAAATGGTAACTAATATGTTTTTAAATGCCTGTGCTATCTAGAGTCCTTTTATTTGTAAGCTGTTCTTCCCCATCACCTTGAGGCAACCTGACCATAGATGCCCATTCTCCCTCCTACTGTTTTCAACTTTAGAGAGAGACTGGACTTTGAATTTTGATCTCACCCGGGCCCACACACTAGCAGTATGTATGATGCTGTTCTGACACTGGGTGGAGACATGAAATCATGGTCCTAGTAAAGCCAAGCTATCAGGAGGTAACAACCCAGTCAAGATTTTATTATAAAAAATACTTTAAACTAAGATGACTCTGTCAAGCTGTACACTAATATAACATGTTTTAAGTACATTTATGTATGATAGCATGTTTGGCAAATTAAATATATTTTAATACATTTTCAATTTACAATGATTTATCACAGGAAATAATATCATCATAAATCAAAGACCATCTGTATTACCTAATTCTGGCCATGAGTGATCTAATTCAGGGTCAGCCAACTATTGACTAGGCCAGATAAATAGCTTTTAGTCTCTCCATAGAGAATACAGCAAGTCTATATAAGAATCAGGCACGAAATGATGCATGAGCTAAAGATCTAGTGCTCATGCTGGACCAAATATGATTTACAGAGAATTAGGGAAGGAGAAATGAGAGAGATGTATAATCCTGAAAGACTGATATGTGACTTTGATTTCTAGCGAGCTGTCTCTTGAGCTAGCATGAGCTCAGTAATGAAATGATTTCTGAGAAAGACAAATACAGCATGTGTGTTAAGCTGCAGTCTCTATAGCAGGAAGCCAGCCAGGCCAAGCAGCCAAAGGACTTAATTATAACTAAAGTAGATCCACAGTAAGTGACAGGCTTTGGAAAGCTGACTTCAGATTTTATCTTCGAGGCAAAAATCTCTGAAGTTTTTCCGTGCTTTTTTTTTTTTGTAAGAGATGTATAATGAACCATTTATAGGTGAAATAAAGACAAGAAATTTTTCTTTAAAATGTTTTAGACAAGGAAAAATAGTAGACAATTATATACATTAGGCGATGGACAAAAGGTCCTAAGAATATTCTGCTTCTCACAGGTTCACCTCATAGTACAAGCACGACCATGTTCATAGCAGCACTGTTTACAATAGCATAGTCATGGAATCAACCCAAATGTCCAACAGTTGACGAGTGGATAAGAAAAATGTGGTACATCTATACAATGGAGTACTACTCAGCCATCAAAAATGATGAATTACTGGAATTTGCCGGGAAATGGATGTCATTAGAAACAATTATATTAAGTGAAGTATCCCAGACCCAGAAAATTAAGCGCCGTATGTACTCCCTAATAGGTGGCTCCTAGTACCAAACCCACCCAGCCCACCTTGAGACACTCAAAGATAAATCTATGTAATACCTACAGTAATTGCAAGGATTATGAACAGGAAGGATGGGGTTGGAGGGCCACACCAGAAACAAGGAGAGAGAGGACCATATTACAGCAGAGAAAATAGGCCTCCATCAAGGACTGCAAGTAAGTAATGAGACACCTGGTTAAGTTCTCAGACGTTCGTTCCTGATCATTTACAACTAAGGGAGTATGATCTCACCAGAAGGAGAGGGCATACAGTCTGGCAGATAAAAAGTAACCATTTTGCAAATGGGTGATTGACCCCTCCCTCACTGAGGTTTCCTACTTTTATTACATCTACCCTTGAATGTGCTCTTATAACAAGACTCCAGTTTAACAGCTTTTTGTCTCTGGCCAGGGGGTGGCATACAATGCCTTCAGGATGGAGTGAAGGGCATTGCAGGAGCAGCAAAACTGCAAAAGAAAATCAACAAACCACAATCCAGAACTTCAGAGACTCTATATCAATCACTTAGAACTAGGCCAGACTAATCTCTCCCCATCCTGAAGCTCGGGGAAATTTGCGGAAGAGGGGGCGGTAAGATTGTAAGAGCAAAAGGATGGGAGGAACAATGATTTGCAAGATACTCCACACAAGTTAGGGCTGAAGCAATCATAATTAGACTTTGCATGCCCTGCGCAATGTCCAACACACTATTGACCTCACAAAGTCTAGCATCTGCTAAGGCACCAAGATCCTTGGAGGCAAGGGATTGGCAGCCACAGTAGTGTTCTAAGGGGAGCACAGGAAAGGGTTCAGGGAAATACAACTGGGTCCTTGTACGTCATCAGAGAGGAAGGCTCAGAGGAGAGTCTGGCATGCACATTAAAGGATTCTCTGGGGATTGGGGGGGAGGCAGTGGGGGATGAGAAGGGAGGGGTGAGGGAAGGGGGAGCAGAGGGGTCAGGGGGAGAAGGGAGAGAGGGAAGTAGTGTACCTATTAAGTTTGTATGAGCAGAAATAATAATAAAAAATGTTAAAAAAAAGAATATTCTGCTTCTGTCATTATTTGAAAACTTCCATAGTTTAAAAACCCAAACACACATACACATATTCTCTCTCATATATAAGAATGCGAAATACACATTTCTTATATTTGCTCCAGAAATTTAAAGGATGACAGTAAAAAGTAAGATTTCCTTAAACTTAAGAGAGTATTTGTGTGGTTTAGTTTTAATTTGTCATAAACTTCCCTGCTTGTGTTTTTGGAAGTCTTTCCCTAAACTACATAAACAGCATGTCTACCTCTCATGTAACATCTAGCACTTCAGCTAGCCAAGCATCCAAATTCTTGGTTCAGGAGCTTGTCTTCTTTGAGACAGTTACCTGAAAATCCTGTATATGTCTACTTCTGCAGTTTGCTGGACAGATTATTTGTGAAAATAGCTAGGAAAATATTCTGTGAGGACTATGAAAATATTACGTAACATATTCCTGTCAAATACAAAATGACTGTATTAAATAGCACTCTTTCTGAGGAGACAGGGAAAACTGTTTACAAGTAAGAAACCTTAACTGACTATAGTTAAATTCACAAATAACAAGATACTACAGTGGAAGAGGAATGCACTAGTCTAATAGTTTAAACACAGTCTGATGACATATCTGTGTCTATGAAAAATCCAAAGCATTGCTTTTATCCATGAGTTTACATGCATAGTGTTTAGTATTCACACTGTCTCCATTTCTTTACAACATGTTACCTTAAAACCAGGGACAGAGGCTATGGCACTGTTCTACCCAGAGTTCTTCTTTCACCTAATAATTCAAGTAGCTACTACATGTAGAACAGGTTGTTTGATGCCTGACTGAAGACACCATTATCGTCAGGTGCCCAATGCATGAATATATGCTAAGAGAACAAATCTCTACCTGCAGCTGCTTAAGTTGCATGCGGAGCTCAATGTTCTCTTGCTCCTTTTCTTCTGAGAACTGGGCCTTTCCAAGGGCTTCCTTGAGGGACTGTCTTTCCTTCTCAAGTTCTTCTTGAAGTGCTGATTGTTCCAACTATTATCAGAGGAAGCAATGATATAAAAAAGCAAAAAGTCATAATTTATGATCCCAAAAGACATCACACACAAATAGATACACACAATCCTTGCTAACTATAATTTTACATTAATATTTTGAAAATTAAAATTTTGAGATATGTTTTCCATGTGACTTTTAATGATTAACACTGAAAGAAGAAGAATGAGCATCAGAATCACCTCAACTTGGACATCCCCCCTCAATTTTCCAGGGAAGTCCCGCACACCTACTTTTAGAAACAAACTGTGGAGTTCTGAGAAGCTGGCTCAGTGGCTAAAGCACGTGGCTGTGTTAGCAAGAGGACCAGAGCTTTCCAGAACAAAGGTAATGCCAAGTAGGTGTGGTATTCCACCTGTACTTCTAGGCTTGAAGGAGGATTCCAGAACAAGATGGCTAGACTGAAGTAATAAGTGGAAGAGGCACTGGGGAAGATTTTCATATCAACCTTGGGCCTCCACATGTGAACACTGATACACACACCCATGCTCTGAACACACATAGGCACAAAAATGAAAAGAAAAAAAGCAAGGGGTTGAAATGACAAGTTGAGGAGTGGAGTTCAAATCCTCAGAACTCACATAAAAGCCAGGCAAGGGAGGAGGCTGCCTGCAGCCCCGGGACTCAACAGGCAAAGACAGGGGACTCCCAAGGCAAACTGGCTAGGTACCTGAGCCAGTTGGTGAGCTCTGGATTCAACTGAGAGACCCTGCATTAATAATAACACAGCTAACATCAATTTAGGCCTCCACATACAAGTGCATATATGTGCACCCAAACCTTTGAGGCCATATGGAAATACACATACAACACACATGCAGGCACTTACACAGATGTATGCACATGCCAAAAGGGGGAAAACCATGGTTCTCAATATCTGTATCAAAATCATGGTGTGCTATCTGTAAAAATGCAGATACAGTAAAACATGGAGGTACCTACCTGTTGCAGCACTCAGGAGGCTCAGGTAGAAGGATTCAGAGGTTGACTTACACTACATAGTGAGGTATGGTTGCAAAGAGTCAGAAAAGACAAGACCAAAAAAAAAAAAAAAAAATCAAATACAAGTGTGGGGCTAGAGAGACAGTTCAGGGGTTAAGACTGTGCCTTAAAGGCAGAAGGACCGTGGTCCCCAGCACCAACAAAACAAAAACAAACAAACAAAAAACCCCAAAACAAAATAAAACAAAAAACACAAAAATCAAGGGAAAACAGAAGGACCTGAGTTTGGATCCCAGATTCCATGTAAAAATGCTGGGTGGAAATGGTAGCAGCTTGCACTTCTAGCTCTAGATAGTGAAGCCTGGGAAATTGCAGAGCAAAAGCAAAAAGGAGGTAGAAGCAATCCAGGATGCCTCCTGAAATAACCCTTGGGCCTTACAGGCACACACAGTGCCTTTTCACACACACACACACAGACACACAGACACACACACACACACACAAAGTGTTACAAGTGATTTCATACAAGTAAATAAAGTGTATCAGATGTTCTGTGCTTCATAGTCTCAATATGTGGCTTGAAGACCAAACCTGGTGCTAAAGGGTGGAGCGCTTCCTTCAATACCAAATGAATTGATTAAAAAAAAAAATCTAAGCTCTTATACCATTTTATCAAGATTTATTAAAATGGGGAAGTAATTAATTAACATATATTATCTTTTTATTTCAAATTAAACTGACTAGGAAAGAGTCTAATGAATGTCACTTAGAAGTTTGATTTACTATTAAAAATATGTATTTACAGTACTTTACTTTCTACAACCTCTGGTTCTCTGTCACTGTAATTTGTCAACTAAAAAAATAAAGCTAATGTTCTTGAAAACTGTAATATTGACAACTGGCAAGACACTGATACTTCGTAAGTAAAAGAATGTAACATAATTACTATATAGGTTAGTTTTCAGTTCTTTTTCTAATCACACAAATGCTCTTTTACATGTACTTTTGAGATTCGGACTATCTAAGTAGCTGGGCATGGTGGCAGATCTCTGTCATCTTAGCACTAAGGAGAGGAGGACAGGAATCTGAGACCAGCTTGGGCTAAACAGCAAGACCCTGTCACAAAAGACAGACAAACAATAACGGACACTTCCAATATGGTCTTATTTCATTTTCATATGCTCACCACACACACTGACCCTTCTCATGTGCCAGACACTGAGAAGATGGAAGCAAGACTATATAATCTGAGTATTTACTGAGCTCTGAGTTGAACTTTGGGGTTGGGATAGAGGCTATGTAGACAGCTGATCATCACATTCAGGGAAGATTGCTTGACTAAGCATAGATTGGAGGAAGACCAAAGTAGAGTCTCAAACCCAGATTTTCAGCAGGGGAAAGGAAAGTGTGGGTGGGCTTCCTACTAAAGATTTGGTCTCTTGGCTAATAATCTGAACAAATTGCATTTTTAATCTGATAGAATGCACTATGCTGTCCTTCACCAACCTTTCTGCTATTATCTTTTTCCTTATTTCCCCATTTATCTTTTGCCCCTGATGTCTAGAATCTTGGAGATTTGTAGCACTTTGCTCTAGATCACTTACTGTTCCCTTCTCCCACAACCCACTTTATGACCACTTGCTAATCACCCTTCAAGCCACATCCAAACACCATTCTAAAGTATGTGTCCCTAACTACCTGTCCTCAGAACCTGTCCCTTTTTCTTATCTGTTTCACTTGCTGGACAGGGCAGGCCTTTGATAGCTAGTGGGTATTAGAGGAAAAACTTTTTCTCTGATTCAGAAGTGTAACAAACTAGTGATTCTCTTAATTAATCATTGTTGCAGTTACTCTGCATGTTGCCAATAAATTCAGACCAAATGGCTTTTAGGGGAATAAAGGATTTTATTTTCTCTTACAATAGTCCAATTATAATTCCTTGTCTAGATTGGTAGGAGAGCCCACACCAACACTAAGGGCCTGGGGAACTGGTCACATCAGATCCATGGGGCTGCTGAGAGGGGCGATCTTCATTTGCCAGATCAGAACGTCTGACCAAGTATATAAAAGGGCGCCAACTTCCTTACAATGCTCCCTTCAGCCTATCCACATGCCCAGGGACTAGTTCCATCTACTAAGGGCTGGGTTTCTCCATCAGTCAATCTCCTGCAGGCTTGCTCGGGGCTTAACTCAACCACTGATTCTCTACAAATGCACCCAGAGCTTGAACCCTCAACTGTCAGGGTGACACCTGTGCCTAACTATGACAATCACACAAAGAAATAGCAAACTGAAATTTAACATCAACTTAAAAAGAAGCCTGGGAAATCCCAGAGTGAAGCAAGGAGATAGACGTGATCCAGGATCGGTCCCAAAGTCACCCTTGGTTCTTCACAGGGACATACAGTACCCTCTATCAAACACACACACACAGTAAATATAATAAATAAATTATAAATAAATAAGAATAAATAAAAATATAAAAAAATAAAAAAGAAGTCTCTTAAAGCTATTTTGAGAAAGGAAAATTAAAAATTATTGGGCTGGAGAGGTGGCTCAGGGGTTAAGCCTCCGCCTTGCAGGCGGAAGGTCCTGAGTTCGGATCCCAGATCCCACGTATAGACGCCAGGCGGAAGCGGGGGCGGCCTGCGCTTCTGGTCCTGGTAGGGCGGAGCCTGTGAATCCCGGGGCAGAAGGAGGTGGAGGCGGCCATGGTGGTTCATGAATCCGTCCGTGGTTCTACACATACACACACACACAGACATACACACACGCGCGCACATACACACGCACATGCGCACAGTTGAATAAATAATAATAATAAAAAAATTATTGAATATTAACTACCAGGTGCTTTAATGCTTATCATCTCTTTTATCCTCTTTACCATCTGCATTAGATAGACAGGGATACTGTTTGAACTCAGAATGTCGGATTCCAAAATGTGCCCTTCCTATCACTCTATATTCATTACATGAAAAAGTATTTAAGACATATATAAAAGGAGCTAGAAGTGGTGGCTCACAATTACAATCCCATGGCTGCCATGAGTTCTAAACCATTCTGTGCGACCATGTCTCAAAACAACAAAAAAGAGTACATGCAAAGGAAAGAAGGATATCTGAAGGCACAAGCTACTTAGTTTCTGGCTGGCAGAAGCCCCTACGCACCTGAGTTAGCTTTGTGAGTTTGTCCAGTTCTTCCCTCAGCTGGTTGGCTTGTGCCTCTCGTAGCCTCAGCTGAGCCTCTAGCTCAGCTTCATAGGCACTGAGATCTCCTTGAGTTTGCTGCAAGGATGCATTCACCTCATGCTGTTCCTGGAGAGCACTTTCCAGCTCTGCGAGCTCCTGGAAGCATTCAGGGTGTGAGTGCTACTTAAACATCTGCAAGTCATTGTAACTAATTTGAGCACCAATGCTGGCCGACCAGCTGCTGCTGACTGGCACAGAACAGTTTTCATTTTCCACACTATGAAGTCTTGGGTTGTGTACATCTTGACTAAATGCTAGCCCAACATATTGTTTTCCAAAGTAACCACTTGTGTGATACTTTCAATGACTCTGAGGACAGGACTGAAAAAAAATTTTTTTAAGATGAAATTCAAGATTGGTCTTTGTTCTCCCATTCATTGTTCCATTATATCTTTACATAGCTATACAAAGCAACTTACACAGGTTATAAATAAGGAACTGGAGAATAACCACCTCTGTATATCATATAGCATTGTGCAGCTAGAAAAGGATATAAAGTAAGGTCAGCCTTGGTTACATTGTAATATATTGTTTCAAAAAAAAGTTTAAAATTACATCTCCTGAGCCTGATAATTATTCTATGATCACAATGGAAAGATGTCTTGTTTACAGAAATCAAAAGCTGAAATATTTAGGAATGATGGAATATAATGTCTGTAATTCTCAAGTGGTTTAGGAAAAACATCTAAAAACATACAAATCATGTAAAATTACATATGAGATAAAATAAAGTTGGCAAAATATTAATTGGTGGCTGAAAGGAGGGCAAATGTGAATGAAATGATTTTTTTAAAAAATGTTTAAGAAATAATAATTAGATAACACTAATACGTTGGCAAGATGACAACCTTATGTGATAGGTAGTTCTCTATTGCTGGTGAGAGTAGAACTATGGAGAATCACAATGGGGAACATCTGACAAGATCTAGCACACACTCACTAATCCACATACTTCACTATCAACTGGCTTTCCAGCACTGTCATAAAATACTTAAGATGATCAACTTCAAAAAGTTTTTTTTTTTTTTTCTTGTGGCTTTGGAGGTTTTAGCCAATGGTCATTGTCCTTGTTGCTTTGGGTCAGCAACAGAACACTCGATGGTGGGAGTACATGATGAAAGAGGCCTATTCACTGTGTAGTGGCCAGAAACAAAGAGAAAGAAAGAGAGTCCCACTGACTCCTTCAATGTTGTGTCCTTGCTGATCTAACTCCCTAACTAGACCTGACCACATAAAGTTCCAACCTCTCCCAGTGTCACCACACACTGGGGCAGAACCTTTCATACATTAGTCTTTTAGAATCCCCTATAGAGTATCCTCGCTAAAGATGTGTGCGAGAATACACATGTAGCATTGACTGAAATAGCAAAAGACTGGAAACAACCTAATTGTCCCTTAAAGGAGAATGAATAAATAACTTTTACTTATACAGAATCATAGGATGCTCTATAAATTATAAAAATAAGCAAAGCACAGCTATGTATCAATGTGCATCAATTCTCAGAAATATAAATATGAAAAGCAAAAGGAAGTGCCAAAGAATATGTACACTGTGATAACTGTTATCTAAGTCTTAAAAGCATAGAAAACAATAATACATGTTGTTTATGGAGGTTCATATTTTTATTATTATAATAAAACAGATATTCAGAAAAACAATAACCAGTTCAGGGTTCTGTTCCCTTTGGAAGGAATACCACAGAGGTTTTCAAATATATCTGCAATATTTATCTCCTAAGAGCTGGACTATGACAATGTAGCATTAAACTTATTTTTGATACGTCTTATATCAGATAAATTTCACAATATTTAAAAATATTAATTTGTATTTCTGGAGGTAGCTCTACTGAGCATGAGATTTGGAAATCTGTGATTCTGGTGGATGCTAAAGTTTGCCAAACAACTAAAACAGTGCAAGTGAAAACCCCAAATGGATGGGCAACAAATCAGATATGGAAAGACTATGTCTATCCTGTTAGCTGTAATGAAATAACAAATTATCAAGCAATAACAGTAAGATAAACCTTGTTGATCTTATAATTTTGTTGCATAAACAAGCATTTCAGACAGCATTTTGAGTAGATAAAATTTATTATTCTTTCACTATGGCAACAAAACCTTTGAATGATAGAAAAAGAGCTAAAATAATCTTCTGTTTCTTATAATGGAAAAAAATCATATGAGAAGGAAGAGTAGAAAGAAGAGGAGGAAGTGAAAAGAAAATAGAAGCAGCTGTCACCTCCAACTTTAACAAGAAAAACACACATCAAATAGCCACTAATAGTTTTTGCAACTCACAATCCCACTGTTTCTAACCTTTCACCTAAGTTGTATTTCTAAAGTTAAAACAGAAAGAAACGAATCGTACCTTCCTCATGTTTTCTGCATCCTATGGCAACTACTTCCAGTTCATCCCTCTCCTGCTTGACTTCTGTCAACCTCTGCAGCAGCGTCTCTTTCTCATCCTGCAGCTTCCTGCACTCATTCTGGGCTTGAGTGGCCTGGCCTTTGATCGTCCCCAGGTATTCTTGTAACCCGCTGATGACACCTTCTAAATCCTTCTTCAGAGCTTCATTAGCTGCTATCTGGCCTGTGCAAGGCAGAAAAAGAATGATGTATATTTCAGAAGTACTGCTTTGTCTCTACAGCAATTTGTTACTAGGCTAGGATGAAATTCTGAACCTCTAATTATATCCTGTGTTATTTGTTTCAAGACATAATGACAATTTCTTCTCATTTTCTATAGTACAGAAATATTAATACAATAAGACAGGTATAAATATGAAAAATACAGAACATTTAACTCATTTTTGTAAAAAAATTCTAATTTTCAAGTACCATAATAAAAAGTGTCCAGTAAAATAAGTTCAATATATAAGATCAAGATTAATCAAAAAATGGCAACGTGTTACCTAAAGACAAATAAAAAAATAAAAAAATTTAAAAAGAAATAAAATATAATAAAAATAAACTAAAATAAATAGAAATAAAAAGTAAATAGCAACAAAATAAAATAAATAGAAAATAAAAATAAATAAATAGAAAAAGAAAAGAAATAAAGCATTTTTTGGGCATATGCTATGATGCAGGATACTTTATGAAAACTATTTATTTTGAAAACTCTCTTTTAATTCTTCCAACAACTGATTATCAAGATAGAAGGACCTTATCTAAGGTGACAAAGCAGTACTTTAGTATTTCAGCAAAATAGAGACCAGGTCCTTTTCTTTACACACTGAGTTGAGCTCTAATGTCACTGCCACAGCCTTCAACAGCGGGAGTCTCCTCCCACATTAAAAGAATTTACTCCTTTAGATTTATCTTGTAAAAGTGGACCCTAAATTTCTTTCTACACTGTTTTTCTAACTAAACACTGAAGCTCCTGATGCCAAGGGGCTCCCAAAGGCTTTTCTGGAAGACAATCAATCACATGGTCAACTTTATCTTGAGCACATACTGACATCTTGACTCACGAAACAGAATGACTTTACCCACTACTCACCAATGCAACAAGCTACACTACTAGAAATCACTTTTAACTTTATTAAACATCTTTTGGCTAGTCTGTAAAACTTCTCTGTCAAACACTGCTAACAGTTGAACCATATTCAGCTAACGTCTGCATTAATGACTGTCTACCACAGAAATTATTCGCCTTTAATCACACTTAAATTCTTACCTTCAGTAAGCTGTTGTTCAAGGTCCTTAATCTCTTCTGTCTCTTTGGCAATTCTGGAAAGTATCTCATCCAAACGGCTTTCAAGTTGATTGTATTGCTTGTTCATAATGTCAAGCTGCTGTTCTTTACCTCTTTTCTGGGCCTTCATATGGGACTGAATTTGGGAAATGAAACCTCAAGTTCTTTAAGCGCTTAAGAAAATAATAATTTTTAAATAGCATTTTTTAAAGGTAGAATAGAAAGTATAATGTGGAGGCTACATCTATTCCACTTGATGTGGAAAGTGTATCTCCTCCACCTTACAAATGAGAAAACAGAGCAGGGGGCTGTCAAACAATTGTTTCAAGGATGCAGCTAGTAGTGACATAGAAGAAGACAGTGCTATTTGCACAGAATTAAAATGTGTCTTTTAAAAAAGGTTTCCTGAAAAAAAAAAAAAAAAGGTTTCCTGAACACTGATTATACCAACATGCAGTATATTTACAGGAAAAGACGAAAAATGTACAATGTAAAACGTTAACAATGATTCTATTTGGGTGGAAGGATTGCACGAGATTTTTTTTCTTATGAGCATTTCTAAATTTATGAAACTTTTAGACTGTTATCACATTAAGTAATGCCTTTTTAATCTGAAAAAGTACATCAAATGTACTTTAAAAAGGTTTCTTAGAGGCACGAGATAAATAAATACTTGCTTAGAATTCAAGTTTATTTACAACTTCTTATCTAATTTTTTTGCATTTATTTTACTTCCTGGCAGCACTGGGGATTGAATCTAGAGTCTAAAGACAGCAAGGTTAAGTGCTCTTGTGCTGAGCTCCAACCCAACCCTAACATTTTGCTTTTAGATGTAATAAACTGGGAGCTAAAAGGTGTTCAAAGAGCATTTATCCTAATGAGTCTCCATGTGGAAAGTGGTTGAGAGACATTCTCTACATCGCCATCCATGCAGCCCTCACACATACACACACACACCCTCTTGTTCCCCGATAATTATGGCATTAGAGAGCCACTCTAATGGAGGGAGTGAATTATATTCCTCAGGTGTGCTGAGGAAGACTGAAAATCAATGACCTAGTCTACTCCTTCATTTTACAAACAATAAATCGGAATCTATGATCCATCAAATGACTTGTCCCTGGTCTCCTTAGGCAACTGTTCATATGGAGACAAAATAATTCCCCAGGGAAATTTGCCCTTCTACTGATCTAACCCTTACCTCTACAGCTCTAAACCTACTCACAGGACAGAAAGAATATAATAACTGAGGAATAAGTTATCGGAAGCAAGAATTGTTCTAGAGTGTGAACAAAAAAAGTCAAGGTTTTCAAGTCTAATACCCATTTGATTTTAAAATCACATCCCTCAATTTTTTCCTTTCAAACACAAGAAAGACGGAATTTCTACATTTTTGAAGAATAAATGAGTAGCGATTTAATTAAAAGGCTTGTATTTTACTGCTGGTAAACTTGATAGAATTTTCAAATCTTGTCTTTCCCTGCCCACCTCCCCAATACTCATCTGAAATACTTCTGTAATTTCTTAATGATCTTCCTTATGAAATGCAGTTTTGCAGATAACAGCCTACATCTATCTTAAACTAAGTATTTTGAAGGCTCGAGAAAGAGAAAGGCTGCAGTACTCATATCTAAATCAATCTTAAATGTTACCATTAAAAATTCTACTAAAACCTCTTGCCAAGCAGCAGAAATGTGGTTCTGAATGTCAGTGATCAGCACTGACCACATGGAAGCAACAGCAGTTCCTGCAATCTGCAGACCTGGCGCTCACCAGAGTTACTGTGAAAACAGGAACTTACATCTCTGACTCCTCCTTCTCCTTCCAAGCCCTTTCTTTGTATGGAGAGAAAACGCTCATACCTTGATTTCGAATTTGTCCTGTTAGAGAGCCGCTGAGAACAGAGAAAGTGTGGGCGGAACGCTCTGTAATTCTGTCTTCAAATTCATGTGAATTTCCCTCTCTGAGAACCACATTTTTGCAACTGCCTGAGCCTCAGCAACTTGCCAGCGCCACAAACCACGTCCCTAGTTTGGAGTGACAGTGGCCCAGCCAGTCCTGACACCAGCAGCCTCTGCTGCAGGCTCCGCCCTCCAAGCTTTAAATCAAAACACAGGAAGCTCCCGAGGGCCAATCACGCCCAAAAGCTGCACCGATAACTACAGGCTAATTCCCGCTGGAGAAAGGGACGTTGCCAAAAGGAAAGCAACTTTAATCTTTATTATGCTTGCTGTGGTTGTATCCGTTCCTCTTCCTCCTAGGCAAAACTTAGGGATTAAATGGAATTTTATTTTTAAATGTTTTTTTCTTTTGAAATTTAATGACATGCTTACAATATCTTGACAAGGCTTTGTTCTACGTCAACTTTAAAATTATTTCTTTACATTTTCAATTCCTTTGTGAAGACAAGTGTACAGAGTAATTTAAACAAAGGTCTTGTACCTCTTCCTAAAAGAGTGACTGAGGCTAAGTCACTTAGTTTTTTAAATTACATCTTCATCTTTGTAAACTGAGAAACAAAATACCACTGGTGCAGGTCTAAGGTGCCCGACATGCCAGATCAGGTGCCTCACATATGCAAAGCTTTACCCTACAGGGCAAGACACACAGTGGGGCTCACTGTACCTTCTGTCACGCTCATCAGTCAGGTTGTTACTTTCAAATTCTACTTGCTACTCGGAAAAAGTCTACTTACAGCTAGTGAAAGCTACCTACTTTTCTTCCTCTTTTGCTCAAGTATACACTAGTTAATTTGATTCATGAAATCACAAAAAAATTAAGTGAATGAATTTAAGAAGTTGCCCCCTGGGCACAGGATTAGATTGCTTTATCAAAACCAAAAAGGAAATTTGGTATGTGTGCTCAGCTGCACTTGAACAGACTGATTTCGGCTGCCTTCAAAATTTTGGTCACCATTCTTTTGTCTCATTTGGTCTCTTTCTACATAAATTATTTTCCCTTTTTTCTTTTCTTTTTCTTTTTTCTTTTTGCATGTGTGTGTCCGTGTATGTGTCTGTGTGTGCTTGTGGAGGCCCAAAGGTGATTTTGTGAGTCACCTTGATTACTTCTATCTCCTATTTGCTGAAATGTTCCAGGCTCTGCCTTCCAGGAGCTAAAGTACAGACCACAGCCATTTCTGACTAGCCTTTTTATGTGGGATCCAGGATCTGAACTCAGGACCTTCTGCTTTCGAGGCAGAGGTTTAACCCCCAAGCCATCTTTCTCTGGACCTTTTCTATATGCAATTTTTTATAGATATACAGTGAAAAATTAAACTCCCCTTCTGTCAAAACTGTCATTGTTATTTCCTGAAAACAGCCACACAATCCATCTCTAATCACACACATATATCACAGAAGTGAAAGGGGGAGCACATAAGCTTTGGGGCAGCAGGCAGATGCCTTCATGTCTTTCACTATGACACAGTGTGTCTTTAGGGGCCAGCTTCACATAAATGGCAGACTTCTGATTTTCATCTGAGAAAAATTCTTCAAAATAGGCAAGACTTGGATGTGAGGGCAATCTGAGTGACATCTGTCACCACATTGATAGACAGGGCTGATGTGGCTGGCCAGGCAGGTGTCCCCTTCCTTTCTCACTGCTCCATGTGTGTCTCTCTCAAAGCTGTGTGCTCTCTTAGAGATGACCTTCCCAGATTTGGGGGGGGGGAACACCATTCTTCAGTCAAGCACACCCAAGCAGCTGTGCTCCCCTGCGGGAACCTCCAAACAGCTCTGAAAATAAGGAAGACTTCCAGGCTGAGGAGATGCCTCCCCAACACGGTGCTCGCCATGCAGGACAAGAGCCTGAGTCTGGACCCTCAGCATCCATCTAAGACGCATCAGGTGCAGCAGCGGTGCCTCTGTCACTGGAGACACTGGTGCCTGGGGAAAACTCCTGGAGCCCAACGGCTAGCCCGGCTATCGACTCATCAATTCCAGTCTAGTGAGAGACCCTTTCTTGGTCAGTCAGTCAAGTGGAGAATGAGTGAGACAGTGTCAGCCTTTGACTTCCACATACATGCCCATGCTCATATGAAGATAAAATAATCAAGGCTCCAAGTGAGAACACTGAGTCTAACTTTTTATTAGAAAAGTTTTTTTACTTGTAACAGGAATGTTACCCTTTATAAAAATTACCTGGCCTTCACACGTCATACACATACATAACTGACAGCAATAAATTTGCCAAGTATTTGAAACAATTATAGTGCATTGTCTTTAATCACAATAAATTGTGATTCCTTGGTCAGTCCAGAGACCTTAATTTTTTTAATAACGTAACTTTAAAACTCAAATTTTACCAGGGAATTGAAAGAAATATCTTTTAATTATTCCAGAATACTAATTAAAATATATGCCATTAGTAAGATTTCTCAGGATATTGATTGACTCGAGTAATAGCTTGACCCAATTATTCAGTCACTTGACTATATCTAGCCACAACTTAGGAAGACATACCCCAGAGAAATATTTTATTTTAAAGGTCAAAATGAATAGAAATGATAAATAGCACTGGTGGGACATATACATAAAGAATTAAAGAAGTAGAAAAAAACTGTTGAATCCCCTTATAACCTCTTTCTGGTCCTAAGAAGGAGAGAGAAGTTCAGAGGGCATGGGGAGCAAGATTTTCTTGTTCTGAAATACATGAAAACTGAGTCACTTAAGAAAATAAAAGTGGACCCTCCACAGAGCCATCATTTGTTTAAAGCTACCTGTTTCGTGCCTTTGGTTGTTTTGTTTTGGAGATACATGTTTCATGTTAATGTTTAATGCATATATACATATGCGTATCTTAATACATACATATATATATTTATACACATACATATTGTGGTTGTTAATTCTGGGTGTCGTCAACTTGACACACCTGGCTTGGCATTAACTAAGATCAGCTGAGACCACTTGAAGAGACTGTCTGGGTAATACAAATATCAGCCCTAGATCCCACTGGAACCTCCCAGTAGTGGACCAGATAAAAGGAGCCACGGGAGGGAGGGAAAGAGAGAGGAAGGGGGAGGAAGGGAGGAAGGGAGGGGGCAAGCGAGAGGGACAAAAAGAGATAGAAAGAAGAAGGGAGGGAGAGAAAGGGGGAGGAAGAGAGACACACGCTCCAGGAATAGTCCAGTCATGTGGATATCTGCTGTGACTTAGCCTGCCTACAGCTTCAGCCACCAGCCGTGTCACTACCACTGTAAAAGTCTGTTCTCCCCTCTGGAACTATAAGTTGAATAAATCTCCCTTTCTCCCTTAAGTTATGACTTTGGGTGTTCTCTCACAGCAATGGTTAAAAGCAACCATTACAAATATATACCTAATTTTTGCATCAAACTAAGAAATCTTCAGAAAGGATTCTGCTGTTAAAAACAATGAGGTGTATATTAGCCATGCAGAATAATATTCTAGCCTCCATTGAACAAGTCAAAATTTCTTACTTTACTTACATGCTTTGGGTCTTCAGAGTCCAGGCTATCTAAGACTATTTGCAGGTTGTTGATCGCCTCCTGCTTTTCTGCAATTTCTTGTCTTTGCTTTTCCTTCTTCATTTCCAGATCCAGAGCTTCCTGGCGTGATTTATTTAAAAGTTGTATTCTACCACTCAGTTGCTTGTAAAGAAGGTCTTTCTCTGCTTCTGAAATCTAATCCTCCCCATGCCCCAATACACAATTAACAAAGGAAAGCAACAATGATTTATAAAGCTAACATCTATCATTTTAAAAAGTATTCTATGTTCTTTAAGCTTGTTTTAAAATAAAAGAAAAATGTGGGAATTATCTAGGTACCCTATAGTTTATATTTTTATGCTAATTATATGTAAAATATTTTCTAGAAAAATTTATGAAAATAATTTGATAACAAATACAAATGAAGTTGTCATTCTAGTATAAGTAACTTATAAAAATATCATCATAATGATAGTAGTAAGGGTGGCTGATTTATGCAGTACTACATACTAGATGTTATTCTAAACTCTTCATGCATTTAATTCTCGGAACATAAGCTAAAAAGTATGCTCATTGCAATTTTATAGGTAGAAACAAAATAATGGAAAACAGATATGCCACCTGACACTACATTAGGAGCTTATAGATCAAGACTATATGTAATTCCAGATAATTTTATTACCTGCTATACTATAATCTCCTAATTAATCAAATATGAAATAGTGTAATATTGTGAGTACTAATACAATAGTAATAATTCTGTAGTCATCTGCTATTTCTAACATTTTTTTCTATGTGTTTGTGTTTTGCATGTTGAAGGGTGTATGTGTGTGTGTGTGTGTGTGTGTTGTGTGTTGTGTGTGTGTGTGTGTGTGTGTGGAGGTATGTTACAAGAGGGCACTTGAATGTGTGCCTATGGAGGCCCACAGGTGACATCTGGAATCACCCTGGATTGCTCTGCTTCCTTACAGCTTTGCTTTGAAGTTTTCCAGGCTTTGCCTTCCAGGGCTAGAATTACAAGCCACCACTAGATCCTCCTAGAATTTTTAAATGGAGTCTGAACTCAGGTCCTTTTGTGTGTGAGACAAAAGCTTTTATCACTCCCCAATTTACTTCTCCAGGACACAATCAGGTAATTGCTAAGATTACTTTTTTTTTCTCCTGTGCTTGATAATTTTAATGCTATAGCAGAGATGTTTTTTGGTTCTTAACCTGAGTCCCAGAATCTTAAAGGTAGAGGGTGCTTGGTTAAGATAATTTAAAAAAGCAATATAATATAGCAGACCAAGTACATCTATTCAAATTTTAAGTAAATTTATTTCTTCACATCTTGTAAAAATTTAATAGGATGTAATCATGAATGAAAAGGAAAACATAGTTAAGAAATTCAATAACTCTATATGATTCTACACTTTTATTATTTACAATTAATTTATAAATAAAACTTAAGATGGCTAAAAAACCCTTTTTTTCACTTTCTTCTAGCATGGCTGCCAAGCTTTTCCTACCTTTTTTTGTTGAATAGCTTCTTCCAGGTGCTTAAGCTCTTCAGTAGCTCTTAAAATTTTTTGTTCCGCTGTTTCTATTTCACTATGTAGTTCTGACAGATGAATTTGTGCTGAGAATTTAAAAACAATGCTTACTTACCCACAAGAGAAAAATTTCTGAATTCTGAAGTTTTTACAAGATTTTCTTTCTTTGTAATGACTTTCTCCCCTCAATTAAGCTTTTAATATAAAGAATACAGAACTATTTTGATAAAACAGGTTTTTTATGATGGCTTCCATTTCTATTAATATTTAAAACAAATTTAAGTTATTATACCGAGCTATAATTGAACCTTTTATTTGTAAAATTCTTAATTTGTAAAGAAATCTTTACTTGATTTCTCCTAATTACCAGGTAACTGATTTAAGAGTATAGGATTTTATTAGAAAATATGTACTTTATGTATCATCAAAATATATTTAATTTCAGGGGCTGGAGAGGTGTCTCAGGGGTTAAGCCTCTGCCTTGCAGGCGGAAGGTCCTGAGTTCGGATCCTAGACCCCACAGATAGACGCCAGCGGGGGTGAGGGCAGCCTGCTTTTCTGGTCCTGGTAAGGTGAAGCCTGTGAATCCGGGGAAGAGTAAACAGGGAGGAGGTGGAGGTGGTCCATGGTGGCTCCCGAATTCGTCCCTGGTTCTACACACACACACACACACACACACACACACACACACGCATACACGAACAATTGAATAAATAATAAAAAAATTTTTAAAAAAGATATATTTAATTTCAGTGTATCAATCAACAACAAAAACCCTTGTTATAGGCAAATGCTTTATGATGGAATTTAGTATTAAGAAATTCACCATTAGAGGTGTGGAGATGTATCTCAGTGGAAGAACATTTACAAAGCATGTACAAGGCCTTGCTTTCCCAGCATTGAGAAAGAAAAAGAAAAGGAGAAATTAATTTCTGGAGGTGATCTCACATCAATTATTTTCAACCTTAAGTTTCTGTTTGTTCTCTCCCTCTCACACTGTCACCCTCCTACAAAACTAAGAGTCCCTTGAAGCTAGTCTCTACACATTTTTTGAAGTTTCTCCAGTATAATTTGTTTTATAGTTTAGTTTAAATTTATTGAGTATTTTATATAAATTACATCCAAAGTAAGAAAGTTCCTCAGAAGAACCATTAACTAGAAAAGAAACAGTCTTACTTTCTTAGTGTGTCAACTGCCTAGTTAGCCTACTTGTCTCTCCAGAACAAATGGCTGTTCCTGTGTGCTCACTACTAGGAAACTGTCTTTGACATGTGGGTGGAATTGCAGTTCCAGAATGCATACCAGCATGGGCAAGGAAGGCCCTTGTTCAATCTATGCCACTCAAAATAAAGAGTACGATGTTATTAAACAGGTTTCTGATTCCATGAGTTCAGGCCAGTCTCTATGTATTTATCATTTATTTTTGTTTTTCCTTTCCACACCCTTAAATATTATATATAAGTAAAAAAAGAAACCATGTTCCCTCCTGCCAGGTTAACTGTATTGGCCTTCTATGCACCTATTAGCTAAGCACAGATATATCACTAATCTGATAATGAATCTTGATTTCTAGCATGAATAAATTCCAGTCCCTTTCCATGTCCACACAGCTAAGTGGGTAAGTGACTCAGAGTCAGACACTGGCAGAGCCTCTACTGTGCCTTTTGGTTAATTTCTTCCTCTGTGTGACTTGCCAAGGGGGTCAGAGCCCTTGCTTTAGAACATGATCAATGCAATGGATGAAGGAGTAGAGCGTGGAGCTTATCGGGAAGAGTTAGAGGTTCGACTCAGGTTCAAGTCTAAGGAGAGTGCTCATTTCAGCTTACTAGAAGTTTGGTTAATCATAAAGGTCACAATAATCAATGAAAGCGGCTCATTATTTGTTCAATTATTACTAATTATTACTGCCTTTAAATGCAGCTTCAATCCCTTTAAGCAGTATTGGATTTACAAGTCCTGGATCAATACTTTCATGTTACCTCTGTCACATTCTCAACCACAGCAGCAATGACTGAGAAACAACAGGCTCACTATAGCCACTACTTTAGTTTTTTTTTTTTTTCATGTAAACAAAATAGCATGAATATGTTTAATTAAAAATTATAAAACAAAACTGGTTTGCATATCTCATCATTTTATGTATGCATATATGTATGCATGATCTTTTATAGTGTTGGAGTTCAAATCCAGGACTTTAAACAAATGCTCTGTCATTGAACTCCATCTCTAGCCTTACAATTTTAGCAATTTAAAAATAAATTCTGTTTAACCTGCATTTATTTCTTTTTCTTTATCTTGCAGTTGCATGTCCAGTAGTGCCTGGGGTCTCGGGTTCACATGGTCATTTCTAAGTGGTTCTCCTTCACCTGGTCCCATCTTCTTGATCTGTATTGCCTGGGCATCCCCAACAATGTAACTCTCAGTAGCAAACATGTTTCTCTTGTATCTTGATTTGCCGATATATGGGCTTTCATCAGGGGTTTGATCAAGTTCAGTATACTTTAAAAGCAAACATAATGACATATTTATAGATTGAGAAGTAACTTCCAGTCAAATGGTATTACTCATCTTATTAGAGGCAAATATATCACAGAATTGCCTAAATTCATATTAATCGTATATGCCTAGAAGCTTAATCATATATTAATCTTGCATCTTTCTTTTTAGTACCAAAAGGAATGAGAACTGGAAATTGCCTCAAGGATTCTTCTTCCTATTAACAAGAGTAGAGACTAGATTAATCAATTTCAATTAGAGACTATCTATAGTTAAGTGATTTTTAGCATTGTTTAATCTCTCAAATAGAGGCCTGCGTATTTTACATTGTCCCCTGACTGATATATGTAAAACGTCACTCTAATAAATTTTAACAGTTGAATTTTAAAAAACTGAACAATATATGATGTTAGAATCATTGGTCTTAGAAGTTAGGCAGTTTCCATTTCTATGGTATTTATACTAATAATAACTACTGAACCCAACATGTAGTGAACAAATCATGTGTGAGATTTCTATGCAAAGGTGCTAAAGCACTTTTTCTGAGAGTTGGGATTAAGTCAATCCATGTCTAGAGCAAGGTAACTGAAGGTTAAGATGGCAACTTTTGGTTACAGATACGGCTGTAGGCAAAAATCTTCTTGAGGCTTTTATCTGTTTAAGATACAATTCTAATTCCATGAGCCAATAATTTAGATTCAGCAAAAATACAGCTTACTTTGATAACACCCCAATATAAAAAATAGAATAATTATTGACAAAATCCCTTGAATGTCCTTGACACTTAATTCTCTTCCAATGCTAGCTTCAATTTTAGATTCCTAAAGAATTAAAAGAACTCACCTCTGATGGATAATAATTTAGTGGCTCAAATTTAGCATCAATTTTATAAAAGGCCAATTCCTGTTCCAACTCATATTGTTTCTGACAAGCTCTTGTTAGTTCCATCGTCTTCTGTTTAAGCTATTGGTCCAACATGGTAAGACAAATTGATATTGATATGTAAGTACAGAGGTGCAATGATATGAGACACTCTCATAATTAACATTTATATATTTTTAAAACTCTGAACCAAATTGCACAATCCTGAGAATATTTTATCTTAATCCTACATTATAAAATATAAAATACAAAATTATCATTTCAGAAGAGATCACATAAAAGACCTTTGAAGTTTGTATAGGATATAGTAAGTAAAATAAAGGTCCTCTAATTTTTAAAAATCTGAACATGAAAGTAACTCAGTATCAAGCATTTAGAGTTACCTATTTCCTGATTTCCCAGTTATGAGCATTAGCTCCCATGCCTGGCTTTTAGTGGTTGCTAGAGATCTGAACTCTGGTCCTCATCCTTATGCAGCAAGCATTTTCCCCATTTAGTCATTTCCCAACCCTGTTTTGAGACAGGTTGTCGCTACGTAGATCGAGCTTGTCTAAGAATGTGCCATGTAGTCCAGAAGACCTAGAGTTTGTGATCTCCCTGTTTCAGTGTAGAGAGTTCTGTAATCACATCATGTGCTACCATGCTGGGCTAGAATATTATTCTTTGTAGTAGAAAATAAGAAATATAAAGAAACTCAGGTAGATGCAAATATGGATATGAGTTACTTTTAATAAAAGAATTTTGCTCTAATTAAAACTTTTTAGTTACACTTAGAGAGTTTTGGAACTAGGAGCAGAATGTAAAAATAATGCTATTTATTTAATTTACTGCACCTATAAATATAGAAATTGAGTCTCTAGTTGGTGAACTGACTTGTTAAAGGTTATCTAACTAGTAAACTAATACTTTGATTTCATTTCAAAGGTCCACTAAGTGATCTTTTTAAGGTCCACTAAGTGATCTTTTTAAATCCTTTTTTAGGGAAGGAGAGACAGTGTTTGATAGTTGAGGTCAGACAAAAAACATGCAGAAATATTTCATGAGCATGAAAATACAAGTTGGGGAGAAAAATATAAATACAAACATTTCACAAGACCAGGTAATCAAAATCGTGCATGATTTGGCTTACAGTCACCTCCTGGTTATCTATCAAATGGAAGTAACATTGATCTGAGTTCTGTCTGTGTGCCAGATGCTGTGTTACATAATTTACACAGGGCCATCTCTCTGAATCTTCACAACTACACTATGATATTATAAAAGTTGCACCGAGAAGATAAATGATTTGCCCAAGGGCACAGGTAGAGAAGACAGTATTCAAACCCAAGTCACTTGGTTTCAAGTCTAACACTATTGTCCCAGGCTGCCTTTGATGTGCTGCTGCAGCATGTCCAGCAAAGCACACCCGTGGGGATGTTTTTACTGAATGCTCAATGGCCCTGAGTCCCAAAGAAACAATTTACAACAATCAATAGCATCATATAATTGTGGGCTTTCTTCCTAAAGCAGATTGACTGGATTTATGTTATATGTTTGGACTACTTTCTATAATTTGTATTTCAAAGTATTTTTGTGCTTTTCACCACAATAAATGTTTGTTGGAAGAAATGCATAAATAAGAGCTAAGTAGGAGTCGAAGGAACTGGAAAGCAATGTAGTTTCAGTATTGGCTATGAATAATCAAGAGATGACTGCAGTACCATGTTTATCAATAGGAAAATAAAATTTCTCTCACATTCACATTTGCTCTATGTACACATTCACTTAAAAAAAAATCACACACGAACACAAGGACATTTCCCAAGGATGCAAATCAGTTTCAATGTAAAGAGGCATATTCAAGCAAGTTACCATGCAAATCACAAAAAAACAGTGTGTAGTTCAGTCCTGAAGAAGCTACCTTAGGGAAGAATAAAGATTCAGCAGAAAAGTGCCTGCAAAAAACCAAGATAAAAACTAAAAGAAGAAAGACACAAACACACTGTCACAGGAGCACTCTCGAGAATTAAACTCTAATGAAAAGTTTCTCTTTACTGATAACTTACCAAGAAGTTATGGTTATTAGTACTAATATATGTAAAAGCACAGAAACAGAACTTCATAATTTACAAAACATCTGTCCAGAGTACAACATATTAACATTGTAAATAAGCAAAAAAGAAAAATAAGCAACTACAACAAACCATGATTTGGGGATAATGCAAAGTTTTAAGACTGGATATGTGCTATGGATTTCAACAGACTAACACGCACCAGGAGTCACTATATATAAATTATAAAGTTATTCCATCTTCTTAACAAAAAAAGATGGATTTTGTATTCTAAAAAGAACAATAGTTCAGGAAAATTTGTTAAGTATTCACAAATGTCACATGATGCCACAGTAGTTACTGTTTTATAATTTTTACATTTTAAACATACATGTTGCATGATGACAAGAATTTTCTACGGGTCCTATTATTCATCAATCTACTCTACTTTATTATAAACTATACAGCAATACATTTGTTGTAGTTACTCATCTCTGTTGCTGTGAAAGAGTATGCATATATAAATTAAAAATAGAAAAGGGGATTTATCTGGCTTATAATTCCAGAGGAGAGATACAGTCCATTATAGTGGAAAAGGAATAACGGGTGGTAGAACTTGGGAGTGGCCAGTTCAGGTCATGAAGGAGGAGGGGGCAAGAGCAAACTCCAAAAGAAGTAGGTTCTGACCACTAAAACCCAAGACCCCCACTCTGTGACTTGCCTTCCTTCAGCAAAGCTCCATCTTCTAAAGTTGCCGCAAATATTAACAAGAAAGCAAACACATGAGCATGTGGTGGTGGGGGACAACTGACATCAGATTTGATACTTGTATCATATAAAAATCACTGATAAACATCTGACTTAATAACCTTAATACATGTTTTCAAAATTCTTTTCAAAAGATCTGACAAGTACCTTCTTATTAGAGACATATGAAGGAACTCAAGTACTTGGAGTAACAGAACTAAGGGCACTATCCTGGCTTCTCATCATGTTTCTTTAGTATACATTATTCTTCTATAGCAAAGAGGGGTCATGAAGGTAGCTAAGAATTCATATTTATGGGGTTGGGGATAAAGTTTGTGATAAAAATAAAATCATATATCAAGCAACAAATTCCCCACACAGCACAGAAGGAATATTTTTAACTTTGCTAAAAAAGTGAAAAAGCAGAATTATTCTTGTTAACAAAAAAATAAATGCCAGTCTTGAAAGGGAGTTGTGAAAGAATAGTCAGGGGATCATTATTTATATCACATATAAATTTATCTAAGTTATACGCAGTCAAAACCATTTTTCTAAAAGGAGGGTAAATTATTAGTTATTTTTTCCTTCAGGACAAGTAGGCTGAACAGCTTTCAAAGTCTGACACTTTGCTGAAAAGCCTCTCTAAGGTCATCTGATCTGTCTTCCCCTTTAATGTTTCTGGTCATTCCCTAAAACCCTGGATATATGGCTAACGTCTGCCTGTTTCAAGAACGGTGATCACATTTTAATTTCAGGACAGCTGCTTGAAGTTTACTATAAAATGCAAATGTGTTTTCTACAATTTCAATTAACACATGAGGACAAGATATAGCAAAAAAAAAAAAAAAAAGATTTCCGTTAATAGGTCCCATTTTATCTCATGAGGCCTGTTCCATGAACAGCCATTTGAACATCTGCGCGTAACTGTTGTGGCTCACTGAGCATCTCTCCTCCAGGCTACACATTCCCGCTCCTTTCCTCATCATGTGGGCTCAAAGTCTTCAAAGCCTCTCAGTCAGTTACCTCTTCAGTTGTATCTGGTTTGTCTTAATCTTCCTACATTTTAGTATTTTTAACCATAAAATCAAATTCTATGAAATGTTGACATTAGAAACATATGCAAAGATCAACTTGAAAATATTCTATGCCTCAGAAGTAACTACAATTAAAGAGAATAATGCCTATTCTGCCATTCCCCCAAATAAACTTTTAATATAGAATAATACTTCTATAACTTAACAAGTTACACATAGCAAAATGTATCAGACATCCTTCCCTGTCAGGAAAACTAGCTTTATTAACAGTCACAGACCATTTTACCATTTGGATGCACACTGGGGGACATTTTAAGTAGTTGTAAATTTTGCTAAGGTGCACAATGTAATAATGAATATCCTGGTTTATTTATATACATGTGGTATGTGCATCTTTATATATTCTTGATACTATTTCTACAGATTATTGGAAAAAGAATCTCTGTGACATAGACTATATCTGTAATTTGGATAATTCAGCCAAATTGCTTTCCAAGGTTTGCCACTATCTATAATGTTACTTTTAAGCAGTATTCTAGGAGTAGTGTCACTATCTCCTTTTAGTGTAAGGTGTGCTGGTTACCATACTTCTTCATGCATTCATCTTTGGGAAACATATCATACAGTCAACTACGATTTGTAAAGCCATTTATATATATTTCCATTAAGCTTCATCTTCCAAATTCTGAATGCAGCACCTTAGACTACTTGGTTTCATTTGATCCTGACAGCTTTATATCCTCATTTGAAGGTCAGGAAGATATATTTTTAAATATAAGGGCTCTAAGGGCAAATAATTCACTACCTTAAGAGAATATAGCCAAATCGACATAAGAGACTCACCAGTTCATTTTTCTTAGTTAGATCACTTTCCAACTCTTCACAGCTCTGTTTCTGCATCATGGCCTCCTCTTTCAAGGATTTGTTTAGTTTATCTTGATTTTTAATTTCCTCAAGATATTTTGTTTGTTTGCTCTTAAGTTCTTCAGTTTCTATCATCTTCTTTTCCAGGTCTTTTTCCAGTTTTTCCACCTCAGTCTGTCCATAACAATATATAACTTATCATTATTAGTGTCCACTTGAAAAAACGGAGTATACTTTTCAAAACAATAGTAACAGAAGTCTAAGAATGGTATAATACAATTCTACTTTTCAACTCTTAAAATTATTTACTATAGTTTTAAGAATAATAAAAGACCATTTTGAGCTTGAATCTGATTGATATTAAAAGGCAAGAAAGCAGCATTTTGGGGGGGGAGTTTTTTTTTAAGATAATAATTTACTTCTAAGTACTTGGTGTGCTGATAAGTGAGACTGCTTCTAATACCTTCATAAAATATAATTTTTTATAAAGTTTTTTTATTCAATTGTGTGTGTGTGTGTGTGTGTGTGTATGTGTGTGTGTAGAACCACGGACGAATTCGGGAACCACCATGGACGGCCTCCACCTCCTCTCCAGCCCCCATAAAATATAATATTTTATTTGACATTAATCATTATATTTATAAGAATACTGCAAATATGTTTACAAAACTCTATCTTAAAGTTTCCTATTACTCTACAGGGCCAAAAGGCTCACACAAAGAGCTGATGAAGTTCTTCATGATTTTTTTAGTCCTCATCCTGAAGCACACCTCACAATGGTTTTCCTGAAATGACTCAAGTTCTACCGGCAGCCTTCAAGTCATATCCTTTGTTTCCTTACCTTTTATGGGCCTGTTTTGCATACTCTATGTCAAAAGCATAAAAAACATTTTGTGAAGTCTGCCTTGATTCTGTCTCTTCCCCAGGTCAGCTGCTTCTCAGGGATGGATGCATGTCATACTCAACTTCTGCTATGGCCCTTGTCACATGAAGTTGGAAAATATGATCAACTAGCCTAGCTATTTCCCTTCCTCACTAAAACTTCAGTAAAGCAGAAACTGGGTTCAGATGATAACTCAGTCGGTAAAGCAACTGTCTTGCAAGCATCGGGGCCTCAGTTTCACTCCTAGCACCCACATAAAACAATTGGATATGGTGGCATACATTTGTAATTCCAGCACTAGAAAAATAGATGCATAATGTATCCCTCGAGTTCACTGGCCAGGCAGTTTATCCTACTTGGCAAGTTCCAAACCAGTGAGAGACCCTATCTCAAAACAAAAATCCTCTGAGGAGTGACATTAGAGCTTTTTCTTGGGCCTGCACACGCATGTGCACACACATAAGCAAGCACATATACACACAAAGAAAGAAAAGCAGAAATTTGCCTCTATCAGGCTCACTTGAATCCTAAAAGTTCAAAACACTGAAATATGTTAAAACCACAAATAAACCACAAGGAATTTAAACATCATCCTCAATAAAATATTTATGTGATTTTTTACATTATTCATATATTAATGATCATAAAACATAAACTTCAGAATAACAAATGTGGATTTATAATGACTTGAACCACATAAAACTGTTGTTTTTGTAGATGAAAATGGACTGACAACAATTTCAAATGGTTGCAAAGAAACTGTTTCTTGGCATTCTAAAATGACTATTTCATATTTTCCTTTTTCTGCTCAAGCTCCTGTACTCCATCCAGTCTCTTTCTTAGCTGATAACCTCACATTTCATTACAGAAATAGACTTTATCAATGACAAAAAAGCAACAAAACTGCTAATATTGATGTATATAAATCTTATGTTTTGATGGAGAAAGTGTTCCTCCTGCTAAGGGATGATTCATACTTTCTCTCTCTCTCTCTCTCAATTCATGGCCTTGTGTTTCTAAGAACTAAAAGAAATGAGGCATGTTTTATCTATATCTTCTTATCCCGGAAATGCAATTTGTTCAGTAATAAAACTTTGAGATTAATTGCATTTTGTTTGTTTCCAAATCCCGTTGTGGAAAATATTGGTGAATTCTTAGTCTTGGATTTTTTTCTTAACCTTTGGACTTAAAAATCATGATTGTTGACTATTAAGAGGAGAGAAGCTGTGGTAGGAAACTTCAAACCTTCATCCAAATGTCTCCCCTCCATTTTTTGATCCATTACAGGGTAGCATTTATTCCTACGCACTTGAACTGGTCAAGTTAAAGCCATCATGACCCAATTAAAGCAATTCCAACAACTTTCTTTGTGCTCGGCTTACTTCATCTATCAGTCACTTTCAGAATGGTGACCGTTCCTCTCTTGAAAACTTTGCTGGGCTTTTGAAACTCACTATTTCCTATGTTCTGACTTTTCTGGCCTGCCATTTACAATTTTCTTATCTGACTTTCTTCTTTCCTTTCTTATACTTTATACATACACATAGCCAAAAATAACTACACGATATCTTTAATGTGCCTGATTATACCTATCACATTAGGTCAGGTGTAAATTTTCCAAGAGCACTCAAAAACTTTAGATTTTAAGAGTATTTTGGATTTCACATTTGAAGATTAGGGATATTCAACCTGTATCTCTACTTTAGGCCTCTTAAAACTCCACATTCATATTTCTGATTGGCTATCTAGTCATCTCAGACATTTCAAACTCATGTCTCAAATGAAACTTTGAAGTTTATTTTTGTGAGTGATCCCACACTCTGGCCACTTTAGCCTGAAGCCTCAGAGTTATTCATGGAATTAAAAAGTGATACTCAGTCTATCTTCAAAATTAATCTGTCTATTCTTCATCTGTATTTCTATGACCTTAAGTACAGGCCATAAATTCCTCTAAACTATTACCACGACAGCTTCCTTATTAGTCCCTTCTCCATTCTACAACTATTCCATTTCTCCTTCTACAAAAACTCTTCACCCTGAAACAAAAATGATCTTCTGAATATGTAAATGAGATCGTAAGAATAGTCCATACTTAAAAATCATCAATGGCTTCCTATTGTACTTGGAGTAAAAAATAAACCCCAGGTCATGGCCATCTTGAGTAGTTCTTGTCACCCTCATTTTTCAGTTCCTTACTCAGCAGAGTCTCTACAACAAGAGAATGCCCCCTTTCCCTGAATACCATTCTCCACATGGCTAACCTTTTCTTCCCTTTGCCTTGAGCTAAAAATACTATTCTTTTACACTACAAAGGTATTTCCCCAGTTAATTAACGTGAGCTTATATACTTTTATGATGTCTTCTCTTGAATATATAGGCAGCATGAGGGCCGCCACCATATACTCTGCTGATGACTATCCCTAATGCTGACGGTAACTTCATTCATATATTCAGGAGAACTTTTAGCGCATGTTATGCTCAATAAATAATTGCTGAACTAACTGATTAAGGCTGCCATTTTCTATGCAAATTTTTAATAGGATTGTAAAGTTCATAATATATTTTTCTTTTCTTTTAAATTTTTTTCTTTTTTTAAAATTTTAAAATTTATTATTTATTCAATTATAGACGCTCCCTGGTGGTCTAGTGGTTAGGATTCGGCGCTCTCAATTATGCATGTACGCGTGTATGCATGTATGTGTGTGTATGTGTGTAGAACCATGGACCAATTCGGCAACCACCATGGATACCTCCACCTCCTCCTTGTTTACTTTGCCCCGGGATTCACAAGCTCCGCCCTACCAGGACCAGAAACACAGGCCGCCCCGGCTTCCGCCCGGCGTCTATACGTGGGGTCTAGGATCCAAACTCAGGACCTTCCGCTTGCAAGGCAGAGGCTTAACCTCTGAGCCACCTCTCCAGCCCCTATAATATATTTTTCTAAATGACTTCTGAAGATAAATTCATTCATGTTTAGCTTTGTCTGTGTGTTTATGTACCATCTTACCTAAACAGAATCTCTCAAAAGCCTCTTGTCTATCATGAGTGGTTACTGGCTGACCTTCCAAACTTTCCAATGAACGGAGGTGGAAAATTGTAAACTGGAGATAATGTGGAAGCGTCACAAGTGGATTTTCAATGAGGACCAGAGATATCAGATCTTGCAGTGGTTTCAACCTGCTTATATCCTGGAGCTGAAATGATATAACAGAGATTTCTATTATGTACTTTAAAATAAAACCATAAACTATAAAGTAGTAAGTCTTAACACAAGCAAGAAACTTACTTGTGAAACATACTTTCTAAAATTAATGACATAAGAAAGGGAATATATGAGCACATGGTGGATCAGGGTAATATTAGGCATTCTTCATATATCCCTTCATTTTTGACTCCTCACAACACTGTATCATAAATACATTGGTATCATCTGAATATTACAGAAACAGAACCTGAAGCTCAAAGATGTGTCTTGCCTAAATCTCAGAGTCTGTAAGTAAATGAAACAGGAGTTGAATTCAAGTGTGTATCACTCTAAACTTATTGTCTTTATCCTGTATTAATCAAATAAATAAAAAAACAAATTGTTACAAAGGATTTTGGTAAATTTTCAGGTGAGTTATAACTAATAGTTAAAAAGACACAAGAATATATAGATATTCTTTGAGGATTCTTTTTTTTAAAGATTTATTCATTTATTTTGTTTTGTTGTGTGTGTTCTGTTTTGTCTCTCTATGTGTATGTGTGTGAATTAGAAGGCACTATGTGTACCTCTGAAGACCAGGGGTAACTTTGGGAATAATAAATCTTGGATTATTCTGTCTCTTCTCTGCTTTGCTCTAGAGTTTCCTAGGCTCTGCCTTCTAGAATAGGAAGTACAGGACACTGTCATTTCCTTCTGGCATTTTATGTGGGATCTGGGATCTGAACTCAGGGCCTTCTGCTTGCAAGGCAGAGGCTTAACCCCTGAGGCATCTCTCTGGCCCTGCTTTGAAGATTTTTATGTTTATTCTAAGAATATATACAGGTTGAGAAGCACTACTCTAAATAACTAATACAGGTAAATATTTTTTCCCAAATAAAAATCATTCTTCATGATTCAAATACAAAAAATAGCCTAAAGATCACTTTTATATTTATGACAAATTTTAGATTCATGACTATTCTTCCCATCATCCCATAAATTTAAAGAATTCTAAGGGAGTGGGTTGGGTAAAATGCCTTTTCAATTGAAGGTTTAAGGAACACAATCTTAAAGAGTTATTTTAGTTTTTTAAAGTTTTATAAACATATTCATATCTATTATTTCATTTGAGCTCCATATTAGTTTTGTAAAGGAAGTAGTTTTAAGAAATTATGAAAATTAAGGGACTCTTCAAGATCGCACACAAGAAAAGTCTAGGCCTTAAACTGCAGCTACTTCTTTCATTTTCTGTTTCATGATAATGATCTTTTTTTTTTTTTTTTAAGTTTGAGGTAAGGAAAGAAAAGGAGAAATAGAGAAAATGAGAGAGGGCGAAAAGGAGAGAGAGAGAAATAGAGTACTGTAAGTATGCCTATGGCACATAGGTGGAGGTGCGAATATAATTTTTACAAGTCAGTTCTTTTCTCCTTCCATTTGTGAACTTCAGGGATCAAACTCACTTTACTACTACTTGGGAAGAGTACCCCTCAAACCATGTTATCTCATTGTCGTGGTTTGAAATGTGAGTTGTTTGTGAAGGTCATGGCACCTTTAAAAGGTGGAGCTTGCTAGAGGAAGACAGTAACAGGTGGTGGTTTATTGACTTGAGGTTTATTAATCTCCACCCTACTTTTGGGAGAGATCTACTATTGTAGTAGGTAGTTTTGCAGCTCTCAGCCTCCTTGATGGATGTAAAGCTAGGCCACCTCCAGCTTCTGCCAGCTAACCATGTCATTTCTACCATAAACTGAATAAATGTCCCCTTTCTCCCTTAAGTTGCTTGACTTTGAGTGGTTGTTTCACAGCAACAGAGAAGAGTAACCAGTACACTCACCAACCCTGTAACAATGTTCTTTAACCTAGAGTTTGATTATTTTCCTGTTTTAACACAAATTTAATTAATGTATTTATTTGGAAAATAATTTCCGGGGCTGGAGAGATGGCTAAGGGGTTAAGTTTCTGCCTCACAAGTAGAAATACCTGAGTTTGAATTCCAGATCCCACATAAAAACACTGGGCAGAAATGGTGTGACCTACACTTCCAGCTCTTGAAGATGGAGCCTGGGAAACTCCAGAACAAAGCAAATAGGAGACACAGAAATCTAGGATGATTCTGCAGTCACCCTATGCAGGTACACACAGAAGAAAAAAGGAAGAAAGGAAGGAAAGAAGGAAAAAAAGGAAGGAAGAAGGGAGGGATGGAGGAAGGGAGGGAGAGAGGGAGGACTGAAAAAAAAATGACTTGTGAACACCTAATTATAAACACAAGAAAAATCATAAATTATATACCCTCCAGAAAAATATATATATTTATTCAATTATGTGAATCATAACATGACTGCTTTATTATAAAAATCTAGTGATTAATAAATAAAAAATAATACCTAATATTAAAATTGAGATTAATTAGTACTTTGAAAACTTTATTGGTAAAGTAATATTCTAGGAAAAAAAGAAACTGTGTTAGACCTTTAAATTCTGGCACAAGTTGTGACTCTGTATGAGCAACAACTTCTCTAAGACTTTACTTGCAAAAATATACTAACTTAGAATTGTAAGTCAGCAATTTAAAATAGATACATACCTTGCATTTACTACATATGAAACATAGTACCAGACAATGAAGCTATACAGAAGGCCTAAATCAAATGATAAATATAAAAATACTAAGAACCCAATTCTTGGTTACTGTGGAACCTATAGAGGATGAGAACTATGTTCAATTAGTTACTCTAAAAAATCTGAGGTTATACCTGAAATTCCAATATGGTCAATGAAACAAGGATGTTTATAAAAAAGCTTGCAACTTTGATGTCAAGTTGCCTGTGTTTGAATCTTTAGTTGTTGTTAATGTTTGGGCAGGTCATGGCAACTTCAGGAGAAGCCTTGCTGAAAGAAAGGAGGTCACAGGGAGCAGGTCTTGAGGTTTTGTAGCCCAGCCCTGCTTCCTGCAATTGGCTATTGCTCTCTCAACCTGCTATGATCTGAACCATCTCCAGCTTCTGCCTCCAGCCACACCTTTACTACAAGGCTTCTGCCATAATGGGGTGAATCTTCCCAACGTATTTCCCTTTCTCCACTTAACTTAAATATATGAGTATTATCTCACACCAACAGAGAAGAGTAATGACAACATTTGAAATAACTTACCGATGATATCTTATTGCCTTTCAGATTGAGGACTTGCAAAGATTTCAACTTCTTCCCTACCCATAGTGGAATATGCTCAATTTCATTTCCTGCAAGGTTTAGTTTCTGCAGTTTACACAGATTTTCTATGCCTTCAATTTTGCTGGAAACCAAAGAGCAAAATCAAACTTAGTAAGTAAAATGATAAAGTTGTTTTTATTGTAATTTTATTATCTCAGTTGTATAACTATAATTTATAAAGTCTTCTATAACTTAGAGAAGAATTTATAATTCTATAATTTATAAACTATTATAATTTTATAATTATCTCAGTTTTCATAACCATAAACTCCTTCTAAATAATAACCAAGGGAAGAGGTCAAAACCAAATTTACCAAAACAGCTAAGCTGCCAATCCTTTAATATTATGCCCAGTAACCCGATGCGATAAAAGATTTTAAGATTTCACAATATGGGAAAGAGAGGGTGGTCACAGCAATATCTAGGGGAAGGTGGAAACTCAACAGCCCACATTGCTGTCATATGACAGTCCTGCCCAAGAAATATTTACACTTAATACAGTAAGTCACTACAAAAGATTAACTGTGCCAGAGGAAAATGGGAAGCCCTCTAACCACACTATGCTCATGAATAGAAATACTAGAATGGACAATTTAAGTTAATAAAACATTTACTTTCATTCTACCAAATTTTCATGGATGGCAATCCTCAGGTTATCTACATTTTTGTTGTCAATTTATTTCCCCGGTCAATTTTCTATACTGGGAAAATATTTCTAAGCATCTCTATTTTCTTTTTACTTTGCTGGAATTATTTTCATTAGAATCATTTTTGAAAAAACACTTTACTTATGAATTTGATTTATCATTTTTCCTATTTCATTTTTACTTTAATTAGAACTTCTCCCACTTTTACAGCTGTTTTGTTTGAACTTGTTGGCAATCATATTTAATAAGTTTGATGGGGGATAAGGGTATAAAGATTTTTGAGATTTCTTAACATCATTTTCTCCATTATATATCTTGGATATAATATATATCACTACTTAAAAATACATATATTACTACATAAAAATGTATGTTTCTTTTGCAACACTAAATAATATATATTGAATTTAGCTAATGCCAAAACATAAAGACAGTTGCTTATGAAGGCTAGTAGTATATTTAATTCTTACTAACTAAAATACCTGCTATTTCACTGGATTTTTTGCAGTAACATGGGTTATATTAGTTTAACTCCTTAACGAGACCCTCCAATGCTACCTAAAGAAGTATTTACTCACCTGATTTTGTTGTATGACAAGTTGAGCTCACGTAATTTTAACAGCTTGTCCACTTTCTCAATCTTTGCTATTAGATTATAGCTGAGATTCAGTACTTCAAGTTTAGTACATTTTTCCAAATTTTCAATGTACTAATTGGAAACAAACGATAAATACAGAAGAGATTCCTTAACACAAGGCACATATAAGTATGTTCTTTAGAGGTACATTAAGTAGGCATATTAGTAACCCTTACTGCTGTCCTGGACAATTACCATACAGTTTCCTTGGCCAGAAATAGTAAGTCTCCTTGAAGTGCCACATTCTACTGACTCTGTGGAGGGTGACACTTCCTACATAGTAGGGAGCTTAAAGTAACCCCCCATTCTCCCACCATCATTTTTCTCTACTTCAAATTTTCTATGCTTTTATATCTTTTCTTCCTCTTTTTCTCTAAGATAGCGTTCTCTTTTTAAAATAAGCTAGTTAGGATATTGAATAACCTCACCCTCTCCTTCTCCTTTCCCAACACCCTTGAGAGATTAACTCTTTTCTCTTTCCGGACCCTTACTTCCAGATTAAAGAGTCATTTTACAGTAGACAGGCACTACGCACATAATATATATGAGTTGTGGCACCAGACAACAAGGCTATTCTCTCCCATCCATCCATCCATCCATCCATCCATTATCCATCCTTTCCTTCTCCCACCATGATATTTGATATTTCTTTGAAAAATTTTAAAATCCTCCAGATAAACACTAGCTAGCTTTTATAGTTAATATACCTCTTAAATCCTAAAAACTTTTAAAAGCTTTCAGAACAAATTTAACTTCTGATAGAGTTCATTAAAAGTTCCAATTAGTCACTTATTAAAATTTGACTGTTAAAAAATAAAATGAGTGTGGTGGTGCATGCTTACAATCTTGTAATCTTGATGTGCCGTTATATACATGAAATATAGTGGTGAATAAGGAAAATAAGATTTGTTTTCTTCATTTATAGAGACGACAATAAATTGGCAAATGAGATTTTCAGATAATGAACAGTTCAAACAAAAAAAATAAGGAAAACATCAAAATGCTCTAAAAGGACAGATTTTGTCTGCTGTTTACAGCACTATGGTACTACTATCTAGCACATCCTAAATAAGTAGTTGCTGATTAAAAGAGGAGAGCGTATCTGACTATGCATGTATGGCATGGAAAGACCTCACAGAGGAAGTGCATTGAGTTAAGAGCTTAACATGAAATCAGTTCCCAGCAGCAGATAATACTGGGCTGACATGAAAAAGACAAAAACCAGAAAACTATAGATCCCTTAAAAGAATGAACTTAGTAGGTTTGAGAAATGGAAGAAAAGATCTTTCAGTTGCTAAATCTCTGTTTCCAACATATTTGGCTCGTCTGTGACATTTCCGACATGCCTGACGCTCCTGTCTTCTGTGCGTCCGGTGCTCTTGGATCTTTTCCTCTTCTAATGATCCCTTTATGCTTACATATTAGTTTGGCCTCAATCACCCATGCTTTCCAATTTTCCTTATTTAAACACCAAATCTTAGACACTTTTTACATTAAACTCTAAAATTCCCAGTAACAAAAGCTAAGCTTCTTAACCTCTGTATCTGCCTCCACAGACTGACATAGTTTCTGGCATATACATAGTATAACTACAGAGTAACTATTTATTTTGTAATTTCATTTTTGCAATTTTTAAAACTCCACCACATTTTCTTTTTCTTCTTTAATTATACAAGAGCAGGGTGGCATTGGTGTTTACTTAGGAGGGCCTTCCCTACTTTGAGATTTTAAAAACAGTCTGCTATATACTTTCTAATGCTTTTTTTTTGGTTATTTTCATGCTTTGCTTTCACTTACCTCTTTGCCCTTTTGGATTTAATTTTCATCTGTCATATAGCAGAATCTATACTTCATTTTTTCCAATTAGAAATGAAGATGTCCATTATGAATGTTTATTTAACAAGGCTGGACAAGAAAGTGCTTAGCACTCTTGAGCAAGAAGAGCAATTTTTCTGTAGAAGACATAGTACACACTTCTCCTTTTGTGGTCCACGCTTAAGCTCTTTTAACAGTGTGCAAGATCAGCTACAGACTACATTTAAACAACTGACTGTGGGGCTGGAGAGGTGGCTCAGGGGTTAAGCCTCTGCCTTGCAGGAGGAAGGTCCTGAGTTCGGATCCTAGACCCCACATGCTGGGCAGAAGCGGGGGCAGCCTGCGTTTCTGATCCTGGTAGGGTGGAGCCTGTGAATCCCAGGGCAGAGAAAACAAGGAGGAAGTGGAGGCGGTCCGTGGTGGTTCCCGAATTCGTTCGTGGTTCTACACACACACACACACACACACACACACACACACACACACACACACGCGCGCGCGCGCATGCACATACATACACACGCATATATACACACATGCGCACACATGCATATATGCACAATTGAATAAATAATAATTTTAAAAAAACCCAACTGACTGTGACTGTGTTCCAATAAAATTAATTTCACATACACACACAAAAAAAAATAAAGAAGTATAACCTGGCTTGGTAGCTGTAGTTTACCAATCTATTCTTTAGAGACAATAATGTATAGAATACAAATATGGAGATGTTACTTTTTTGATATAGAACTCTCACTAGAAACATGAAAGGTATACTGAAAATTAGGCAACATGAAGATGATATTCAAAAATAGTAACTAACTTAAAACACAAAAAGTGAAATCAATGCCTACATTTAGAAATTATTGGTAACCTACCCTAAATTTCTTGCCACCATCTTTAGAAAGTGAAAGGTTTAAAGATTTCACCATGGCCAAATTGTCCTGTTTACTGAGTTTTTTGATGAGGGCCTCTGTAATATACCGGACTCCAATATATGAATCAGCTCCTAAAATCATAAAAACAGGTCATTATTAGTGGTATGAATTTCCTCCAAATCAAGTCATTTTTATGTTGTTCAAAACAATTTTAATCCATGCAAATGTAAAGAGGTCAGATAATTCTCAGGTTAAAAAGCCTTACCTTTAGGTGTTTGGGGCTCCAAATGCACACTGTTTTCATCCATAGACTCAGCTTGTATGGAATGAAAGGGCAGCGTGTCAGATCCAATTAAAGGTGAAAGTGACCTAGATCTCATATTGGACGTAAGAGATGATGAATCAAGAGAGTGAGATGATGGAGACATCTTTAGTTTGGAGAACTTTTTCTGTCCGGAACCTTTCTTCATTGCAAGAATAGACCCAGATGGCCATCAAAACCTGCAAGAGTTTCCAATATATTTTCTGTCAAAAGTATTAATTTATCTCTAGTGTGTTTATAGACCTATAAGCAATATATGCTAAGACCCGCAGTTTGATAGGTAAGTTTATGGCACAGGCACTATTTTAAACATTGTTGACCACCATGATGTAGGAGAAGTTCTAATACTAACACATGTTCCAGTTAGAGTGCTACTTGATCATCTTTGTTTCATTACCCTGAACTGCTCACAAGGCCTCGTCCAGGTACACACAGAACACAGGAAGCTGGGAATATCTGGCAACCAGTATCTGAATATCGTCTCCTTCCTCAGTACATTCCTGTGACTTTTGGCTGTGCTGCTCTCTGGTATACCTCCATCTCTTGGCCACCACAGATTTCTTTGTTGGCTCATGCTCCTCTATTTAGCCTAAATGTTAGCACTACTCAGTTTCTTTATGGTCTCTCTTTAATCTGATTTTGGACAACCTAATGCATACTTTTGATTCTCAATGCTACATCTATCCTCACATTTATACATTTATAACTTCAACCTGACCTTTTTTTTTTAATTTTTTTTATTTATTCAATTGTGCGTGTGTGTGTATGTATGTGTGGGTATGTATGTATGTGTGTGTAGAACCACGGACTGAATTCGGGAACCACCATGGACGCCTCCACCTCCTCCTTGTTTACTCTGCCCCGGGATTCACAGGCTCCGCCCTACCAGGACCAGAAACACAGGCCGCCCCCGCTTCCGCCCGTGGGGTCTAGGATCCGAACTCAGAACCTTCCTCCTGCAAGGCAGAGGCTTAACCCCTGAGCCACCTCTCTAGCCCCTTCAACCTGACCTTTTGATTCCACAGTTTTCTTCCTATCAGGGATCTCATTGGCACTCTAAACTCAATCTTCTATTTCAGTCCAAACAACTTGCCATTTTCCTATTCCACTCTCACCCTGCACCCATTTTTCCCCCTCTCTAATGTTCCTTAACCACTGAACAAGCCAAAACCATGGGAACATTCTTGACCACCTCCTCTTTTCTCTCACTCAATTCATCAACGGATCCTATTAGTTCTAACCTAAATCCCTTTCAAATTATTTTATTCCCATCAATCTACTCTCTTGTCAAACTCCTTATTAGTCTACAAGCATTCTTGTTTTCCTCTTCTATCACTACACTGAAGTCAGATGCTAACAGTGGTGCATTCAAGGAGTAAACCTAACAGTTTACAATGAATAATATATTTATCTACAAGGTCTTGCATAATCTGGTCGTCTCTATTCACTTTGTCATTTACTTCCTTTCTTGTGGACTCCAGACACAGTCCTACACATATAACTCTTTTAACTCAAATAGTTGAGTCTATTCTTTTTAACCACGCCAGTTTATGCATCTTTAGGAAAGCCTCTGATCTAAAGCAGACTAGGCAAAGTCTCCAGTTCTACTATTTAATCCATTTGTATTTATTCCTCAATCACGATTGGTAATTACATCTAAATAATTAGTTTTACTGAATATTTTTCTCTCTTTGCTGAACTGAGAACTCCATGAGTTTCTGTTTTGTCTACCACTAAAATGTGAAGATATCTGCTCAATACTAGTTTCCCCTATTCTCACTGCTTAAAACATGAAAGCCCAAATTATTTTTAGAAAAAAAAATAAGACAAGATATTAAAGTAGTTTTCTGTTAAAGAGCTGGAGAGATGGCTCAGGGGTTAAGACTCTGCCTTGCAAGCAGAAGGTCCAGAGTTCAGATCCCAGATCCCACATAAAAATTGCCAGGTGGTGGCCTGCGCTTCTAGCCCTGATGGTCGGAGTCTGAGAAATCCCAGAGGGAAGCAAAAAGGAGGTAGAAACAATTCAGGATGATTCATGAAGTCACCCTTTAGTCCTTCACAGGGACACATAGCGAGTGTGCGCGCACATGTGCACGTGTACACACACACACACATACACACAAAACTTTTCTTTCAAAAAACGTAGTTTTCTGTCAAGGATTTAGGAGTAACTAAAGTATTAATATTGCACAAATCAATATTGGAAAGGGGTATTTATTATATAGGATATGTGAATGTCTTTTTATATATGATAGGAAACATACACATAAGTTAAACTGAATTTGGCCTGAGGCTACCTTCGTCTTTGAGTCTCTGTATAGTTTAACTACACCTGAAGTATTCAAACTAATCTAAGAGTCATTATAATATGGTGGAATGCTTTTGTAACAGATAGCTGAACTGCAATCTACAGTAGTCAGCTTCTCTCAACCACAGACTGCCAAGATATCAGACCATGTTCAAATAAGGCTGAGCTCAACCCAATCAAGCAGTTTCTGTCCCTCATTTCCATTTCAGTCTATAAATGCTACAGACCAGAACAGTGAAATTTTCTCAACCGCTTCTGGTTTCAAAGACTGTCTGATTTATAGGGTTTTTTTTCTTGCTTACACAATTCAAATTTATTTTGTTTAAAACATTTCTTCAAAATTTACATTAAAAGAATTACATATGTGTAATAGGGAGAGCTTCTGGAAGCTGAAAATGAGGGGGCGTCTGGTACATAGTCTGCCAAAGATATCTGTGACCCATCCCGCAGAACTTGCCAGTTCATCTCTTCCAGTTGGCTGCTCATTTGAATCCTTTGTAAAGTTCTTTTTAATAAAGGAAATGTAAAGACTTTTATAAAATGGAGATGTCAAATCTATGAACTATTCTAAAAAATTAGCTGAATCCACAGAAGGATTTACAACCAACCAGTCTGATGTATAGCTATAAACTATGACTTAGAACTGGCATCTGAAGTTGATGGCAGTCTGATGGGACTGAGCTTATTATTCTAATGCTGTTTATATACACAGACATACGTGAGAAGGGAATTGAAAAATGGATATCTAGTGGTGAACACCAGAGACATTCTTGATCTACGGAGATATCAGACCATATACCTAGCATTAAAAGTATTTTATTGAAGGGTTTATGAAAGGCTTCTGGTTTCAAATCTCTACTAATATTTAATATGCTCTCACAGGTATAAGGATATTATTATACAATCTGGGACTATGAAAAAAATTTATTTTACATAACTGGGGCATACACTGTATATGCAAGAGAAAGTTTTGATTAATATACACTACCATATCAACTAGTTAAGAAGCATTTAGCAAATATATCTCATTTTAGGAACGCTAATCTTGCCTTATTATCTTTTTGCAATTTTTCTTTGGGTACTACTTTCAAAACTAACATAAGTGGTAACATAAAAATAACCACACTCAACTCATTGTTTCAACTATATTTTGTTTTTATTTTCCCAGTTTGATCACTAATCTTAATCAGTGAATTCTAGTGACTTCCAAAGGCCTAAGCCTCTTTGAAAAGATGCTTAGTAGCTAATATGTATCATATTTTTATATGTATCATGCCATTAAAAATTGAATATAACACTATATGAGACCAGCATCACTCTTTCACATTTTATAGAAGAGGTTAATTTGCTCAAAGTTCCATAACTAATTGAATAAGTCAACACTTGAATCTTTGTACGATTATCAATCCCATGTTCTCCATTATTATGACATCTAGTTGATGAGTTTTCTGGGATCCAAGTTATATTTGTTTTGTCTTCTGGAGCACCATGAATAAGTGTCACTGCACAAACCATAAATAAGTGGTACTGCATAACTTGGATCAATTGATAACATATGTATATAAACAATTCCTGAAAGAAAATAGTATTAATTTTACTCAACAACAGGGTCACTTAAATTATCACTTGGCCTTTTACAGCTGACTGGTTTGAAAGGAACAAAGACTGCCATAATGTTTACAAAAGTTCATTATCATTTCACAGACATAAATTACAATGTGACTACTACCTCATTCTAATACACCAGTTTACTATTTTTAAACTATGAAGTTACACATGTCTGTTTTTTTCATCTTCTCATATGCCAGAGGAGTCAGAAAAGCTTCCCCCAACTCACAAAACTGTTTATTTCACTGTTATGCAGCCATTTGAAATTTTTTGTGTCTAAGAACATACCTTTGATACTTCTATTGATTCTACCAAAGGTGAATTGTCATTCTTCAAAAGAGTAAAAACTGTCAAGCTTCAGGAGAATTAAGAAACAAGCACTAAAGTAAATTTTACTTACTTCAAAATAAAATGAATTAATAGGTGACAAAGATTAAAGGTAACAGTTTACATAAAGACAAGAAATTTTAAAAAATAAAACAAGAAGGGACAAGGCCAAAGCACTATTTATATCTTTGTTTTCATATCTCAGCATTACTAAAATTATATGCTGTATACTGCAGATATACATTTAAAAAAATTTTTTTAGCAAAAAGCATCCCATATTTTCAAGCAATGCAATTATTTTCTATCCTGTCATCTTAGTTTTCTCTCCAAATCCTCAATGTAATGAACCATCCAGAATTTTCATTATATCCTAATGATCACCACAGTGGACTATAATTAAGTCCTTTGTAACTTCTGATTAATAAAACACATGCTTGCTCAGAGTTTAAAAGAATAAATTAGAATGGATTTCAGAAACTTTGGCCATCCTCTTTGTTTTTATGAATTGTAACATGAAAGATTAAAAGATGGTTCTGTAAGAGAGAAGCATAAAAGGGAAAATCTTAAAAAAGAATTCTTAAGTCTGAGAAACTGCTTGACAAGCAGTAAAAATGCCCACTCCCCTACCATTCTCCGGAATTCCTCTCTGGAATGCCATTTGGCCAGAAAGCCTGCAAGAAGCCTGCACTTGCAATTTGGTCAGGGGTCTGCAAGAAGCCTACATGCTGATAAGACTGTAAACACTGCCTGCTAAACTACTTTGCTGGCGCCAAGGAGTCAACTAATGGACCTGTGCCCAAGGAGGAGTGGGGGGGGGGTTACAACCTCCTTTGTCTCTTGTGTATAAAAACTGTGTGAAGACATAATTTGCTGCTACAAACACATCACCTTGTCTGTGTGTGTAAGCCCTGGTACCAGTTTCTCTCTCTCTCTCTTCTCTCTCTCTCTCTCTCTCTCTCTCTCTCTCTCTCTCTCTCTCTCTCTCACACACACACACACACACACACACACACAAAACCTTTCAGTTATTAATTTTAACTTTTGGTCTATGGTGGATCTTTGGATGACCCCCAAATCCACAATAATTCCAAAGTCACAGTGCATTCTCCTATCACCTCCTTGAGTTGCCATAGTTCCCATAAAGTCTGAACATGAAACAAGAGCTATCTCACCAAACAACTACCTCCAATGAATACTGGGGGTGTCTGAGAATACTATATTTGAGAATGGGTGGCATTATTTCAGAAACTGCAGTCTGGAGATAGATCATAAATCTTAATTAACATTTTTTAAAGGGTGAAACAGGGATGTAATTTGGCCCCAAGTCACTATTTGTAATAAGTTGAAGTTTGACCATGGGATCAGCAGAGACCAAACAATGAAAAACAGGGTATCTGAAAGGTAAGGCTGTGAAAGAATGAAACAAAAAGAAAACAAGAAAAAGGAGTTTAGAGTTGGACAGTCATTTCTAAAGGCCCAGAAGATGTTTCCCAAAGCAAGAGAAAACCACTGGAATGCTGTGACAATTAGAATCATATGACTAGGCTATAAAACACAAACCCAGATACTTATTCTTAACTAACTCTACCCACAGCAGCTAGTATGAAGGGCAAACCGTGCTCTATCCACCTTAGCTTTCCACTGTCTCTATCTCTAAATGAAAGAACTGTCACTATCCCCAAACCTTCCCTCTTTTCCATACCTAATCAATACCACATCACTATATAACCTTATATCCCCCACACTACATCTTTGGCGTTTAATTATATTAAGTACTTTCCCCTTGATTCTGCTTCATTCCATACCTCTGACCCATTCAAATACTCTTTAACCTTCTGCAGCCCCTTCATTCCCATCCTCCTTCAAGGTCTCCTACCTAGCCACAATTCTTTCTACAGCCAACATCTCATTCTATGATGCTCACTTCTGCCTTTCACTATTTTGGCTACCATCTGGTTTGTAAAATTTTCCCACAAATTCTGTTCCTCTTTGTACACACCACAGTATCCCCCTCCCCCACTGATCTGTGATTTCTCTATGATTATTTTTAGGACTCTGTTACAACACTTTTGTATCTATCCTGTCTTCTAAAACTGCTTATTTCTCTTTAACCCTGCAAGAACTGACATCATCATTCATTCCAACACTCTAACAGTTATTCCCCCCACTCAAACAACAAACTTCACCCATTCATCTTTATCTCATCCTAAGTTACCTGTCCATTGTGACATTCTGTGTCTTCCACCTATTTATAATCTTATTTCCTCTTTCCCTAATGATACAAAACCTAAAATTCTCATCCATTTCCATTAATTTATCCAATTTTATCGAACAACTTTTAAGTATTAAGGACTGGTTTGGGCTCTCAGAACACAGCTAAAAAGGCAAGATGGCTAAAGATACACAAAACAATCACGTCTCCACACCATGCCTATCTCTGCACCAAATGGTCTACCTTATAACAGAATTAAATAATTACTTTTGAAACTTATTCCATTTCTCCTTCCAGACTACAAGAGAGTGTATAGTTGTTACGTTGTGTAAACAATAAAAAAATAGTTCTTAACTGAAAGGACCATGTGAAACACTCCAAAGACTTTAGCAAATTTAAATCCTTCGAGATGCTAGATGAGATCAGAAGTGACAGCTATCATTAGCAAGCAAGACCTTGGATTCTGGAGCTGAAACCCTGGCTTTTTTCACTTCCTGGGTGGCACTGGGCAAATTTCTTAGCTTAATTTTACTTGCTTGGTGCAATCCCTTTTACAATGCGGAGCCTAGCTTACCTTCCGCAGGTAAATTCTAAAAGTGCGAATCCATACGAAGTGCTTGGAACTGTATCTGACACAGTGAACACTAACGATCAGCATCACTGTAATAGGTGAAGACACAGATCAGGAAGTAAGGACACTAAGGATCAGCTGTCACCGTAACAGTGAAGACACATGGGGAAGGAAGGACACTAACAATCAGCATCACTGCAACAGGTGAAGAAAACACCAGATCGAGAAGTAAGGACCTGTAACGATTAGCTATCAAAGTAACAGTGAAGACACCAGATCGTGAAGTAAGGACACTAACGATCAGCATCACTGCAACAAGTGAAGACACCGGATCAGGAAGTAAGGACACTAACGATCAGTTGTCACCGTAACAGGTGAAGACGCCAGATGGGCAAGTAAGGACACTGTAACTATCAGCATCACTGTAACAGGTGAAGACACCAGATCCAGATCAGGAAGTAAAGACATCGTAACGATCAGCTATCACTGTAACAGGTGAAGACACAGATCGGGAAGGAAGGACTAACGATCAGCTATCAAGGTAACAGTGAAGACACAGATCTGGAAGTAAGAACACTGTAACGATCAGCATCATTGTAACAAGTGAAGACAGATCCGGAAGGAAGGACCGACCACCGCCACGGAGCTGCGGTGGAGTAACATCGCGGGAGGATCAGGAAGCTACCCACGTCTGTTTGGTTTCCCTGCCCACGGGTCCCGTAACCACCCACTGCTTCCGCCCCTAACTCCCCCCTTGCTCCAATGCGGTCTTCAAGTCAGGATTCCAGCCACCTGCACCCCCATCGGCGGACCACAGACTCCCCGGCCTCCTCGGGGCGTGCGACGCTCGGCCCTGCCCCCCTCGACTTCTCCTCCCCGCCACCCCCGCCGCCCCGCGCCCCGACCCGCGCCCGGCGTCCACCTGCCCGGCGGGTCCCGGCGCTCCCATCCCGCCGTCCAATCCCTTCCCAGCACACGCCCCCGCCCCGAATCCATCCCGGGCCGGCCCGCCTCCCGCTCGCTCCGGGCCTTCCCGCCTTCGCCTCCTGTCCGCACCGCCCGCTGCGGACGCCTGCGTTCAGCGCACCGGAGCAGGGCACTCACCGCCTAAGAGCCGAGGGGATCAGCCTCACGCCGGAGGCGACGCGGAGACGCGCGGCGGCTTCCCCTTCAGGCGACGGGCGGCGCGGCGGCCATCTTGTTGTGTTGTGCCGGTTGCCGAGGGGCCCGCGCGCGGCCTGTGGGCGGGGCTTGGTCAGGCCACGCCCCCTCTCAGCACTGGGAGGCGGGGCCGAGAGGCTCTTCCAGCCAACGCTCGCGCCTCGGCCTGCGGTTCCGCGGCCCCCGAGCGGTGTGCGTTGTGGGCGCGAGGCTTCGGGCGGCGCGAGCCAGGTGGGTTTCCGCGCCGTCGCCTGCAGAGAGCCACGCGGGCGCGTGGGGACGCGGCGTCGGCGGGAGGTGGGTTTCTTCCTGCAGCGGTTGTCGATCGAACTGCAGTTCTGCCAGCGGCGAGGCTGCTGCTTCAGGCTGGGACCCGCGGAGGACGCCCACCGCCGTCACCACCTGTGCTGCTCCGCATTGCAGGGCGGATTCCGAGGGGAAGCCTCATCCTTAGGGATTCGCGCGAGCCAGACCGACTTCAGAGAGTTCTGCATGGACACCAGCTGCCATCTGAGGCTTAGCGGGCGACAAGAGCCCGGGGATCCCCAGAAAACGAAACTTCCTGTTGAAGCATTGGCAGCGACTTCTGCTGGATCTTGCCTGTATTAACTTAAGAAACGTAGCTCTCACTTTAGGGGATGGTTTATTCTAGGGACAAGTATGAGTGACTATGGCACAGATTCAGGTTGCTCCAAATTTCTCGTATTCTACCGTCATAGCAAATTTCTCGGGGTCTTATAGCCACAGAACAAATAAATCAATAAATCAAGGCAGTTTCCAAATACATTAATGGACACATCAAGTAAGTGGGTTACAAAATGTGAGGAGATCTGTTGTGAATAAGCATTCTGGTGACTTTCGAAGTGAACCTTTTGGGTGGTGGAACCTAGGGGTCTGATTGTACATGACAAAATTTTACCTAATAGTCACTAGATGCTAGGCCACATACAGAGTTGGCTAATCGCTATCTAGTAAGTGGGTTAAAGGTGGTCCAAAAAAAAAATCTGGCTCTGGATTTGCAGCATTCTAGAACTTTCCAGCATCACAGAAGTTCTTCCAATCAGCCTATCAGTCTTGCAAGTATAACTTCTGTCCAGGGATTTACTGTTCACATCCAAAAAAACTGGTTCAGGAAGAATCAGAAAAAACTTGGCAATGAAGTGGGGGATTAAGCAGTTTAGTGCAACTGGTGCCAAAATCTGGACTGGAAAAGCTAAAGCTGGAAGAGGGTCTTATAAGCAGTATTAAGCACTTGGTTATTTTCTTAAGGCAAAAATAAATCCACATAGTAGAAACTTCTGGTGACTTCCATCAAGAGGCACCATTCGCTTTCATGTGAATGAATACTCCCCTCTCCGTTGTTTATGCCACACACAAGCCCTTGAAATTTTATGTAGAAAAGCAAAATTCTGCAAAAGTTTCATTTAACATTAAAAGAAGATTGTATCCATTTTTAGTTAAAGTCCAAATGCCATGTATTCGTTCAGAATGCTGAGATTTAGTGCCAAGTGTTTTGGGGGGTGTGTGGCACTTGTCTTTCTCTTTTCAATTCTCTGGTTAAATTTATCCTGAAAACTCATTCCTATGTTCCTCAGCCCGTAATAGTGCTCAGGTGAGATTTATTGTCAAATCATGCTGTGCCAGATTTAGTTCATTATCAATCTTATCAGTAACCCTAATTTTTTTCTCACAAAATCCTGAAGGTTGTGCAAAATGTTTTTTTTTTCCTCTTGGATTTTCTCTGTCCATATCCAGTTAGCTTTATATAAGTACTCTTCAATTTCATGTTATCTTATGTTCCTTCTTACAAATGTAGTACCTTTCTCTGGAGTCCCCTGTGACTGTCGAAGGATATATGTTAGGCTTTAGAGATTTCAGAGTGAGACCTTTGTCTAGTCTAGACAGATTTATCTAGAAGAATCTAGAATTTGAATTCAGCAACTCTCTTAACATACTAAAATAACCTGCCCAAGAAGGGTAAGGATAAAAAAGGAATAAGGGCAACTTTTGAATTCCATACTAATTCTTACTAATATTAGTTCCATATTAATTTATAGTATGAAAAAAACTGTTTTTCTCAGTTGCATTTATAATAGAAATATTAGCCAGGAAACTGTGAGGGCAATCTGGCTATAACATCTGTCACTTGTCACCTCATTGGTTATAACATCTGTCACCTCATTGATCTTTAGGATTGAAATACGAGCCTGGCCAGAGTCACTTAATAATCCCTCATTCTTTTTTCCAAATGTTAGCAAAGTTATTGGTTTTGCTTTCACTTGCTTCATCTTTTGCAATTGAAATTAATCATTTTGTATGTCTGCTTTTGAAGGGGAATCAGTAACTTGTCAGGTAGATATCACAGCTTCCACCGTTGCTGACTCTCCAGTGTGATTTTAAAGTGAACTTAATTACAGGTATATTTTAAAATAAGACTTCTTTTAAGTCACAGAATAAGATATAGTGTGTGCAAATATATACATATATATACGTATATGTACATATATCCACTGTATATGTGACTATGCATATGAGAAAATGACCCGATTCCACATAAAAGTATCAGATGTTCAGCCACTGTCTACCAAATTTCCTAAGCTTCCCTGGAAAACCTCTAGTATCTTCCTTTAATGTAGTAGGTTTGTTTTTTGCTTGTTTTTCATATGTCCCTGATCTGTGTTCATTTGTCAATATGCATGTATGTAATAACTCTACTGTGTATGAATTCTCAAAGTAACCTATGGCACATCAATTAGATATAGTTTTTGCCCTCGAAGAGATTGGACAATACAGAAAAGTAAAATACTATGACAATGGAGTAGAATTAAAGACATGATTATTAATACTGTGTCAATCCCTATATGAATTTGGCTCCAGAATGGAAAGTACTACAGTGACCTGTATGCCATAAAGAACTACCCATATTAGTCCTAATATATATGCAATGTCAAAGTTTGAAGCATTTGTGATTTACCTTTACTCTAAAGAAGGTCAGAACTGTCTTATATTTTCAGGTTCAACTCAGATCCAATTGGGTACATCTATAACTCCACTGTCTCTGAACTATACCTTCTGTTGTAAAATAGTTATTCACTATTCATTTCCCCAAGACCAGAGTGATTCTCTCATTCATTGAAAGACTACCGTTAAATTTTTGAAAAATTTTTGAAAATGAGAACCGCCTCCAAATACTATTTGCCTATGTCCAGCTTACAAGTATTTTGAACTCTTAAAACCTAAAACTTTAAAAAGTTTTAAAGCTTATACAAGTTAAAGATTTGAATTTCTATAAAAAGGAAAGCCCATTTGAGAAGAATGCCAGTTTAGATAAAAAACCAAATCACAGGGGCTGGAGAGGTGGTTCAGGGGTTAAGCCATTGTCTTGCAGGTGGAAGGTCCTGAGTTCGGATCCTAAACCCCACGTATAGACGCCGGGCGGAAGCGAGGGTGGCCTATGTTTCTAGTCCTGGTAGAGCGGAGCCTATTAATCCCGGAGCAGAGTAAACAAGGAGGAGGTGGAGGCGTCCATGGTGGTTCCCGAATTCGCCTGTGGTTCTACACACACACACACACACACACACACACACACACACTTGAGTAACTAATTAAAAAAATTTTTTTTTAAAAAAGATAAAAAACCAAATCAAGACTTGTCATTTTCAAAAAAAATTTTTTTGTGTGTGGGGGAGTGCATGTTTGGGTTCATATGTTTATGTGTGGAGACCAGAAATTGATATGTGTGTCTTCACCTTATATATTGAGGTAGAATGCCAGGGTCCTCGACCAATACTAGTCCCTAGCTTCCCAGAAAAAGTCTCAAACCATCCATGGGAACATGAGTGGAACGGTAGGAATTGATCCAGGCTGGGTCAGAAGGGATGAGGATATCAAAATCGAAATCGAGTTTATTCTTAGCAAGCACTGGTATTTATCCCCAAATCATAAAACAATACAGTTTTAAAAAAAAAAGGTTTCTTGTTTACAGAATGGTTAAGCACACACTGTGAGAAGAGATTATAATGCATTGTGAAACTACAAGAAAAACAGAAGTGTCGCATATTGAATTCATGGTGCACACATTGTTTCCAAGTACAGTTAATTCTGAATTGTGGTCAGTGTCTGAAATCCTGTAGCAATCTTCTTGTTCTTTAGATCTGCAGGTGAAATATGCCTCAGTGGCCTTAAAGACAATCAAGGGAGGAACTTGCAGGAAAATATCATGGCCCAGAACCGGTCTGAGCCAGGCCAAGTGACAGCCTGAACCCATAGTTGAGCAAGAATAAGCAGGAGGGTGGGGGAGAGGTCACGCCCGCAATGCCTACCTCAGGTGGCATCATGTCACCTGGCTTCAAGAGATCAGGTCCTACAGCAGAATCTCTCATTTGGAACCAGAGCTCACTGATTCTGTTAGTGTAGTTAGCCAGCTAGCTCTGAGATCTACTGTCTCCACCTCCCACGCAAAGATTAGAGGTGGATGACCACAACTGCCCATCATTTATCTGAGTGCTGAGGATTCCCAACTCTGATCTTCACACTTGTACAACAGAATTTTACTCAATGACCCATTTCCTTAACCCCTCAGTATAATAGTTTTGATTCAAACAAAGAATATAAGGATGCTGAAATCATTGCATTAAGCCAAGTATGGTGGCAATAGCAACACTCAAGAGACTGAGGATCATAATAAATTCCAGTCCATCCTGGCCTATAATGCAAAACCCTGTCTCAATGCAGCAACAACAAATGAATAAATCATATGAAATATTGGGAAATAACGTTCATTTGGTCTCAAAATATTGTCCCATAGCTTGCAGGTCAATTGCAAACAGAAAAAGGCCTTTACAATGGGAAAATAGAAGAACTAATCTCCAAGTTTTCTTGGTGAACTCCCCAAATCCCATTGTAATGATATATAACAATACCATCTAAAGATATTCAAAGTAATGTGACAAAGAAAACTGAGCTAGAGGCAAGTTTCTGGGAAAGGAAAATGTATTTGCATTGATTGATAAGATGGGAAAGATGCTATTCACAATAGGTAATAAGCTATTGTGGAACTGGGAGATATGGAAAAATGTTCCTATCCATCTGCCATCATAAACATCTTAGAAGTTCTTCATATTTCCCATGTATAAACTTATCAACCCTGTCTCTCTTCCAAACAAAACTGTTTCTTCTACTGTATGTTCCATTTCATTAAAAACAAAACAAGACAAAAACTTATTACTAATTGCTTCAGCAGAAACAGGGGTAGGAAGTCAACGCTGACTCTTAAAGATACTAAAATGAGAAACCATCACCATAATTAAGTTTCCTCAAGCGCATTTATCTTTGATTCTCATTCTCAGCCCCAGCTCCCCGTAATTACTGTTTTCTGTCTCTAAGATCTAGCTTTTCTCTAGACATTTACTTGAGACATTTCAAATTTACTACAGATAACTTGATAAAGTGAGCAAAGCAGAAATGTGAAAAATTTTAAAGAATAAAAATGTTGATAAATTACTCAGAGATTGAAAACTAGATTAGGAGCCTAATCATCTCTTGAACTAAAGCGGTAAGAAGAGAGAAGAGAGTGGAACTGGAAGAAGACTGTGTCCTCCTTAGATGTCCTAAAATACTTTTCTCTGTTTGGGGGGGAGGTCTTTGAAATTGGTTTTGAACATATTAATTTCATATGCTAGTGAGATACAGGAATGGATATTTTGTGTATGGCAGTTAGATATACAATTCTGGTATATGGCCCATGGAATTAAGTTGAGATACACTAATATAGATCATCACATTCAGTTGTGTTCAATTGGACATAATTGCCTAATGAATGAATGTAGATAACAAATTGAGTAGATTGGGATTAGTGAGATAGTTCAGTGATAAAGGTGCCTGCTCCCAAACCTGGCAACCTGAGTTTGATCCCCGGAAGCCCACATGGTGCCCCCTCTCATAAATAAAATATTAAAAAAGAAAAGAGGTCAGATGCACCTCAGCACTGAAGTGGAGAGGCCATTATAGTAGACATAAATTTTGAAATTATCAGTATAGCAATGGTATTTGAACTAGTGAGTCCTTATAAAACAAAAGGGTGTGGTGTAATCATTTTTTCATAGTAATTTAAAATAACAAAACAGCTCCATTGAAAAGCCTGCTGTATTATATTTGAGAGGAGCAGAGGTCTCATTCTCCCTTTAATTATTCTATGCACCCAGGACTACTTTGCTTCTTTGCTCACACCAAGGAACATTGGATGCTTTCAGAGACATTTTATTCTTATGGCTCGCAAAGTTCCAATGACATCTAGTGCGTGGAGGCCAGAGTTGCTACCAAGTGGTCTTCAGTGCCCAGGCAGTCATCCCCAATAACAAATCATTCTACCCACAGTATTGATAATGCTATGGCTGAGAAACATTACATAGCATAATCTTATTTTTTTTCTGTTTTTCACAAGGTGGGGAAAACAACTCTAAAAGCTGCAATATTTGACAATCCTAAATCTTTGTGGGTTCAGTTACTCAAGTATTGATAACAGTGTGAAATTTGACCAGAGAGTTTGTTTGGTTCCACATGTTTGTCACCGAGTTTGTTTCCCCCTTGGCAATAATGCGAGTGCATGCGTGTAAATGAGGATAAAATAAGTGACACGTGTTGTCCTTTTGAATGATTAGGAATTTTCCTCTCAGTGTGCCCTGTTTAATTTGGCTCACAGTGCAAACAAAGGTTGCTTTGCTGGCCTCCTGGCTCAGGTCAGATGTATACAGTTGTCCACAAGGTCGCTTGCATCAGAATGTTCATGCTCTCCTCACATATTTTCATTAGACTAACTTTGCCATTAGGAGACCCCTGCTGTACACACTACAGAAATACAATACTGTTGTGGTTAATCACTTTTAAAAGTTGCTGTTGTGCATGAATGTTTGATGTGTCTTTCTGTTTATGTTTTTATCTCAGAGAAGGAGAGAACAATTTCTCTGCTACTTCACCTAGCATATGCTAGCTCTGTATCTTTTTGATGGAGCAAGGAACACATGTAGATCCTAAAGAGAAGGTAACATCTCCAAGATACATGAACATAGTCAAAATGTCTGTTTCCCAAATGAATCCCAGACATATAGTCTAGAGGGAAAAACAGAGATGATATTATAGTTAAGTGATTGGTCACCCTAAGTCATCAGCCACACCAACTATAGCTATAGTGTATGTATACATGATAGGTATTGAATCCAGAGCCTCGTTCTTGCTAGGCAAGTTCTTTACCTTTGGGTTATACTCCCAACACTCCCATTTTCTAATTTCCTTCTTGATTTCTTCTGTGATATTTGTAACCTTTCAAGGTTTTCTCCTGCTATTCAGTTGTGGCTAAAAAACAAACCTGATATGATTGCAACGTTCTTGAAAAGTTAGGACTTGCTTTGTGGTTTATTCTGTGATCTAATTTTGGAGATGTTCATTAGAGAAGACCATGTTTTCTGCTGCTAGTAGGCTAGTAGTTTATAAAGTTCTGTGTGATGCAGTTTGCTTAGGTTCATTTGGTTTAGCATGTGTTTTATATTTCTTCTTGATCTTCGGAATACTTTCTTCATCCATTACTCAAAGTGAGTGTTGATCTTTTGCACTCTTACTGTATTGCTATTTCCTTTCAGTTCTGTAAATGTTTGCTTCATATATTTAGGTGCAATGAATTGGGTGAATATATATTCATAGGTGCTGTATCTTCCTTCTATCCTAACTCTTTTATTAGTCAGCATGTAATACTTTTCCTCATTCTTTGTGATGGTGAATGACTCAGGTTAATTATGTCTCAAATATGTAGAGGTCTCCTTTGGCTTCATGGATTACCTTTGCATTTCCTTCCCTTCCACAGCATAATTCCAATAACTTGCTAGGACTTAGTGCACAGCTCTTCACAAGATTCTAATTACTGCTACAAGATTGGAGTATATTATGTATGGGATTATACTACTTCAGGATTTCTGTATAATGTACAGTTTCATATTTTGGTTCTATCTTTTCCTCATATTTCTTTCAAGTAATGGAGAAGCATCTTCGTTCTAGCACAGCTCTCCACAGAATGTCCTTTTCCACCAAATTTCACAGAAAGTTTCAACCTCTATCTTCGATGGCTGCCACTGCCAAGCTGACTTTAAGGACCAAGCTCTCTTCCTGCTAGTGTACTAAGGTACCATCAGAGAAGAGCACATGCCTGGTAGGGTTATGCTACAGACATTTGTTTTCTCACAGTTTTGGAGGCTACAGATGAAAGATTCAAGTGTTACAGGGTTAGTTTCATCTTAGGTTTCTTCCCTTGGCATACAGATAACTGCCTTCTCACTTCATATATTACTTTTTCTATGCCCATGAAAGTTACACTCTCCTCTTATAAGGAGTGTGTATACACAGTCGAACTGCTCCAGTTAAGTCATTCCTGAAATTCTTGCTTGAAAGAACTGTGAAGGTAATTTTTGTCATTATTTTAAATCATTGATTTGGAGGAAATTTATGATTGCAATGTTTACTTCTACACTTGTATTTGTCATTTTAAAAACTTTATTTATTTATTTATTTATTTACTTATTTATTTTGTGTGTGTGTGTGTGTGTGTGTGTATCAGAGGACATTTTGTGTTCCTATGGAGCACCAAGGGTGACTTTGGGAATCATCCTGGATTGCTTCTACCTCCTTTTGCTTTGCTCTGGGATTTCCCAGGCTCTGCCCACCAGGGTGCCCATATTGTTATTTTTTTAATCAACTAAAAAACCAACTTATGAGAGATTTGCTTTACTCATGTTTCAGTGGTGCCCATCTATGGGTGGCGACCTCCATTCTTCCAGGGCCAGAGTGAGAAACATGGAGAAAGGTGTATAGAAGTGAATCCCTCACTTCATGGTGGCCCAGAAGAAGCGACACACAGCAAGGGGCAAGAGGAGATAGTCCCTTCAGACCTGCTTCTTACAATGAGCTTCCACTTCCTAACATCCTACTTATGAAGTTAACGCTTTGGAGATCCAGTTACCGTTCCATAACACCACCAGTTAGGACTACTAAGCCTTCTACATACGGGCCTTCTGGAGAACACTATAATGGGCATTTTTTAAAAAACATTTTCTACTTTTACAAGGATATTAAGTATTCATCCCACCTTCCCTCCCTCTACCCTCTTTCCCATCGCCTCTCTACCCTTCACTATTCCTTCCCACTCACACTTAACCCTTCCACCTGTATGCTTCTATGGACCCCTGAGTTCACTCTAGTTTGTCTACTCCTATGAGGGCTTAGGCCTCCAAGGTATATCAAGTTCAGGCCCCCCCACTGTTATGTGCATTTCCCTTCACTCATCCAGCTTTAGACCCAAAGATTTCCACTATGAGTTCCCATTTTATGGGTGTAATAACAGCTACATTATAAAAGATATTTTTAAAATGTAACTGTCAGGACCTGAAGAGATAGATGGCTCAGGGGTTAAGACTCTATCAACTAAAAGGTCCTGAGTTTAGATCCCAGGTCCCATGCAAAACCCATCAGGCATCATTTAATGACACACTCAAAGGTAAATCTCTGTAATACCCACTGTAATCGCAAAAGATTATAAATAGAAGAAAAGGGGAAAGAAGACCTCAAAAGAAAAGAGAAGAAAGAACACACTTCATTAGAGAAATCAGGACCATAGTCATGTACTGCATGCAAGTAGCGATAATTGAACAAACAAACAAACAAACAAACAAACAAACAGGCAGAAAAGGCAGCTGCCTGCACTTCTGGATCTAATGGGCTAAGTAAGTAGTGAGTGCAACTCACACTTCCCTTCCTGTTCACTTGGGACTGAACGGATTTAATCTCCCTAGTCAGGGAGGGTATAGGGACTGGCAGTTAGATGGTAACCAACCAGCAAACGGGAGACTGACCCCTCTCACTGTTGTGTTCTACTCCTATTCTTCCATCTACCTTTGAGTCTCTTCTTATATAAAGATCTTCATTTAAACAGTCTTTTATCTTTGATTAGGAGATGACCTCGACAACCAATCAGGAAGCAGCCAAGGGCAGTGTAGGAACAGCAAAACTGAAAACAACAACAAACCATAATTCAGAACACCACAAGACCCTACAATATTCACCCAGAGCCAGATCAGGCAAATCTTTCCTTATCATAAAGCTCAGGGAACTTTGCAGAAGAGGGAGTAGCAAGATTATAAGAACCTAAAGATGGGGAGGAACAATGATATGCAAGATACTCCACACAAGTCAGGGTGAAAGCAGCCAGGATATAGCCACAATGTGATTGGACCTTGCCTGACCTGCACAGTGGTTGACATATCAACAATCCCCTCCAAGTCTAGCACAGATCACAGGTGAGAAGGCTTCAGGCAGTAGGATTCTTAAAGGCAAGGGTTTGTTAAATAATAGAGTTCCCATACTAGTGGGCAGCCCAAGAAGAGGCCCCAAGCTATATCACTGAATCCTGAAACTTCACTAGTGTAGATAACTCAGAGGGAAATTCAGCGCCCACACAAACAGATGTTCTGGAGGATGGGAGGGAGAAAGTAGGAAGCACCAAGAGAGGAGGAGGGAAGGAAAAGGGATGAGGGTGGTGGTGGGGAAAGAGTGCACTGGAGGACAGCAAAGGGGAAGGAGAAGGGGAAGAAGAAGAAGGGAGGTACCTACTGAGCTTGTATAACTAGACAAAAAATGTAATACTAATTAAACAAACAAACAAACAAGCAAACAAACAAACACAGGTAGAAAAGGCAGCCGCCTGCACTTCTGGCTCTGATGGGCCAAGCCTGGGAAATCCTAGAGCAAAGCAAAAAGGAGACAGAAGCAATCCAAAGTCACCCTTCATCCTTCACGGGGACACACAGTGCCCCCCTCCCCCGCTAAATAAATAAAGTTTTTAAAAATGTAACTTTCATGACATTCTTTTATGTTCATAACCATCACTAATGAGTGCATATTCCTGGGCATTAATACTTTAATTTGTGGATGTATCTTACCTTCATGCTCTTGAAGAACAGTAGCTTTGCAAGCCTGCTTTCAAACTGCAGATAGCAATTTAATACCTTCCTAAAGCTGGGATGATTTGTTCTGATCCAGCTATACCTAGAGCAACAATTGCTAAGATTAGCTCTGGCTTTTGCACTCATACCTCTTCTGAATACCAGCTTCAGTTTCTGGAGAAAGGGTCCCTGCTTTGCTTTCTTCAAATACTGAAATATTACACTCTGACCTTGAAAACTACATAAACATGCATGGAGTTCTTATGATTACTCTTTCTAGCACATGATCTCTTCTACTTTTAAAACTCAAAATTTTCTTTCAGTGTCCACTGGGTTTAAAAGGTCATTAGCAAAACATTCCAAGTTTTTGTTTTGTAATAACTGGCAAATGCTTAGTTTGTTCTTCCCACAATTACTAAACTTACTCAATTTTCTTTATCTCACTTATTTAAAGTTACCCCACTGCTATTAACCAAATGTTTATAGATACTTCCATTAAAATCAGAAAGAACATGGTTTAGTTACCTTTCTTGCTGTTATGATAAAATACGCAACCAAAGCAACTTAGCAAAAGGTTTGTTTTGGCTTACGGTTAAAGGAGCACAATCCTGCATGGCAGGAAAGTTATGGCACAGGAGGGAGTTGCTGGCATTCGGGATATGCCTAGAGGATTAAGGCAGAGTTTATTAGAGGAAAGAAAGAATGTGAATCTGTGAGGGGTAAGAGAGCCACCAAAAACTCACAGACACCAGGCATGGAATCCATGAGGTGAGGGCAAGACAAGAGGAACTCACAGATTCCAATGGAGTACCATTGGGGGTAAGGGCGCTGTTGCAGTTCATCTGCATAGTTGCTGATAAATGACCATCACACAGCTTAAGGGAACAAGGAGTTTGCTTTCTTCCAACAGTCCGGTTACAGTTCTCAGTCCAGCTTAATGAGAGAGCACGCACCAACACCAGGGCCGAGGGAACTGGCCACACCATTACCACATAATGGCTGAGAGATGGACAATCCTTACTTGCCAGACCAGCATGTCTGGCCAAGTGAACAGAAGGATGCCAACTCTCTCAACCAGCTCTCTGTGATTTATCCAGGGCCTAATCCCACCCACCATGGGCTGGGTCTTCCCCATCAGCTAGACAATCTCCTTCAGTTTTGCTCTGGGCAAACTCAACCATCAAGTCTGTACAAATGTGCCCAGAGCTCAAACCCTCAATAGTCAAGTTGACACCTGTGCTTAACTATGACAGGCACTAAAGATGGCTGCCAGGGTCTGAAATATTTATACCCTTAGTCAAGCCTGGGAAAATGGCTTTTCCTCATTCGTCAGTTCCAGTTTCTGCAAATGTGATTAGAGCTTTTGGTCTTCTACATCTCATTGACTTGTCCATATTGGGGCCCAACCCAGTTGATTCTGTGCTTTACCTCACGGTAGTGCTTATCTATAATGGAGAACTGATCTCCATATCCTTTCAGAAACAGAGGGTTGAGGGAAGTTGCTGAAGAACGCGTTCCCTCAGGGTAACCCCAGCAGTGGGCGATGACCTTCCAGGACTCAGAGACCGTCCCAGCATGGCTGCTCTAAAACTGACTAAACAATCCCTAATCCCAGTCCCTTCTTCCCTGCCTGCATGTACACACTCCTACCACACACGTTCACATGAACAACACACACACATTTAAAACTTTGTTTCAATGAAAATTTTGTAGCTGAATGTATTTTTAAGCCCATTTAAAAACATTTATATACTATACCCAGTTAACTGAGTAATGAGAAATATTTTGTTAAGTACATGGAACAGTTAATGGAACATGACATCTCTGCTGCACTAGTTAGACAGAAGGCATATAAAGTCCTGGATATGGTGACTTACATATCTGTAAATTATAAAACACAAAATGCTCTTAGGAATCCTTTATAACCTCTACATATTGTCTTCCTATAAATTATTTGGTTTTTAAAGTCATAGACAAAAAAATCCTTTGCCGTGAAAAAATAGGCCTGTAATTTGTATTAGTAGAAATAGTTGGTTTCTAGACATTTTTAATAAATAAACTAAATAAGTAATAAATAAAACAACTATTTAAATAATTTCCAGAGGTAGAAGCAATCCAGAATAATTCCCAAAATCACCCTTGGCTCTCCACAGGGATACACAGTACCCTCTGATACACACACACACACACACACACACACAAACAAACAAACAAACAAACAAACAAACAAACAAACAAACAAATAAATAGAAATGTTTCAAAAATAAATAGAAAAAAAGAATTTCCAAATTTGAAGTAGCAAAGTGACTCAGCATGTCATCTGAATTCATTCTTCAGAACCCATGTAAGGGAGGGAAGAGGAGCCAATGCTACAAAATTATCTTCTGATCTCCACATGCAAGCTATACTACCGACAGTCTCTCACAATCTCACACACACATAAAATAAAGCAAAAAATTAAAAAAAAATTTTTTAAAGAACTGCAAATTTGAATGAATCAAAATTATTTGCCTTTTCAGGGCGCAATATCAGTGTATAAACAGTAGGCAGTGGAGTGACTGAAGTGAAGACCGGGACCATGGAGGCAGAGAATCCATCACCAGATCAGAGGAAATGCGAACCTGGCGAAGTCATTTGGGCTCCTCCTATAGAGCAGAATCAAGGTAACAACAACAGTGTAAATCACCATCAAATTTTTGCCAGATCTGAGATTCTATTCTGAGACCTGAACTATTTGTACAAAAACAAAAAAAAAAGAGGCACTTATTTAAATCCACATTAAAAATATAAAGAAAGAGCTATCTTTGTACTATGTCTAGAAGACATTTAAAATTTTGCAAATAACTGAGAATATATAAATTGCTGACTTCAGCTCTCTGGAGAACTTTTGCAATCCATAGCTCCTTAAATGTTTTCTAACAGAGAACTAGGCCAGTGATCTGAAATGGCAGTCATCAGTATTTACCTTGTAATCCAAACCAATTTCTTTTTTACTAAAGTGCAAACATGACCCATATCATTTGGAGCTTTCTTGCTTTTAAATTTCTTCCCCCAAATGATGGTAAAGGTAGTTGAATTAATTCAACTTGTCTTTCACAATCCAGCCCAATCATTTTAAAGAAATTCTTCTAAAATAAAAGAGCTAGATACATGTACTATATTGACAGATTTTTTTTGTCATATCATTGGAACATGTAGCAGACAGCTTTAATAAAATTAGTGAGATCTAATCGTACTTTGTGCTCCTGTTTCAACTAACAAACTAAGTATTGAAATGTTAGCAAATAAAATTTTATGAATTCAAAACAAATAATGCCAGCATGGCTATAAATACTCATTTATAGAAATACATTTAGAGACAAATTATTTTATTTATTTTTTAGAAATATTTTATTTATTTATTTTATGTGTGTGTGTGTGTGTGTGTGTGTGTGTGTATGAGAAGGCATTGTGTATATCCCTATGGGGGACAAAGAGTGACTTCAGGAATCATCCTGGATTACTTCTACCTCTGTTTCGCTTAGCTCTGGGATTTCCCAGGCTCTGCTCACCAGAACTGGAAGTTCAGGCCACTACAATTTCCACCTAGTGGATTTTTATGGGACCTGGGATCCGGACTCAGGACCTTCTTCTTGAGAGACAGAGTCTTAACCCCTGAGCTATCTCTCCAGCCCAGGACAAATTGTTTTATTTCAGATAGTGAGCATATACTTTATTAAGGCAGAAAGCAATAATAATAAAAGAAAGATAAGCACGGTGTTTTCTAATAAATGTACCATCCTAAAATTTTTTAAAAGTAAAATCTCATCTAATATTTCTGCATTTTCTATTACTCTGATTAAAATACCCTGACAAATGCAAGCTGGGGAAGAAAGAATTGTTTGTCTTGCAGTTCAAGGGCAGCACAATCATGGCAGTAGGAGCTTCAGCGAGCACACAGTGAGTACACAGCGAGCACACAGTGAGTACACAGTGAGCATACAGTGAGCAGAGATTATTTCATGGAATAATTATTTGATGACCTTATTGGGAAGTGGCCATGACATAAGAGGAGGGGCTTGTTGAGTGGGAAGGCGGTCCCCGGGAATACATGCCTTGAACGGTATCTTATGTCAGGCCCCTCTCTGACTTTCTGTAATCCTCCCGTTTAGCATGAGAGCAGCTGCCTTGCTCCTCCACTTGCTCCCCTTCACGATGATGTCCTCCCCTCTCACAATGCACAAGCTCAGAAACGGCAGAGACGAGAGGCCTCTGAAACCAATAGCCTTCATAATTCCTTCCCCCTCTAATGATTTTTCTCAGATATTTGTCTCAAGGAGAAAAAACTGAGTAGCAGACATTCTCCGAGTTGTAAGAGCCTTAGAGAAACTGGGTCTAGAGAAGAAAGCCTGAGATGGTGGAATTCCTGGCTTCTAGCACTGAGCCTTTCTTCACACTGCTAAACTCCCATTTTAGAACGTTTTTATTTGTATTCATAGACATAAATCCCATCATGCAAATTCCTACAAATTACTTTTTGTCTGCATTCCTGGGCATGAAAGGGTGTTTTTGTTTTGACATAGTTGTTTTATTTAGTGGTTTCTTTTTCTGATGTTAATAATTGACAGGAGAGCTAAATTTTCTAAAAATTTCAGCCTTGCTTTGTTTAAAAGGAGAATAGCTTCAAGGAGGTTGTATCTGTGGTTTTTATACCATCTCCAGTCATGGGCCTTTGGGGAGTACTTTGGTTTTTAATCTTCCTGGAGAAAAGCTGGGGACACGAACAAATGTAAGTGAAGCAAACCGTCTTCATTTTATAATTCTCGGTCCTGGTGACGAGTGTGGAACAGTAAATTCAACAGATTGTATTAATTTGAAAATAACTCCTTCTTAGAGCTCTCCATGGCTAGGCTTATTTCTGAAAGAGAAAATCATGGAAGTGTTTTGATTTGTTGAGTGGCCAAGAAGACAGTTCTTATGTGATTTCTAGCTATAAAAAGTTACATAAGCGATTATTCAATTTCCTATCCATCAAAAACATAAAGTCAAGTTAATGGGCTGCCTGAGCAGTTAGTGTTTATTTAATTTGGTGTTCAGTTTTTCTTTGCATTTTTCATGGTCTTACTACAGTTAAGCGAGAGTTACTTTGGGGGTCACGTCTCATGGAGTGAGTGATTTGAAAATGTTCTGCAAGCAGGTATGGGGGCAACAGATGTCATTCTAATAGTTATGGATGAGGCAAGAGTTACATAGGTTTAGGTCAACCTGGACTGTACAGCAATTCAAAACAGAGAAAGGAGAAAGTATTGTTGAAATTATCTTTATATTTATCAACAGAGTCTTTATAATTTTTAGTATTATTGAAATCCCGTGTACTAGAAGTGTTGACAAATAGTGGTCTTCTACCTAGAAATAATAATTTAATGACAGGCAGAGGTCACACTACGAGACAGACAGAAAAGCAGGATTTTATATGGTCTGTTTACCACTTCAACAATTTCTGTTTTATCACACATGTATTTTCTCAGTATAGTACAGTTCTAAGTGTACACTGAGGATGTGATGAATTTAAAGCACCCTCCCATGTCTAGTCTTAGGTTGTCACATGGACATGATTACCTTCAGTATTTTTTTTTTAAGTTGCATGTCATCCTTGCACAAGGGCCATGCTAATCAAAATTCTCTGTATCATTCCAATTTATATGTGCTGCCAAAGCGAGCACACCTTCAGTATTTTCTATTCCCCTTTTGAAAGACATGTAGACGAATCTCAGAGAGTTTGAGATCAATTGACTTCATATTAGTTTCAAAACTAAGGCTAGAACCTGGGCTCCCATGATTCTAATCTATGAATATTATCAATTTTTTCCATCACTCTGCATTGGACCTTCATTTAAAAAAGAATCTCATAAAAGTGAGGAATGTGAATTCAAGCATGATAATGGTTCAGTTCTTCTTCACAGTTGCTGATAAATAACCATAAAATGGCCTAAAGGAACAAGAGATTTATTCTCTTACGATTACTGGTTACAGTTTATAGTCCAGCTTGATGGGAGAGGATGCACCAACTCCAGGGCCGAGGGAACTGGCCACACCAACACCACATAATGGCTGATAGAGGGACAATCCTTACTTGCCAGACCAGCATTTCTGGCCAAGTGTACAAAAGGATGCCCACTTCCTCAACCGGCTCTCAGTATTTTATTCATCTGTTCAGACCCTAATCCCACCCACCATAGGCTGGGCCTTCCCCATCAGCTAGACAATCTCCTGCAGGTTTGCTCTGGGCTTAACTCAGCTACTAATTCTCCACGAATGTGTCCAGAGCTCAAACCCTCAACTGACAAGTTGACACCTGTGCCTAACTATGACAGTAATTTCTCACTTTAATTGATTGTTTGAACTGACAAATATCTATTGAGCACATACCATATGGTAGGCGCTTTGAGTGTAAGAGATGGGAAAAACAGTTGTTAACATTTGTATTCTAGTAGGAAAAGCAAGTCATGAGCTGATGAACCAATGAGAGACTGAATAAAAAGGGACAGCTAGTTAAAGAGTATTATGATAAAAAAAAAAAGAGCACAAACATTAAGATACAAAGTCACTATTTAAAGATATGCAAAAAAAGTCCACTTTTAGTTTTCTGTGTTTGTGTCTGTGTGGGTGTTACATACATGCTATGTCATGGATATTGAGGTCAGAGGATAACTTCAGGAAGTTGGTTTTCACCTTCACTTTGTTGAGGCAGAATCTCTTTTGTTAATTCTGCTAGGCTGGTTCGCTTGTGACTTTCTAGACAATTCTGTCTCTGTCTCCCAGTTCTTTGTACAAGAACTGAGATTACAGATATATCACTGCATTCAGTTTTTTACTTTGATTTCGGGGGATAAACTCAGGTCAATGGCTTAAAGGCAGTACTTTTACCTGCTGAACAAGTTCTCTTAACTAGGAACAGTTCATGTCAGGAAGCCAAAGCTGAAAAGAACTTGAAGGAAGTATAGAAGCAGGCCAGGCAAACATCTGAGGGAAATATACTATACTAGATAAAAGCTTAAGTAGCATTTCTGCCTCTCCCAAGCTTAGGACCCTGACCATCTACAGCTATGTAAAAAATATAGAAGCATGAAATTCCTCATGTGAAAAGATACACCAAAAAGGAACAAAATTCTCACAAAGGGAAGTTCCACAACTGGCATCAAGAGCTTTAAAACACTGAGTGTTTATCGTCTCAACACCATCACATCAGAATGGAGAGGAGGACCACACTGAGCAACACTGAGACCTCAGAGAATTAAACTGGAATTGAATAGCCTCTAATCTTTAGGTTTTCATGACTTCCAAGTTTTTCGTAAGTTTAGGACACCTGTTGTAAGTTTTAATTCTAAAAAAAGGCTGTTCTCGTTCAGTTCTTACTTCTGTACTGTGCCAGTCTGTGTTTCAGGACAAATTAAGAGCAATTTGCTTGTTTTAAAATGGTGGAAGTACAGCCTGATTGTGACTTCTGGATAGGACGGGAGCACAGTATCTATGAGTCTCCCACAGCTGAGTCTATCCCCTTGAGACATTCACCAAATTTGGCACATCGACATTATACTGTGAAGGGGGAAAGACCTCAAGAGGCACCACGCCTCCCTTAGAGACTAACAAAGGTTGATACTCCGCAAGGAGAGGGGAGCTACTCTCCCCATGGGTATGTCTCCTGGTACATCATCCTTGCTCCAGCAAGCGCCCACACATGTCATTAACAGTAATAAGATTTGGATTTAGTAAGGTGCACACACAGACGGGCTTGACAGTAGTAGGTAAGAGACTGGTGGGGAAGAAGAAAGTTTGTAATTGGAGAAAGTAGGGGTAAAAATTACATGAATTCAAGTATAATGTCCTAAATTTTATATAATTTTAAAAATGAGAGCAACGATGAGGCTTCCTTACTGAGTGGGAGCACAGTAAGTAACAGAAGTAACTTAATTGCTTGCAAATTGATCTCACTATTACTGAAGATCTTTTGATTGTTAAAGACTTTTAAAATGTTTAAATATTGGTTGGTGCCTATGAAATTCTGCTACGTAGCATTGAAGTGCAACCCTATGTTGTTGGGATGCTTAAATTAGTCTGTCACTGTATACTTTGTGTCAGTACATGCCTGTCTTCTGTGTTAACACATACAGCTATCATTCAGATTAGATGCTGTTGTGATACATAATTTTTAATTTTTATACTTGTTACATTTCTATTTAACGAAACAGTAAAAACCATTATGCTTTCAAATTTGTATTTCAGAGGTTTCTCAATTTCAGTTCCATTTTTCATAAAGCCTATGAAAAATAAAGTTGATGGAGGAACCTATGCTTGAATGATGCTTATAACATTAATTATGCATATAACATTTGAGAGAGCCCTGAATATAAAGTCCTGCCTCACACCTCATATATCACATGAATCTTATCAAATTCCTTATCAAATTTCCATGCGAAAATAGGGATCATAATATTACATAGGACATCACTGACTTCATAAAAAAAGTAAAGGAACTCCATAGAAACCTAGCATAGCTTCCGATATGCAACTACTCAATCCCTCTTGAAATTATCGTTGTACGATACCACAGCCCTCCTTCTGATTAGCTCTAGAGCTTCCTCATTACTACTGTAATTATTAGATGTATTCACCCAGCTCACTGATATTATATGTCTGTCTTATTCTACTCACTAGCATAACACTATTGCTAGGATGACTCCTTTTCAACTCCCTTATCTATTGTTGAACAACATGAATGGTGCTTTTATATACATACTGCTATTTAACCCCAATACAGGTAGGTAAAAGAATGGAAATATCAAAATTTTATTATTTTTGTCTCAGAAGAAGCTCTTGGGGCTGGAGAGATAGTTCAGGGATTATATTGTCTTTGCCTTGCAAGCAAAAAGATCTGAGTTCAAGTTCCAGATAGCGTATAAAAATGCTAGGCAGATGGGTCCTCAGTTGTATCTCCAGTCCTAGAAGAGCCTTGGAAACCCCAGAACAAAGCAATAAGAATGTAGAGCAATGCAGGACGCTTTCAGATATGTCATCCTTTTACTTCCATATGTACACACACACACACACACACACACACACACACACACGAGAAAAATCTAGATTACTTGGTTCTTCTTACAGGAGTCAAGCTGACATTCAATGACTCGGACTTATTTTATATGTTTTCTTAATTGAGAAAAAAAGACCCACTTGCATGTTCTACTCAACCTTATTTGTTCTTTCTTAGAACCAGCAGGCAATGGGAGGCACCATTACTGCCTTTCTAAATGTAAATCAAACCTCAGTACTGTTTCCTCATGACTTACCTACAAGCTATTTCTTCTTGAAAATTATGCTGAATTCATCAGATCATGAAATAATACACATTTTATCTTGAAACATATCTATTTGAAAGTGAATCTCAACTGATGTAAACACATATGAGAAAAATAAAAAAATTTGTTGTATAACAGTATTGACCTTTTTCTTGGGCTGGAGAGGTGGCTCAGGGGTTAAGCCTCCGCCTTGCAGGCGGAAGGTCCTGAGTTCGGATCCCAGATCCCACGTATAGACGCCAGGCAGAAGCGGGGGCGGCCTGCGCTTCTGGTCCTGGTAGGGCGGAGCCTGTGAATCCCGGGGCAGAAGGAGGTGGAGGCGTCCATGGTGGTTCCCGAATTCGTCCGTGATTCTACACATACACACACACACACACACACACAAACAGACACGCGCGCGCACATACACCCGCATACGCACACAGTTGAATAAATAATAATAATAAAAAAAATTTAAAAAAAAACAGTATTGACCTTTTTCTTTTCCTATTTCAACAGATATGTCATTTCAGGACCAAAAGCCTTCCATGTTGGAACAGCCGAAAATATTACTATTCAAGCTCATGGATACACTGAAGCATTTGATGTAGCAATTTCTGTAAAAAGTTTTCCTAATCCAAACCTTTGTTACTCTTTGGGCTCTGTTACTCTATCTCTGGAAAATAAATTCCAAAACTCGACAGTCTTAACAGTATGTATGCATTCATTTTTATTTGCTTTATATCTAAGAATATTTTTGTTAAGATGTGAACAAGTTTGAAGAGCATAGATATTGGATCATTGGTATCATTCTATCACTGTATAATATTAGATGATTATCAGTCACTAATTATAACGGAATGAGAAAATTCTAAATGGAAGAATTGTGTTTGGTTTTTGAGTGGTATATGCAAATAATATTGTGCTTGAAAAGTAGAATTGCACTAATATGGAAATACTTTGAAATGAATGGGAAATACTTTTAAATAAAAATTATTGGGCTTCCTTGCCCTTCATGGGACTCCGTGTCCATGAGTTCTTTTCTTTTCTTTCCCACTTCTAATCGTCTCCTGCTGCTCTCCTGCCTCAATCCCTAGGACACAAGAATGCAACATTCTTTAAGCAGCCGTCGGAGGGCTCTCTTGCCCCTCTCAGAATCCATGTCCATGTGCTCCATACTTTCTCTCCTCTAATAAACTTTAATTCTCAAGAAATTATTACTACAAACAAATATAAAAATATTTTGAACTTTGATAGAGACCTGTGTGTGCGTGCATGCATGTGTGTGGGTATTTGTGTGTGCAGTGTGTGAAAAACATTGAGCTAAATGAATTCTAATGAAGCGTAGCAATTATTTCATCAATGCTTTCAAGAGAAATGTGCTAATCCCTTTAAAACCACAGTCACTTTCAAGTTTATGAAAATTATATTTAATTTTCCCAGTGTGCTATTTCATGTAGATACTGTCTTGTTGTAAAGTAGCTGTTAACCATGATTGACTTCAGTTTACTTAAGTGTAATGTGACTGATATAATTCTTCAATTCATCAATTACACGAGCCACATTGTAAGTGCATGAGTGACTATGTGTTACTAGTTGCTCTTAAATTGGATAGCATAGCTTATTGGACATGTCCATCGTTACAGGACATTCTCCTGAATATTCAATTGGTTTACTGAGGAAGTCAATGAGAATGGCAGAATCATAAACATTGATACATTAGTTCTTTATTTTATTTTAATATCATAAAGTATATTTTTTGCAAATTGTTTGATATCATACTATGATCTTGTCTTTGAGCCCACTGATTGGGTTATCATATCTAATTTATTATGTGTTGCACCTTTCAGGAGTTGTCTTTTCTCTACAGTTTATTTCTTAAAAATAGAGAAAGAATTTAAAGACACAGTTTATTTCTTAGAAATAGAGAAAGAATTTAAAGACACTTGGGAAACATAGTAGAGAAGAAAATCTCAAAAAGAGCAGACTTTTGCTACTTTCCAAGTCTCTATTCTCTCATTTATAATTTCATAGTAATTAGTTGCAATGATGAGTTCTATTTAAAAATATTTTGTATGTGTATGTGTGTGAGTGCACACACACTTGTGTGCCTATATGTCTGTGTGTATCAAAAGCACTGTGTTTGCCTGTGGAGGTCCAAAGGTGACCTCAGGACTCATCCTGGATTGTGCTACTAAATTTTTGCTTGAATCTGGAGTTTTCCAGGCTCTGTCTTCTAGAAATGTAGGATATGGGATTTGAACTCGGGTCCTTGTTCTTGTGAGTCACAGGCTTAACCCCTCAGTCATCTCTCTAGCCCTGTAATGATGTCTCTTACGTTATTAGTTCCAAAGTTTAAGTTTCATAGCCACATTTTCCTTCTGATTGCATGTGTTAAATTCCTGTATCACTGATTTTGAAGGGAAAAACATAATTGCATATTTACAAGTATGTGATATATTCCAAGTGTGCACACCATCAGTCAGGCTGTTGTATAGAGAAACTAGAGAACATGGATGTACCCAGAATCTGATCAAGTGCACGTTTCTTATTGTGAGCTTCTGTCAAATTATTTCTATAAAATAATCTTGGGCATGTGAGACCAAAAGGACTTCAGCTGTTTAAAGTTAAATTCTCATTATGATAATAAACACCAAAGGGCATTGGAAAAATGTATTTACTCTTTTTTCTCTGAAACCACTTTCTTGTTTGCTTGATTGTTTGGGGTTTTGAAACAGTTTCTTGCCATCTATCCTGGGCTGGCCTCATGATCTTGGGAAGGCAGGAACTCATGATCTTCGTGCCTCAACCTCCAGAGTGCTGGTGTGTACTGAGTTTTCAATGCTGCAATCACAGCTCATCCGTGCTTTCAATAAGATATTGGTGAATTTTAGACAGATGACTTGATAACCCTAGAATGTCACTTTTTTCTCATCGCCATTTCCTTTTACAGATACAACCGAAACAGTTTTCCGAAGGTCAAAGCTCAGATTCATATGTGTATCTGAGCGTTGTATCAAGGCATTTTTCACAACTGAAAAAAATGCCAATAACTTACAACCATGGATCTTTCTTAACTCATACAGACAAATCTGTCTACATTGCCAACCAGTCAGGTAGAGTATAAGATATTTCATTTGTAGGAAAATAGACACTATATTGTGACACTTTTAAACCTGAAATTGAATATAGACAGGTTTCTACCTTGCTCAAAAGAGACTTGAATTGCTAACAATGCTTCACTTTCAAATTTTATTTGATTTTTAATTTATACAGGAATTGATAAATAAATTGCACTAAACCCTTAGCTATTATATAACTCATTTATGAAACATGTGAAAGAATTAATTGAAAATACAGTTTTAGCAATGGGAAAATAGTTTATCATAAAATCACATTTCAAAAATATTTCTTTAATCCTGAGCCCTATCCTTATATCCAAAATAAATTGAACCTGTGTGATGACTAGATGTCTTTATGAGAATAAACAATATCACAGACATTTGAAGATATTAATTTTCAAAGGTATCTACCTAAGAAAGTGTTCAGAATTCTGTAAGAGGGGGAAGAACAGGATAACTAGTCAAAACTGTGTAATTACCCACAATGAATTGAAAAATAAAAAGACCCAGAACAGTGTGAATGCGTTCATATGTTTGCAAAATCTTCAATTTCTTTACCTGCCCCCACTTTCTATCTTTGGCTTTGTCTAAATCAGAGATGAGATTATTACAGAGATGTACATTGTGGCAGGAGAATGTTGTAACATTTAGTTAATGATAATGTTGAGCATGACAGACACAGGGAGAAGGGCCATCATAATTTTTAAGATCATTGAATGCAGTCTTTAATTGTTGATTTTGTTGATGTCCATGATGTCTATATGAGGTGAAATTGGGCTGACTATTATTTTAACAGGAGCATGTGCCATTATTGGCTTAGAAAGGAAAGACCTACATAGACTAAGGATATTGTTTTATCAGCTTAGATGGAATGCCTTTGACAGAACAGACTTTACCAGAGAATAGTCACCAATCATGAAAATATCCTAAAGTTTATTCTATATTTTATTTACTTTTTTCTCATTTACTTATTTTAGAGAGAAAGAGAGGGAGAGAGGGAGAGAGAGAGAATTATAGGGGTATGCATGTCACAGTGCACATGTGAAAACATGTCGAGCTCAGAGGGCAACATTTGGAAGTTAGTTCTCTCCTTCTTCCGTGTTGGTGATAGCGATCAAACTCAATTCTCCAGGTTTGCATGCAAGTGCTTTTACCTGCTGAGCCACACACTGGCCTGGTGACTTAATTCTTTATCCTTATGATGCTTATACTAATGTTTTTCAAGAGTCTTCATACATCTGTAAGGGATTTTAATGTACTATTCTGAAGATTCTTGAAAGATTACAAAAACTTCGTTTTTTACTAAAAGAGGGTCTTGTTTGTTTTCCTGAGTGTATGGTTTATGAATAAAAAATTTTGCCAAAATCTTCTGTCTTAATACAAAATAGTATGTGTACGCTTATCTATAGCTATACATTGGATGTCACTATTTTGCTTTTATAAAGTTCTTGATAGATAATTACAGATACAGCTAATTTTGTACTATGGGTGTGTGTGTAGAAAGTCATTTTTTATAAGTATTCCAACAGAGCAAGTATGTCATTTTACACTCTTACTTTATATTTTAGGTATAAATGTAGTCTTGTCTCAGACCTGTGAGCTTTTCACAAATCACTTCTTAATTGCTTTCTTTCTATTGGTACCTCAATCATACTTGAATCTGTGGTATTAATGATAGCATTTCTAATCATGTAGACCAAAGAGCTAATGAGGGAAGTAGATTATCTAACTAAATGCCCATTTCAATGTGTAGATAGTTCCCTGTAGTCAATACAATAAATAGGGTGCAGGATTCAAAACCAAACGCAGATAAAACCAGTCACGGTTCATGTTATACTAGGTCATGGGTTTCACTATGATAAAATAAGTCATAGTAAGGGCTGTAGTCACACCTCCAAGTGTCACGCAGGCTCAGCATGTATGCGGATGAGTTGAATGAATGCCTTGTGAGTGTTACAACTGGAGTACCGGATATAAAATAGTGTACTTTTGTGGAACTGTTTTGATAGATTTTATGTTTTCCCTTATGTGCCTCTTCCAGATAAAGCTCACAAAGTAATTTTCAGGCCACGAAGAGATCTGGAGCAACGCATACAAGAACAAGGTACTTTCAATGTTTAATGTGATCATGAAAATATAATTATAGCATCTATTAAACCCCCTGATAAATGAATCATTAACCCCCCTGATAAAAATGCAATGGGCATGAAGAATGATAAATGTGGTGGTTAAGTTCATCTCTTCCAGAATAGTAAATCTAAATAAATATAGTATTTCATTGGTCATATCCTTGATCCAAGGAAATTCGATCTTTATTTTTTAATCTCAAATCTAAAATATCATTGTTTATTTTTCACAGGTAAAATTTTTCACTGTCTAAAAATTTAATGTTCTAATTCAGATAGTTTTCCATTCTATTCTGATAAAATCCCTTATTTTATTCATTTTTGTTCATACTTGAAATCTGTTTCTTCTGTTTCATATATGTACATTGTCATCATTGTACATTAGTCTTTAGATAATCAGTCTAATGAAAATCATTTAAGTTATTCAGTACTGGAAAACTCAGAATGGAAAGAGCATTAGTTTGAGAATCTGTGATTTGAATTCACCAGTAATCATAGAATTACAAGGGCTTGTTCAACTTGCTTGAATTACTGTCTTTCTATCTTTAGTCTATTTAGTCATCTCTAAGGGAAGCAGCTGATTATGCTTAGAACTTACAAGCAAGGATGTTGTCTGTAGTGACTGCTCCATACATTGTCAGTAAGAAATCTTCGAAAAGGAGAATATTTAGCTCCTCAAGGGAAGTTCCTATCTCGTAACAATAGCCACCTTTAAGCTTTGTAAGTCTTCTTTAATTTTTTTTACTCATCAGATGCCACATCCAATGTGCTAGTTTCAAAATTTATTTATTTAGCATAGGTTTATTTGGAATGGGCGGCCATGGTGAGATCACCTTCCTTTTTCTTGGAACAGTTCCAGGGAAAGGCTGGTCCACCAACTAGTTGTTGTTATTTTTTAATTTTTTTTTAATTTTTATTTTTTGTGTGTAAGCAGGTCTCGTGAATGTAGATACATGATTATCCCTTGGAATTCCATCTAGGCCTGAGATGTCGATATATGAGGATGGTCATATGTGTTGTTATCATTTCAGCTGGCAAATATAAACATCCAGTGGTAAAGAAATGTTGTCGTGATGGAGCCCTGCACCATGCGGGTGAAACCTGTGAAGAGAGATTGGCCCGGATTAAAAGAGGCCGCCGTTGTCAAACAGCTTTCAAGGAATGCTGTGAAATGGCAATTCAATTTCACACTCACAAAGTTGTCTATATGGACATCCCGGTATGAACATAAGTATGCCATTTTCTATCAGAACCTGCCTGAGCTGGGTAATTTTGTATAAGTAAATGTTGTCCAAAAAGGCAATTTCTATTTATTTAGAATTAGAAGTGGTAGGGTACAAAGCAGGTCCAGAGCCAAGACCAGAATAAATTTTTTTTATTATTTATTATTTATTCAATTGTGCATGTATGTGTGTGTGCGCATGTGTGTATGTATGTGTGTGTGCGTGTAGAACCACGGACGCTTCCACCTCCTCCTTGTTTACTCTTTCCTGGGATTCACAGGCTCCGCCCTACCAGGACCAGAAATGCAGGCCGCCCCCGCTTCTGCCTGGTGTCTATACCTGGGGTCTAGGATCCGAACTCAGGACCTTCCACCTGCAAGGCAGAAAGAGGCTTAACCCCTGAGCCACCTCTCCAGCCCCAAGACCAGAATAAATTTAAAAAGCCAACTCGTCTTGTTAACTCCAGGCAACCTCAAATAAGAACCTTAAACTAGGGGGCTGGAGAGGTGGCTCAGGGGTTAAGCCTCTGCTTTGCAGGCCGAAGGCCCTGAGTTCAGATCCTAGATCCCACGTATAGACGCCAGCGGAAGCGAGGGCGGCCTGCATTTCTGGTCCTGGTAGGGCGGAGCCTGTGAATCCCGGGGCAGAGTAGACAAGGAGGAGGTGGAGGCGTCCATGGTGGTTCCCGAATTCGTCCGTGGTTCTACACGCACACACACATACATACACACCTGTGCACACACGCATACACTCACAATTGAATGAATAATAAATTAAAAAAAAGAACCTTAGACTAAATGTATTGGAATTGTAAAATTATATGGTTCTACCATATTATTATCAGTAAAAGTTGAGAATTTCCATCTGTTTCAGCCAAAGTATGTTTTCAGAATTTATAGACTTTTAACAATATATTTCACAACTTTTAGACTTTTATATAATTTTTTAATTTTAATTTTTGCTTTTTCCCCCAATCCTACAAACTCATTAAGTACCCCTGTCCTCTCCCTCACTCCCCCCCTCCCCAGTTTCCCCTTTCCCCTTTCACTCTCCCCCCTTTTCCCCTTCCTTTTATCCTCTCCCTCTCTCCTCCTCTCCCAATGCCTCCCCTTTTCCCTCTCCCATCCCCTGGAGCATCCTTCCATATGAACGCCAAACCTCCCTCTGAGTTCTCCACCCTAGTGAGGTGTAAGGACTCAGTGACATAGCCTGGAGCCCCTTCTTCGGCTCCCCCATAGCATGGTAGCCCCATCATGACTGTTAATCCCTTGCTTCTAAGGATCCTACTACCTGTGATTCATGCTAGACTTTGAGGGGTTGTTGACATGTCAGTCCTTGTGCAGGTCATGCAAAGTCTGATTATGGCTACTGCAGACCTAACTTGTGTGGAGTATCTTGCATATCATTGGTCCTCCCCATCTTTAGGCTCTTACAATCTTGCTGCCCTCTCTTCCACAAGGTTCCCTAAGCTTTAGGATGGGGAGAGATTTGGCTGGTCTGGTTCCAGGTGATTATAGTAGGGTCTTTGGTGTTCTGAATCATGGTTTGTTGTTTTCAGTTTTGCTTTTCCTGCAACATCCTTGGCTCTATCCTGATTGGTATTGAAGGTCACCTCCTAACCAAAGATAAAAGGCTGTTTAAATGAAGATCTTAATATAAGAGGAGACTCAAAGGTAGATTGAATAGGAGTAGGATACCACAGTGAGGGGAGTTCAGTGTCCCATTTTTCCCGATGGTTACCATCTATCCGCCAGTCCCTATACCCTCCCCGATTGGTGAGATCAAACCTCTTCAATTGCAGGTGACCAGGAAGGGAAGTGAGAATGAGCTGCACCAGATGTCTTGCTATTTACATGCAATACTTGATGGTGACCTATTTTCTCTACTGAAGCATGATCCCCTCTCTCCTTATTTCTGGGGGAGGGATCCTTCCCTTCTCTCCTGTTTATAATCTTTGTGATTACAGTAGGTATCATAGAGATTTATCTTTGAATATGTCATTAAGTGGGTTAGGGAGTATATATGGTGTCTAATTTTGTGTGTCTGGGATACTTCACTCAATATAATTGTTTCTAATTCCACCCATTTCTCAGCAAATTTCATTAATTCATCTTTTTGATGGCTGAGTAGTATTCCATTGTATAAATGTACCACATTTTCCTTATCCACTCATCAATTGTTGGGCATGTGGGTTGATTCTATGACTTTGCTATTGTAAATAGTGCTGCAATCAACATGGTTGTGCTGGTGTCACTGCAGTGAATTTTTGCATTCCCAGAAGTGGTGTAGCAGGGTCATATGGCATTTCAATCCTTAACTTTTTAGAAATCCCAAACTGATCACCAGAGTGGTTATATAAGCTTGTATTCCCACCAGCAATGTAGGAGAGTTCCCTTCTCTCCACATCCTCTCCAGCATTTGGTGGTGTTTGTATTGTGAATTTTTGCCATCCTGACAGGGTGAGATGATATCTCAGGGAAGCTTTGATTTGCATTTCCCTGATGGTTAAGGATGTGGAGCATTTTTAAAGATATTTGTTAGACATTTCAATTTCATTCCTGGAAAAGTTTCTTTTGAGTTCCCAGGCCCATTTTTTAATTGGGCCATTTATATCCTTGGTGTTTAGTTTTTTAAGTTCTTTGTGTACTCTGGACAATAGAGCTCTCTCAGATATGTGATTAGTGAAGATTTTCTCCCATTCTGTGTGTTGCCTTTTTGCTCGGTTTACAAGGTTTACAATCTCTTTATCTGAACAGAAGCTCTTTAATTTCATAAGATCCCATTTGTTGAGTGTTGGTTCTAGTGACTGTGCCATTGGATTTCTGTTTAGGAACTGTTGGCCTAGCCTAATCAGCTCGAGGGAGTTCCCTACCCTTTCAACTAGGGTTTTTATAGTCTCTTGCCTAATATTGAGGATCCATTTGGAATTAATTTTTGTGCATGGTGACAAGTACAGGTCCAGTTTTAATCTTCTGCATGTGGACATCCAGTTTTGCCAGCACCATTTGTTGAAGATGTTGTTCTTTTTCCATTGAATTTTTTGGGCCCCTTTGTCAAAGATCAAATGGCTGTAATCATGTGGGCTTATATCTGGGTCTTCAACCCTCATCCATTGATCTACATGTCTATTTTGGAGCCATTACCAGGCTGTTTTTATTACTATGTATTTGTAGTATAGATTAAGGTTTGATAGGGTGATACCTCCAGCCGTGTTTTTGTTACTCAGGATTGTTTTTGCTATCCTGGTCTTTTATGCCTCCACATGAAGTTTGAGATTGTTTGGTCAATTTCTTTAAAGAATTGCTTGGGGATTTTGATTGGTATAGCATTGAATCTGTATATTGCTTTTGGTAGGATGGTCATTTTTATGATGTTGATTCTGCCGATCCAGGAGCATGGGAGGTCTTTCCACCTTCTGGTGTCTTCTGTAATTTCTTTCTTTAGGGTTTTAAAGTTTTCATTGTAAAGGTCTCTCACTTTTTTGGTTAGATTTATATCTAGGTATTTCATTTTTTTAGGGGCTATAGTAAATGGGATTGTTTCTCTTAGGACTTTTTCATTTTTTTCATACTGGGCATATAGGAAGGCTGTTTTGTTTGTTTGTTTGCACATTTATTTTGTAACCTGCCACCCTGAAAAACTTATGTATCAGTTCCAGGAGTTTCCTGGTGGAGTTTTTAGGATCAATCAGGTATATGATCATGTCATCTGCAAATAAAGATATCTTGACTTCTTCTTTGCCAATTTGAATCCCTTTTATCTCCCTCTCTTGTCTTATGGCTCTAGTTAAGACTTTGAGTACAATACTGGAATTTTATATAATCTCTAAGAAAACAAACCATGATCAAATGACAACATCCTGCTTTTACCAGTTTCTTAACTGTGGTTTAAACATTGTCTATATCAGTGGACACAACTGTTATGTTTTAAAAAGCCATGTGATTTATTTAAATCCTTTTCAAGTTTTTCCTTGTTATCCACATAATTTTGATGACCATTCTAGAACATACAGCACATACTGGTCAATTCATCTGGTTGGCTTTAGCTACTCTTAGGATGATTTTAGAGGTCCTCTTCCCAGATCTTTATGAAGATGCAAAGAAAAACCTAGGCATTATTAGTAGCATAGCATTATGTAGATATATTTCACTTGTGTGTGTGTGTGTGTGTGTGTACATGATAAGAATTTAATCCACAGTCTTGTTCATATTAGGCTTGCCCTCTAATTTTTGGTTGTACTTCCAAACCTCACTTTTTAATTTCTTTCTTACTTTGTCTATGATGTTTTTGAATTTTCCAGGTTTTCTCCTGCTGTTCATGTGTAGTTGCATTCCATTGTTGTGAAACTTGATATAGTTGCAATGTCCTTGAAATGTTAAGAAATGCTTTATGGTTTATTTTGTGATCTAACTGGAGATAGGTCAGTATCTGTTTGAGAAGAAGGTTTTTGTTTTTGCTGCTACTGTTGTTATATAATGTTCTATATATTATAGTTTGTTTAGATTCATTTGGTTTGCCATGTGTGCTTACACCTTATATTTCTTCTTATTCTTTGGTATACATCTTATATCCATTTCTCAAAGTGAGTGTTGACATTTCTGTCTCTTACTGTGTTCCTATTTCTCCTTTGTGCAAATTTTGCTTCATATATTTAGATGCACTGAATTGTGAGAATATATATTCATTTGTGCTGTATCTTCTTTCTAACCTAACTCTTTTATTAGTAGGCAATATTTTTCCTCTTCCCTTGTAACAGCAATTTATCAGATCAAATTTATCTTAAATACGGAGAGCTGTCCTCTGGTTTAATGGAATATCTTTTGCAATCCCTTCTCTTCCACAGCCTATTTTTCCAGATAGGTTGCCAGAATTCCATACAAGAGAAGGAGCCAGCTCTCTGCAGAAGTCTGAATGGTGGGAAATGACAACTGACTGAAAGTTTTCCTCTGACCACCCCATCCAAAGCATCACAGCTTGACATACATGTGATCAGCTTCTCCCTGTTCCTCCCTTAAGTAAATAAAAAAATTTTCAAACCCCAAAATTCATCGTAGTTATATATGAAATTTCAAAGATTAAGCAAAAATTCTTCATAAGATTTTGTTTTCCATTTTGAGGAGTATATTTTACATGGAATTAAACAACTACGTTTTGGATTTTCTGTCCAATGCACACCTTTTTCTTCTATATTTCTGCTCCATCTTTTCCTAAGAAGACCTTGTACTGAGACCTCACTATTTCTTGCACTGGAGTTATTAGAGAAGAACCTTTGTTCTTCTGTCAGATTTAGCAGAAAGCCTCATCCTCAGTCCTCACCAGCCCCCACTGTCCAGCTGACTTTGCAGAGCTGAGCCCTTCTGCCTGTGTTAGGGCAGGAATCCCAGAGGATCACAGACTGATATCTGTGCTACAGAAATTGGATTTTTCCACACTCTGGCGGCTACAGATAAAAAATTCAAATACTGCAAGGAATTAGAATCACCATGAAAATAAATCTGAGGGCAAATCTGTTAGAAATTTTCTATAGTAAGGTAATGAGTTGGAAAGACCCTCTGTAAATGTGAGCAGCACCATTCCATGGGCTGGGATCCCAGACAGCATTGAAACAAGAGAGCTGAGTGCCAACATTCATTCATTTTTGCTTCCTGACCATAGAGACAATGTAACCAGCTGCCTTACCCTCCTGTGCCTTACCTTACCTGCCATGATGAACTACATCCCTTTGAAGCATAAACCAAAATAAACCCTTCCTCCATTTGCTTTGGTTGGGTATTTTATCAAAGCAACAAATAAAGCAGCTAATGTATCTTCTTTCTGATTTTCGTGAAGGTATCAAGAGCATTTAGTTGGTGTAGGGGTGTGCTTCAGAAGAATAAAGAGAATAAAACAGTAGAAATTTAGTCGTGGTAGAAAAACTAAGCATTTCCTCCCCCCCTTCCAGTGGCCCTGAATGCATGCTCCCTCACGCCATCCAGGTAAGGCACCCTGCTTCCCAGGTATTCCTCACCAGAACCCAGGTCACCTGCTCCTCCCAGCCCCTCCCACCATCCAGCTTGAACAGCCCCAAAGCTGGCCAGGGCTTGGGTGGACTACTGGCCACGCCCTGGTTCCAGATGAAGCCGGCCTATTATCCTTAGCCCCTCCTCCCCTTCTACCTGCTGTGAACACATGCTCGCTGGCTCACAGATCAGATAAGACACACTCTGTCTACTAAAACTGATTTAATTGATGTACTGACAGTCTAATAGCCTCATCTTGGAAATAATAATAACAACAGACAAATGCACCCAACTCCAAGGCAACCACTAGTAATAACTGCCAGAGAGCAGTTGTACCAACTAAATCAGTTCAGTCAAAAACACATAGAAACTGTAAAGACTCAAGAGACAAAACAGCAATGCCCAAGTCAAAGGGTAGATCCATGAGAAACAAAACCCAAGAAAATAAATCTCCCACTGAAAGAATTAACCCCATAGCGATAGATTCCAACCAGAACAAATTCACAGAAAATAGCCAAGAAAGCCAGGCCCAAGATAACGACTTTCAAAGCATGATACTTACCATGATCAATACTATGAAAGAGGAAATCTGGGAGGAGTTAAATATCTGCATCAACCACTTTAAACAGGAACACAACAGACACCTGGAGGAGTTGAGAAAAACTGTTCAAGAAACAAAAATAGGCATAAAGCAGTTAAAACAGTCTCAAACAGAGTTTAAAATTGAACTAAAAGACAAGTTATCCTCAACCCAGAACTCAACAGAGTCTTACCAATAGAACTATCGAGGAGGAAAATAGAATTTCAGATCTTGAAGGCAAAGTGGCAAAATTAACCAGCTCAATAGAAGAGGTTGTTAAAGCCAAAAAGATACTTGAGAGGAATATTCAAGAGTTATGGGACGTCCTGAAGAAGCTTAACATGTGCATTCATGGAATACCAGAGCAAGAATCCCAAAATACCACACCTGAGGAAATTTTTCAAACTGTCATAAATAAAAATTCCCTCATCTAAAGAAAGAAAGGCCCATCCATATACAAGAGGCATTCCACACCCCAAACAGGTATGACCAAAATAGAAACTCGCCACGGCAAATAATAGTCAAATATTCCACATTCAAGACAAAGAAATGGTGCTGAGAGCTTCAAGGGGAAAAAAAAAAAACAAGTCACTTTTATTTTTATTTATTTTTTTTATTAAAAATTTAATTATACATTTTAAAATTTTTTACCAGTTCCCTCCCTCCCCCCTCCCCTTCCCCCAGTGTCTCCCCCCCAATTCCCAGAGAGTCCTTTATTGTGTGCACCTAACTCTCCACTGGGTTCTTCTCTCCAATGACATATAAGGACCCAGTGGCATTTCCATAAGCCCTTTCTCTTGTTCCCCTTAAGCAAAAGATCACTACTATGGCTGTCAATCCCTTGCCTCCAGGGGTCTCGGTGCCCTTAACAGATGCTAGACTTTATGAGGGCAACAGTGCGCTGGACATTGCGCAGGGCATGCAAAGTTCCATTATGATTGCTTTGGCCCCAACTATTGTTGAGAATCTTGCAAATCGTTGCTCCTCCCATCCTTTTGCTCTTATAATCTTACTGCCCCCTCTTCCGCAAATGTCCCTGAGCTCCAGGATGGGGAGAGATTAGGCTGTCCTAGTTCTATGTGATTGATATAGAGTCTCTGAAGTTCTGGATTGTGGTTTGTTGATTTTCTTTTGCAGTTTTGCTGCTCCTGCAATTCCCTTCACTCCATTCTGCTGGGCACTGTATGTCACCCCCTGGCCAGAGACAAAAAGCTGTTAAACTGGAGTCTTGTTGTAATAGCACATTCAAGGGTAGATGTAATAAGAGTAGGAAACCTCACTGAGGGAGGGGTCCATCACCCATTTGCAAAATGATTACTTTTTATCTGCTAGACTATATGCCCTCCCCTTCTGGTGAGATCAGGAAAGAACGTCTGTGAACTTAACCAAGTTTCTCATTACTTACTTGCAGACCTTGATGGAGGCCTATTTTCTGTGCTGTAACATGGTCTCCTCTCTCCTTGTTTCTGGTGTGGCCCTCCTACAAGTCACTTTTAAAGGTAAACCAATTAAAATAACAAATGACTTCTCAACAGAAACAGTAAAAGCAAGAAGAGTTTGGAGAGACGTACTTCAAGTATTGAATGAGCAAATATATCAACCCAGGCTGATATATCCGGCAAAACTATTCACTGTGATCGCGGGAGAAAGAAAAGTTTTCCAGCACAAAGACAACTTAAAGGCTTACATGTCTACCAAACCAGGCTTTCAAAAAATGCTAGAAATGATACTCAAGACTGAAGAAAAAAAACAAACATATCCAGGAGGACAGAAGAAAAGTATAATACCACCAAAACCTAAAAGCCAAATAATACACTTATAAAAGTCACTAAACATAAAAAATGTCCGGAATTAAAAATAATTTCTCGATCATAACATTAAATGTCAATGGAATTAGCTCACCAATCAAGAGACACAGATTACAAACCTGGATTAAAAATTACAACCCATCAATCTGCTGCATCTCACCAAACTCATCTCACCAAAAAGATAGACACATCCTAAAAATAAAAGGCTGGTCAAAAATTCCGCAAGCAAATGGAACCAGGAAAGAGGCAGGGGTAGCCATTATGCTATCAGACAAAGTGGACTTCAAACCAAAAAAAATCATAAGAGACACAGATGGTTACTACATTTTAGTCACAGATATAATTTACCAGGAAGACTTCACAATACTGAACATATATGCACCTAATACGGGTCCTCCACATTCATTGAGCAAACCCTACAGCATCTAAAGCAAGAAATCAACTCCCAAACAATAATTCTTGGGGATTTCAACACCGCCCTCTCAACATGGGATAGATCAACAGGTCAAAAACTTAACAGAGATACATTGGAACTTAATCAAACTCTTACTGAAATGGACCTCACAGATCTCTATCGAACTTTTCATCCACGTACCAAAAAATACGCATTTTTCCCAGCAGGACATGGAACTTTTTTCAAAATAGACCACATACTGGGCCACAAATCAAAACTCCATATATACAGGAAAGTTGAAATTCTAGCCTGTACCCTATGTCTAAAGCTTGACATCCACAGCACAACAAACAACAGAAAATTCACTAATTCCTGGAAACTAAACACTGTGATGCTGAATGAGAATTGGATTCAGGAAGAAATTACAAAGGAAATTCAAAATTTCCTGAAAGCAAACGATAATGAAAATACAACTTATCAAAATCTTTGGGACACAATGAAAGCTGTCCTAAGAGGTAAGTTCATAGCTCTTAATGCCTACATCAAAAAAATAGAAACATCACAAGTAAATATCTTAACGATGCAGCTTAAAGGTTTAGAGCAATCCGCTGCCAAAAGCAATAGAAGAGAAGAGATCAGCAAAATCAGGGGGGAAATATCCAAAATTGAGATAAGGAAAACGATACAGAAAATCAACCAGTTAAAAAGCTGGTTCTTTGAAAAAAATCAATGATTGATACACCCCTAGCTAAATTAACCAAAAGCAAGAGAGAGAAAACACAAGTAAACAAAATTAGAAATGAAAATGGAGTTATCACTACTGATAACCAAGAAATTCAGAGAATTATAACATCATATTTCAAAAACTTATACTCTGTGAAATTTGACAACATAAAAGAAATGGATGAATTCTTAAGGAAGCACGACTTACCTAAATCGAATCAAGAAATTTTGAATTATTTAAATAGTCCTATAACATATGAGGAAATTGATGAAGTAATCTCAAATCTTCCCATCCAAAGATGTCCTGGACCAGATGGATTCAGCACAGAGGTCTACCAGACATTTAAGGAGCTAATAACACCAACACTCCTTAAACTGTTCTATCAAATAGCAAAGGAAGGAACACTACCAAATTCTTTCTATGAAGCTAATATCATCTTAATCCCCAAACCTAATAAAGATACACTTAAAAAAGAAAACTATAGGCCAATCTCTTTGATAAACACAGATGCAAAGATTCTCAACAAAGTCTTAGCAAATCAGATTAAAAAACATATCAAAAAGATCATTCACGGGGATCAAGTAGGGTTTATCCCAGGCACACAAGGTTGGTTCAACATACACAAATTAATAAATGTAATTCATCATGTAAACCAGTCCAGAATCCAAAACCACATGATACTCTCGATAGATGCAGAAAAAGCTTTTGACAAGATCCAACAACCCTTTATGATCAAAACCCTAGAATAAGGTTGGAATGGAAGGAACCTTTATCAATAAAATAAAAGTGGTATACAACAAGCCTACAGCAAGGATTAAACTCAATGGGGAAAAATTTGAAGCATTCCCACTTTGATCAGGAACTAGACAAGGTGTCCACTGTCACCACTTCTATTCAATATTGTACTTGATGTCTTAGCTGAGGCCATCAAACAAGAAAGGGAGACAAAAGGGATTTAAATCGGCAAGGAAGAAGTCAAGTTATCTCTATTTGCAGATGACATGATCTTATACCTGAGTGATCCCAAAAACTTCACCAGGAAGCTCCTGGAGCTAATACAGAAGTTCAGCAGGGTGGCAGGATACAAAATAAATGTACAAAAATCAGTGGCCTTCCTATATGCCCAGAATGAAAGAAGTGAAAAAGCCCCGAAAGAAACAATCCCATTTCTTATAGCCCCTAAAAAATGAAATACCTTGACATAAACACAACCAAAGAAGTAAGAGACCTTTACAATGAAAATTTAAAACTCTAAACAAAGAAATTACAGAAGACACCAGAATTTAGAAAGACCTCCCATGTTCCTGGATTGGCAGAATCAACATCATAAAAATGACCATCCTACCAAAGGCAATATATAGATTCAATGCTATAACAATTAAAATCCCAAAGCAATTCTTTAAAGAAGTTGACCAAACAATCTCAAAATTCATATGGAGGCACAAAAGACCCAGGATAGCAAAAACAATCCTGAGTAACAAAAACACGGCTGGAGGTATCACCATACCAAATCTTAGTCTATACTACAAATTCATAGTTGTAGAAACAGCCTGGTATTGGCTCCAAAATAGACACACAGATCAATGGATAAGGGTTGAAGACCCAGATGTAAGCCCACACAACTACAGCCATTTGATCTTTGACAAAGGGGCCCAAAAATCCAATGGAAAAAGAACAACATCTTCAACAAATGGTGCTGGCAAAATTGGATGTCCACATGCAGAAGATTAAAACTGGACCTGTACTTGTCACCATGTACAAGAATTAATTACAAATGGATCAAGGACCTCAATATAAGGCCAGAGAGTATAAAAACCATAGTTGAAAGGGTAGGGAACCACCTTGAACAGATTGGGTTAGGCCAAAAGTTCCTAAACGGAAATCCAATAGCACAGTCACTACAACCAACACTCAACAGATGGGATCTTGTGAAATTAAAGAGCTTCTATTCAGATAAAGAGATTGTAACGAGAGCAAAAAGGCAACCCACAGAATGGGAGAAAATCTTCACTAACCATATATCTGATAGAACTCTATTATCCAGAGTACACAAAGAACTTAGAAAACTAAACACCAAGGAAACAAATGGCCCAATTAAAAAAATGAGCCTTGGAACTTAAAAGAAACTTTACCAGGAACAAAATTGAAATGCCTAATAAACACTTTTTTAAAAACATTTTTTATTATTTCCACTCATACAAACTTAGTAGGTACACTGGGTCCCTCCCTAACTCCTCCTCCCCCCAACCCCCCTGCTCCCCCTCCCCTCACCCCTCCCTTCCCATCCCCCAATGCCTTCCCTCCCAATCCCGGGAGAATCCTTTAATGTGCATGCCAGACTCTCCTCTGGGCCCTCCTCTCCAATGACGTACAAGGACCCAGTGGCATTTCCCTGAACCCTTTCCTGTGTTCCCCTTAAGCATAAGAACACTACTGTGGCTGTCAATCCCTTGCCTCCAAGGATCTTGGTGCCTTTAGCAAATGCTAGACTTTGTGGGGTCAATAGTGTGTTGAACATTGCGTGGGGCATGCAAAGTTCAATTATGATTGCTTCGGCCCTAACTTGTGTGGAGTATCTTGCAAATCATTGCTCCTCCCATCTTTATGCTCTTACAATCTTACCGCCCCCTCTTCCGCAAATGTCCCTGAGCTTCAGGATGGGGAGAGATTAGTCTGGCCTAGCTCTAGGTGGTTGATATAGAGTCTCTGAAGTTCTGGATTGTGGTTTATTGATTTTCTTTTGCAGTTTTGCTGCTCCTGCAATGCCCTTCACTCCATCCTGATGGGCATTGTATGTCACCCCCTGGCCAGAGACAAAAATCTGTTAAACTGGAGTATTCTAACAAATATCTTAAAAAATGTTCTGCTTCCTTAGCCATCAGGGAAATGCAAATCAAAACCTCCCTGAGATATCATCTCACCCTGGCAAAAATCCACAATACAAACACCACCAAATGCTGGAGAGGATGTGGAGAGAAGGGAACTCTCCTACATTGATGATGGGAATGTGGGCTTATACAACCACTTTGGCAAGGCATCTGACGATTCTTTAAAAAGTTAAAGATTGAAATGCCATATGACCCTGCTATCCACTTTTGGGAATAATCCCCCATACAGCAAAAATTCATCTCAATAGCACAAGCACAACCATGTTCATAGCAGCACTGTTTACAATAGCAAAATCATGAAATCAATCCAAATGTCCAACAGTTGAGGAATGGATAAAGAAAATGTGGTACATTTATGCAATGGAAAATTACTCAGCCATTGAAAATGGTGAATTAATGCAATTTGCTGGGAAATGGATGGAATTAGAAACAATTATATTGAGTGAAGTATCTCAGACACAGAAAATTAAGTGCTGTGTGTACTCCCTAATAGGTGGATCCTAGTACCAAACCCACTTAGTGACACACTCAAAGATAAATCTCTGTAATATCTTCAGTAATTGCAAAGATTATAAACAGGAGGGAAGGGGAAGGAGGGGCCTGCCAGAAACAAGGAGAGAAGGGCTTATGCTATGGCAGAGAAATCAGACCACTATCAAGTACAGCAAGTAAGTAATGAGACATCTGGTTAAGCTCACAGACTTTCTTTCCTGGTCACTTGCAGCTGATGGGGTTTGATCTCAATAGAAAGGGAAGGCATAGAGTCTGGGAGATAGAAGGTAACCATCCTGCAAATGGGAGACTGACCCCCCCCACTGCAGTCTCTTACTCTTACTCCATCTATCTTTGAATCTACTCTTATAATAAGACTCTATTTTAACAGTCTTCTGTCTCTGGCTAGGAAGTGACATCCAATACCCATCAGGATGGATCCAAGAGTGGTGTAGGAATAGCAAAACTGGAATAAGAAAAAAAAAGAATAACGAACCATAATTCAGAACATCAGAGACCCTACATTAAGCACTAGGAACCAGGCCAGCCTAATCTCTCCCCATCCCAAAGCTAGGGAAATTTGTGGAAGAGGGGGCGGTAAGATTGTAAGAGCCTAAAGATGGGGAGGAGCAACCATATGCAAGATACGCCACACATTAGGGCCGAAGTAATCATAATAGGACTTTGCATGACCTGCACAATGACCAGCATATCACAGGCTCTAAGATCCTTAGAGGCAAGGGATTAATAACCACAATAGTATTCCTATACTAAAGGGGAACACAAAAAAGAGCTCTAGGCAATGCTACTGAGTCCTTACACGTCATCAGAGAGGAGGACTCAGAAGGAAGTTCGACATGCACACTAAAGGATGCTCCTGGAATTGGAGGGGGGCACTGGAAGAAAGGGAGGGAAGCGGGGAAAGAAAGGGGAAAAGGGGGGAGGGAGCAAAGAGATCCATGGAGAGGTGGAGGGAGGGAGGGGAATGGGGTACCTATTAATTTGTATGAGTGAAAAAATTTTTTTCCAGACAAACAAGTTGCTATCTGTTCCCCTCTTTACCTTTTCTCCCTCCTCTCCCACACTCCCATCCCTTTCTCAATCCATCCCTGTCCCTTTTTTAACTGATAAAAAAATGATAAACACAAGTTTAAGGGTGTACCATTATAATCATAAGTTACTCCTTCAATAGGAAATTTAATATAATGGCAAAAATTATCTTCACAGTTCTGAGGAGCAAGAATTCAGGGATGGCTCAGCTAGAGCAGTTCCACTCTGTGAACTTCCCTACAATTTGGGGGGGGGGCTGGGGATAAAGACTTAGTGAATCTAAGAGTATTTGATATGGGAGTATGAGCAGCTTCAAATTTCAATCACCTATGTGGAAACCCCAGCATGACCCCTCTGTGCCTGTGATCTCTGCTGGGCATGAGGCATGAAGACAAGAAAATTGCTGCCATTTGCTGATTGCCAGTCTAGCTGCAGGTTATCAGACACTTTGTCCCAAGTCAGAAAGTGAGAAAGGGCCTCTTTCGGCACACACAAATACACACATGCACCCACAAACATGCACAAACACCAAATACATACATACATACATACATACATACATACATACATACATACATACAAACACACACATGTTAAAAAACTATTTCAATGAACATTTGTAGCTGGATGTATTTTTAAACCCATTTAAATAAGACACATTACACTCAGGTCATTGAGTAATGAGAAATATTTCGTTAACTGCATGGAACAGTTAATGGTCTATGCCATCTCTGCTACACTGGTCAGACAGCAGGGCTCTGACTTGATTTCCTGAAAATGAGAGTACATAAAACATTGTTAGGGATTCTTTAGATTTATAACTCCTGAGTACTGTTTCCCTAGAAATTGTTTGGTTTTTAAGGTCATAAGCAACACAATCCTTTACCATGAATAAAGACGTCTGTAGTTTGTGTTAGGACATTTTTAATAAATGAATGCTAAACACTTATTTAATGAATGCCCAAACTTGGGACCACTGAGATAGTTCAGCAGGTAAAGGTACTTGCCACTCAAGCCAGATCATCTGAGTTCAGTCCCCAGAACCCATGTAAAGGAGGAAGCAGAGAGCAGATGTTACAAAATTGTACATGCCGTGGTATGGTAAACTACCCACCATAACACACACACACACACACACACACACACACACACTAAACAAACAATGAAATAAATAAAACTTTAAATAAAATATTCCAAATTCAAAAGAAAGAAAACTATTTGCTTTCCCAAAGCCTCCACACAGCACAGCGGTGTCAATAAATATCCACAAGCAATGCGGTGGTTGCCGTAAAGATTGCGAACACAGAGGCAGGAGACACCTGAAGGAAGCGGATCATCTGATCAGAGAGCTCACGAGAATCACGTGAAGTCATTTGTTCTCCACTTTACTCCACCATTAGCTCTGCATCACTACACCCTCTCACTATGCCCAGGCCTAGTGAAATTGAGCAGCAGTGAAAGAATATCTGATTAAATCACAATCAAGATTTTCCCAAATCTGAGATCTCTTCTTAGACTTTTTGTGTTTGTATAAAACAAAGGCATTTACTCAGAATTCACACTGAAAAACATAAAGAAAAAAAAAAATCCACTGAGCTATGTTGAAAAGGCATATTTAACATTTTTTAAATAATTGACAATATGTTGTAAGTTTCTGAACTTCAGTCATGTGGACAACTTTTACAGTTCATGTTCATTAAATGTTTTCTAACAGAGATAGGCCAATGATCTGAAATTGTATTTATCAGCATTTACTCTGTAGCCGCAGCCAACTTTTCACCAAAATGCAAACATGACCCAAATTGAGTGGCTCGTTCTTCCCCGAAGTGATGAAAAAGGCACTTTGTTCTAATTTGACCTGTCTTTCACAATCTAGCTTAATCACTTTAGAGATGTCCTCTTAAAATAAAAGATTGACAGACAGTATTGCTAGTGATGCACGTAGTAGACATCTTTAGTAAAATTTACATATCAAATTGTACTTTGTGCTTTATTTTGCCCTAACAAAAAATTTAAGCAACAGAGTGTCAGTAATTAGAGCTTCTGAATTCAAACAATATCAAAGTTAGTTTAAATATCTGTTTATAGAAACAGGTTTACAGACATCTGTTTTGTTTCAAATAATGAACATACATCTTATGTTAGAAAGGAAATAATAAAGTTAGCGTTTAAAAGTATAACACTTTGAGTAGAAAACATCATGAAGATAAAATTTTATCTAAGTTTTTTCTTTTCCTGTTGCTGTGAATAAATATAATTTCAGGAAGGAAGGATCCCAGTAACAAAATTATACCAGCAGTAACAGAAATGTGACAAAATGTCCTGATAAAATGTTGATCATAGAGGTCTCAGAGGCCCCCAGACATTATAGGCTTTTACCATTGCTCTTGGTTGCTCTCCAAAAAACTGGCAGTAAGACCCTATTTATTACTGAAGATGCAATACATATGGATCACAGAACATGGACAAAATATATCAACTAGAACACATCTGAGAACTTCCTCCTTCAGGATAGCTTACACAGTACCAAAGAATACTATAGAAGCAACTGGGGGTGAGAAATAATCACAGGCCTTATCAATGGCATGAGATCTGCAAGTTGCAATAAAAATCACCATGGCAACAGGTGATGACCAGTGTAATAGTGGCATGAGTATCAAGGAGACAACTAACAAAACTTTCTGATTGAACTTAAGACCTGCTTGACAGAATAGAACACATTCCTGTTACTGTTGACTAGAACAAGAACCTAAAAAATGGAAGGAAATAGATAAATAGGGAAAAACACCCAATGAACAGGTAGGAAGACAGTACACCAAACTGCTCTACAAATGGCTGTTATTATATCCATAGATGTTAATAACACTTAACATCGACCTAGAAATCTTCTTCTACTCAGAGGTAGAGGATCTCAGTACCCTGACAGGATGTAGACTAGGGCAGTAGAAGAGCAGTGAAGTAGACAGCAATGGTCAGTAATAATGCAGAGTACCATCAACTTAGCAAGGCTCACCCACAATCAGACTGATCTAATCTCTTTCCATCCTAACTTCACAGAAGAGGGGGCGATGAGATTGTAAGAACCTAAAGATGGGAAGATTCACTGTTGGATAAGATATTCCATTCAAAGCAGGACTGCTGCATCTAAGAACTCACTGAAGTGAGACTTGTCCTTTGCAGACCTGCATAATGAATGATATGCCAACAGGTGCCCACAGACTATTAAGGAACTCAAGAGAGATAAAAACATACAGTGGAAACCCTGGGGACTAAAGCTGGATGAGTGAAGGAAAATGCCCCATTCAGTGGGGTGGTCCAAAGAGAGGCAACTTGGCATGCCACAGAAGCCTGAACTGTGACAAGAGTAGACAAACTAGACGGAACCCTGGGGTTCATAGAAGTAGACAGGCAGGAGCGTAGGAGGGAGTAGGATGTACTGATAAAGGAAAAATAAGGTGATGGGAGGGAGGGGGTATGGCAGGAAGCAAAGATAAGTACTCAGTATGCTTGTAAAGTTAGAAAAATAATTTTAAAAAAAAGGATGAAGGGTTTGTTTTGTCTTGCAAGTCATGAGTATAGTTTATTATGGCAGAGAACGCTTGGCAGCAGGAGCTTTAGACCACTAGTTGCACACATCTGCAGACAGGAAGCAAAGATTATTGTAATGATATTGGCTTTATTGAGAGGTGGTCAAAAGGAGAGGCTTGTTTGTGGGAGTCACTGGGATACATGAGTGAAGGGAATTGTGTCTAGCTCCTGCTGACTTTCTATCTTTCTCCTGTTTGGCACGAGGTGAGCTGCTTTGCTCCATCACTTTTATGATGCCCTCTCTCATAATGCACGGGCTCAGAAGCAGCAGAGACAAGTAACTGTGGACTGAGACCTCTGAAACCAGCAGCCAAAATAATTCCTTCTTCTAGTAATGATGTATCTCAGGTATTTGTGACAAGGAGGAAAACTGAATAACATAGACATGCTCATAGACATGCACCATTAGAGCAATTGGGCCTCGAGAAGAAAGCCCGAGACAATGGGACTCCTGGCTTCTAGTACTGAACCTCTCTTCTCAGTTTTTAAGTCCCATTTTAGAGTACTTTTATTTACAGTTATAAAAATAGGTTCCCTGGATATAAATTCTTGTAAAATATTACTTGTTTGTTTTCCTGGACATGACATGGTGTCTTTGTTCTGACTTAAGTTGTCTTATTTAGAAATTTCCTTCTGTGATGTTAATTAATAATTGACAGGTGAGCTCAGTTTTCCAAAACTTTCAGGCTTGCTTTATTTGAAAGGAGATTAGCCTCGAGAAGGTTGAATCTGTGGTTTTCATACCATTTCCAGTCATGGGCCTTTGGGGACTACTTTGGTTTCTAATCTTCCTGGAGAAGAGTTGGGGACATGAGCAAACGTAAGTGAAGCAAACCATCTTTATTTTATAATATTTGGTATTGGCGATGATTATGAGATCATAAATTTAGCAGATTGTGTTAACCAAAGATAACTTCTTCTGAAAGTGACACATGGTAATCTTATCTCTGCATGATAAATTCATGGGAGAATTTTGATTTGGTGAGTGGTGAAGAAAAAGACAGTTCTTGTGAGATTGTTACATATAGAAAGTTACATAAATGATTATTCAAATTCCTACTCATCAAAAAATATAAAGCTAAGGCAATGAATAATCTCAGCAGTTAGCATTTATTTGGATTTGGTATTTAGTTTTCTTTATATTTTTCATGGTCTTACTACAGTTAAGTGTATATAGCAATTCAAAAAAAAAGAAAAAAGAGAGAAAATATTGCTGTCATGGTTTGAAATGTGTCCCCCACAGTCTCATGTGTTTGGCAAGATCATGGCACCTTGAGAGGTGGAGCCTTGCTGGAGGAAGGCAGTCACAAGTGGTGAGCCTTGAGGTGGATTAGTCCCACCATACCTCCAGGAGAAGTATGCCTTTGCTGCAAGCAGTCTGCTGCTCTCAGCTTCCAAGATGTTTGTGGTGACTTAGCCTCCTCCAGCTTTGGCCAGCTAGCCATGCTCTCTCTGCTTTGAAAGACTGTACCTTCCCTCTAGAACCATAAGCTGAATAAATCTCCCTTTCTCTCTTAAGTTGCTTGACTTTGGGTGCTCTCTCACAGCAATAGTAAAGAGTAACTGTTACAGAAATTGGTAATAGGAGTGGGGTATTGTTGTAAGATTAAGAACAGCTGGTACCACAATGTGAAGTTGTTTGTGAAGCTGAGAGAAGTTGGTACCCAGCAGTATGACCAATGCTGTGATTTGGCTAGTGTGCCTTTTGGAACTGTTAGGAGAAATATGGAGAACTTTGGGATTTTGTGCTGGGAAAGTCTTTGCATCTTGGTGGGCCTTTCTCGTGAGAGCTCAGAGGAGAGCAATGCTGTGAGAGACACAGGCAGTGGAAGCCCAGCTTGTGATGGTCCAGAGGGGAACAGAGACTGTGTTTGCACCTGGACGAGTGACACATGGAAACATGTGTTTGGCCGAAAGTTTAGTGAAGTTTTGCCCTGATCCTGAAAGCTTGCCTGAAGTTAAACTGGAGTGCTTGGCAGAGGAAATTTCAAAGCAATGTAATCTTGACAATGTGATATGGCTACTTTTTAGTTGTCTTCAAAATTATGAAAAAGAGCAAAGAATCAGGCTGAAAGAAGCAAAACTGTAAGATCTAATGATGAAAAATACAAAGCCAAATCTAAAGAGTTGAACCAGGAAGAAACAAGGAACAAAATGGCTGTTAAAGAGATTAGCTCCATTTATAAATCAAAGCCTACCTTCAATTTGGATAATAGGAGAGGCCCTACCTTGAGGGCAAGATCCTCAGAGAAGGCTCCCACCCATAAGAATGCAAATACGGGGCTGGAGAGGTGGCTCAGGGGTTAAGCCTCCGCCTTGCAGGCAGAAGGTCCTGAGTTCGGATCCCAGATCCCAGGTATAGACGCCAGGCAGAAGCGGGGGTGGCCTGCGCTTCTGGTCCTGGTAGGGCGGATGGTAGGGCGGAGCCTGTGAATCCCGGAGCAGAAGGAGGTGGAGGTGTCCATGGTGGTTCACGAATTCGTCCGTGGTTCTACACACACACACACACACACACACACACACACACACACAGACACACACGCGCGCGCACACACAGTTGAATAAATAATAAAAAAATTAAAAAAAAAAGAATGCAAATACGTTCAGAAGACTTGAGCTAAAGGGTGGAGTTCCAAAGCAAGAGTCAGTTTCTCTTACAAAGCAACTCCCCAGAAGTAAAAGAGATGGTCAGCATAGAGAAGGGGAATCAACTGTGATTCAAGGGGGCCAGTCTTGGCAAAGTCCTCCACGTGGTTCTGGTTTTAGAGGCATTAAGGATGCAAAAGGGAGGAGATGGTGGAGTCCTCCTCCAAGATTTCAAAAAATGATGGAAGCCAGGCAGCATGTGGCAGAAAGTCTGCAATTTAGAAGCCCAAGAAGGGCAGTTTGTGCTGTGGAGTTAAAGCCTTGTTTGCCATTGAGAAGTAAAGATGTTAGAGATTCCAGAGACAATATGGGATACCTGCCAAGAAGAGCTGTATATCCAGGGAGAAGTCAGCCCAAGAGAGCAACGTATTCTATGGGCAGCTGCATTGGAGGGGTGGAACCAAAACCCTTTGGGACTGAGATGATTTCAAGGAGAGGCTCACCTGTTGGACTTGGAGCTACAAGATTTGGAGTTTGTCCTACTGGTTTTCAATCTTGTTATGGACGAGTCTTTCCTGGATTTGCCCCCATTCCTTCCTTTTGGAATGGAAATGTTGATTCTGTGCCATTGTATGTTGGAAGTATGTAACTTGTCTTTCAATTTTACCAGAGGCTTTGGACTTTGGACTTTTGAACTGTTGGGACTACTGTTGTAGTCTATGAAGACTTTTAAAGTTGGACTAAGTATGCTTTGCATAATGAGATGGCAATGAGCCTGTGGGGGCCAGGGGTGGAGTGTCATGGTTTGAAATGTGTCTCCCACAATCTCATGTATTTGGCAAGGTCATAGTACCTTGAGAGGTGGAGCCTTGCTGGAGGAAGGCAGTCACAAGTGGTGAGCCTTGAGGTGGATTAGTCCCACCCTACCTCCTGGAGAAGTCTGCCTTTGCTGCAAGCAGTCTGCAGCTCTCAGCTTCCAAGATGTCTGTGGTGACTTAGCTTCTTCCAGCTCTGGCCAGCCAGCCATGCCACCTCTGCCATGAGAAACTGTGTCTCCCTTCTGGAACCCTAAGCTGAATAAACCTCCATTTCTCCTTTAAGTTTATTGACTTTGAGTGTTCTCTCACAGCAGTAGAAAAGAGTAACTGTTACAGTTGCTGAAATTATCTTTATATTAATTGAAATCCTGTGCATTTGAAGTATTGACAATGATGATCTCATATTTAGAAATAACAATTTAATGACTGGGAAAGGTCACACTGCTAATCTGATATGGAAAAATATTCTATTTTATCACACATGTATTTATATCAGTATATTTTAGTATAAATGGATGCTGAGAGTGTGATAAATTTAAAGCACTCTCCCATCTCTATTCTTAGATTTGTCACGTGGCATAATTTCCTCCTGTAAGTTTTATTCCCCTTTGAATGACATGTAGCTGGACCTCAGCTACATTAAGATTTACAATAGTGGCAGAAATAAAGCTAGAAGTCCTAAGATTCTAGTCTATGAATACTATGAATTTGTCTCACCACTCTGCAATGGCCCTCAGTTTAAAAAAATCTCTACACTTTCTCTTAAAATCTGAAAAAGCAGGTGATTTTAAACATGGTAATTACAAAATCGATGTTTGAACTGATAATATCTACTTGGTGCCTACTATGTGATAGGTACTTTGAGGACAAGAGATGGGAAAAACAAATCCTTAGCATTTGCATTCTAGTGGGAAAAATACTTTGTGAATAATGAACCAATGAGACATTGAATAAATAAGGATGGCTAGTTGAAGAGTATCATGACAAAAAGAATAAGGACATTGAGAAGAAAAAAGTCACTATTTTAAGATGTGCAGATAAAAGTTCTCACTTTTCTAAATTGTGTGTGTGTGTGTACGTGTGTATTATATACATGCTATAGCATGGTTGTAGAAGTTAGAGGATAAACTTAGGGAGGTGGTTTCTTTCTTTAGCTTTGTTGAGGCAGGATCTCTTTTGTTGTTTCAACCTGACTAGCTGGCCTGGGAGAGTCTGAACAATTCTGTGTCTGCCTCTCCTGTATGGGGTTATTGAGATAACAAATGCACCACTGCATTTTGCTTTTTACATAGATTCCAGGGACTGAGCTCAGGTCAAGGGGCTTAGAGGCAGTATTTTTACCTGCTGAACAACTTCTCTTCACTAGGAACAGTTCTTGTCAGGAGGCAGAAGTCAAAAAGAGCTTGAAGGAAATATAGAATCAGACCATGCAAACATTTGGAGGACATATATTATATTAGATAAAAGTTTAGGTAGCGTTCTTGCCTCTCCCAAGCTCAGGATCCTGACCATCTACAGCTAGGTGAAAAATACTGAAGCCTGAAATTCTTCACGTGCTGCAGATACACCAAGAAGGACCAAAATTCTCACAAAGGGAAGTTCCACAACTGGCATCAAGAGCTTTAAAACACCGAGTGTTATTGTCTCAACATCATCACATCAGAATGGAAAGGAGGACCACACTGAGCAACACTGAGACCTCAGAGAGTACTGGAATTGAATAGCCTCTAATCCTTAGGTTTTTATGACTTCAAAGTTTTTCGTACGTTTAGGACACCTGTTGTAAGTTTTAATTCTAAAAAAGACTATTTTAGTTCAGTTCTTCCTTCTGTACTGTGCCAGTCTGTGTTTCAGGACAAATTAAGAGCAATTTGCTTGTTTTAAAATGGTGGAAGTACAGCCTGATTGTGACTTCTGGATAGGACAGGAGCACAGTATCTACGAGCCCCCCACAGCTGAGTCTATCCCCTTGAGACATTCACCAAATTTGGCACATCGACATTATACTGTGAAGGGGGAAAGACCTCAAGAGGCACCACGCCTCCCTTAGAGACTAACAAAGGTTGATACTCCGTAAGGAGAGGGGAGCTACTCTCCCCATGGGTATGTCTCCTGGTACATCATCCTTGCTCCAGCAAGCGCCCACACATGTCATTAACAGTAATAAGATTTGGATTTAGTAAGGCGCACACACAGAAGGGCTTGACAGTAGTAGGTAAGAGACTGGTGGGGAAGAAGAAAGTTTGTAGTTGGAGAAAGTAGGGGTGAAAATGGCATGAATTCAGGTATAATGTCTTAAAAAATGAGGGCAATGATGAGGCTTCCTTACTGAGTGGAAACACAATAAGCAACTTATTTGCTTGCAAGTTGATCTATTACTGAAGATCTGCTGATTTTTAAAGACTTTTAAAATGTTTAAATATTGGCAGATGGCTATGAAATTCTGCCACCCATTTTGTTGGGACACTTAAATTAGTCTGTCAGTGTGCCTTAGTGTCAGTACATGCCTGTCTTCTGTGTAGTGGCATATGCAGCTATCATTCAGATTAGATGCTATTGTGATGCATTATTTTTAATGATTATACTTGTATGCTTCTGTTTAATAAAAACAGTGAGACTATTATGCTTTCAAATTTGTATTTTCGAGGTTTCTTAATTTGTTCCATTTTTCATAAAGTCAATGAAAAATAAAGTTGATGTAGGAATCTGTACTTGAACAATGCTTACAACCTAAATTACACACATAACATTGCATATAAAATCCTGCCTCACTCACTCCTAAGTCATGTGAATCTTATCAAATTCATTTAAATCATGTGTAAAATAAAAATTATAATATTACATAGGGCATCACTGACTTCGTAAACAATAGTAAAGGAATTTTATAGAGCTCTATCATAGCTTCTGATATCCAACTACTCAATCCCTCTTGCAATTATTGTTGTACAATACTACAGCCCTCCTTCTGATTATCTCAAGAATTAGAAGCATTCACCCAGCTCACTGATATCATGTGTCTGTCTTTTTCTAGTCACTAGCATACCACTATTGCTAGGATGACTCCTTTTCCAACTAACTTGGTAAACTTCATTATTTATTGACGAATAACATGAATAGTGCTTTTGTATACATTACTACTTAACCCCAACACAGCTAGGTAAAAAAACGTAATATACTAGTTTCACTATTTTTATCTCAGAAGAGACTGGTGGGGCTGGAGAGATAGTTCGGGGGTTATATTGTCTTTGCCTTGCAAGCAAAAAGATCTGAGTTTGAGTTCCAGAATGCACAAAAAAATGCTAGACAGATGCTTCCTTGGCTGCACCTCCAGCCCTAGAAGAGCCCTTGGAAATCCCAGAACAAAGCAATAAGGATGTAGAGCAATGCAGGATGATTTCAAATATCACACTTTTACCTCCACAGATACACACACGCAAATGCCTCTGATACTCACACACACACACAAAAACACACATGCACACACACAAGAAAAGTCTAGATTACTTGGTTCATCCAACAGGAGTCAAGCTGACATTTCATGACTCGGACTTATGTTATATGTATTCTTAATTGAGAAAAAAAATGACCCACTTGCATGTTCTACTCTCAACCTTATTTAGTCTTTCTTAGAACCAGAAGGCCATGGGAGGCACCATTACTGCCTTTCTAAATGTAAATGAAACCTCAGTACTGTTTCCTCATGACTTAATTACAAGCTATTTCATCTTGAAAATTATGCTGAATTCATTGGATCATGAAATAATACATGTTGAAATATAGTTTTATGTCAAAACATGTCTATTTGAAAGTAAATCTCAACTGAGGTAAAAATATATGAGAAGAATAAAAATATTTGTTGTATAACAATATTGACTCTTTTCTTATTTCAACAGATATGTCATTTCAGGACCAAAAGCCTTCCATGTTGGAACAGCTGAAGATATTACTATTCAAGCTTATGGATACACTGAAGCATTTGATGTAGCGATTTCTGTAAAAAGTTTTCCTAATCCAAACCTTACTTATTCTTTGGGCTCTGTTACTCTATCTCCAGAAAATAAATTCCAAAACTCTACAGTCTTCACAGTATGTATGCATTCATTTTTATTTGCTTTATATATATACAAAATATTTTTGATAAGATGTGAACAAGTTTGAAGAGCATAGATATTGGATCATTGGTATCATTCTATCACTGTATAATATTAGATGATTATCAGTCACTAATTATAACGGAATGAGAAAATTCTAAATGGAAGAATTGTGTTTGGTTTTTGAGTGGTATATGCAAATAATATTGTGCTTGAAAAGTAGAATTGCACTAATATGGAAATACTTTGAAATGAATGGGAAATACTTTTAAATAAAAATTATTGGGCTTCCTTGCCCTTCATGGGACTCCGTGTCCATGAGTTCTTTTCTTTTCTTTCCCACTTCTAATCGTCTCCTGCTGCTCTCCTGCCTCAATCCCTAGGACACAAGAATGCAACATTCTTTAAGCAGCCGTCAGAGGGCTCTCTTGCCCCTCTCAGAATCCATGTTCATGTGCTCCATACTTTCTCTCCTCTAATAAACTTTAATTCTCAAGAAATTGTTACTACAAACAAACATAAAAATATTTTAAACTTTGATAGAGACCGGTGTGTGCATGTGTGCATGCGTGTGGGTGTTTGTGTGTGAAAAACATTGATCTAAATGAATTCTAATGAAGCGTAGCAATTATTTCATCAATATTTTCATGAGTAAATGTGCTAATCCCTTTAAAAATACTGTCACTTTCAAGTTTATGAAAATTATATTTAATTTCCCCGGTGTGCTATTTTTCTGTAAACACTGCCTTGTTGCAAGGTAGCTACTAGTCATGACTGACCTCAGTTTACCTAAGTGTAATGTGACTGATACAATTCCTCAATTCATCAATTACACGAGCCAGACTATAAGCGCATGAGTGGGTATGTGTTACTAGTTGCTCCCATATTGGATAGCATAGCTTATTGGACATCATTACAGGAAATTCTCCTGAACATTCACTTGGTTTACTGAGGAAGTCAATGAGGGTGGGAGAATCATAAACATTGATGCACAAGTTCTTCATTTGATCTTAACATCATAAAGTAGATTTTTTGCAAATTGTTTGATATCATACTATGATCTTGTCTTTCAGTCCACTGATTGAGTTATCATATCGAATTTATTATGTGTTGCACCTTTCAGGAGTTGTCTTTGCTCTACAGTTTATTTCTTAAGACTAGACAAAGAATTTAAAGACACAGTTTATTTTCTTAGAAATAGATAAAGAACTTAAAGAGTTTTAAAACATCTACAGACTTTTGCTGCTTTTCAAATCTCTACTTTTCTCTCATTTATAATTTCATAGAAATCAGTTGTGATGATGAACTCTTTTTTAAAAAAACTATTGTGTGTGTGCACATGTGTATGTTTGTCTGTATGCATGAAAAGCACTGTGTTTGCCTGTGAAGGTCCAAAGGTGACCTCAGGACTCATTGTGAATTGTTCTACTAATTTTTGCTTGACTCTGTTTTCTATAAATGACCACTCCCATTTCTTCCTGACATTTTAATATAGGATATAGGATTTGAACTCGGGTCCTTGTGCTTGTGAGTCACAGGTTTAATCCCTCAGTCATCTCTCCAGCCCTGTAATGATGTCTCTTATGTCATTAGTTCCAAAGTTTAAGTTTCATAGCCACATTTTCCTTTTGATTGCATGTGTTAAATTCCTGTACCACTGATTTTGAAGGGAAAAACATAATTGCATGTTTACAAGTATGTGATATATTCCAAGTGTGCACACCATCAGTCAGGCTGTTGTATAGAGAGACTAGAGAACATGGATGTACCCAGAATCTGATCAAGTGCACGTTTCTTATTGTGAGCTTCTGTCAAATTATTTCTATAAAATATTCAAATAATCTAGGGCATGTAAGACCAAAAGGACTTCAGCTGTTTAAAGTTAAATTCTCATTATGATAATAAATACCAAAGGGCATTGGAAAAATGTATTTACTCTTTTTTCTCTGAAACCACTTTCTTGTTTGCTTGATTGTTTGGGGTTTTGAAACAGTTTCTTGCCATCTATCCCGGGCTGGCCTCATGATCTTGGGAAGGCAGGAACTCATGATCTTCGTGCCTCAACCTCCAGAGTGCTGGTGTGTACTGAGTTTTCAATGCTGCAATCACAAGCTCATCCGTGCTTTCAATAAGATATTGGTGAATTTTAGACAGATGACTTGATAACCCTAGAATGTCACTTTTTTCTCATCGCCATTTCCTTTTACAGATACAACCGAAACAGTTTTCCGAAGGTCAAAGCTCAGATTCATATGTGTATCTGAGCGTTGTATCAAGGCATTTTTCACAACTGAAAATAATGCCAATAACTTACAACCATGAATCTTTCTTAACTCATACAGACAAACCTGTCTACATTGCCGATCAGTCAGGTAAAGTATAAGATATTTCATTTGTAGGAAAATCAACATTGTGTTGTGACACTTTTAAACCTGAAATTGAATACAGACAGGTTTCTATCTTGCTCAAAAGAGACTCAAATTTCCAGCGATCCTTATACTTTCAAATTTCATTTGATTTTTAATTTATAGAGGAATTAGTAATTAAATTGCACTATACCTTTAGCCATTATATAACTAATCTATTAAACATGTGAAAGAATTAATTGAAAATACAGTTTTAGCAACAGGAAAATAATTCATCATAAAATCACATTTGAAAAATATTTCTTTAACCATGAGGTCAATCCTTATATTTGCAAAATAGATTGAACCTGTGTGATGATATCACAGAATTTGCAGATATTAATTTTCAAAGGCAAATATCTAAGAAAGTTTTCAGAATTCTGTAAGCGGGGGAAGACCAGGATAACTAGTCAAAACTGTATGATTGAGGGATGCCTGTATTTACCCACAATGAATTGAAAAACAAAAAGACCCAGAACAGTGTGAATGTGTTCATATGTTTGCAAAATCTTTAATTTCTTTGCCCACCCCACTTTCCATCTTTGGCTTTGTCTAAATCAGAGATGAGATTATTACAGAGATGTGCATGTTGTTGAGCAAGAGAGATGATTTTTAAGATCCTTGAATGCAGTACTTATTTGTTGATTTTGGTTGATGTTGATGATGTCTATAGTGAGATGAAATTGGGCTGATTATCGCTTTAACAGGAGCACCTGCCATGGTTGGCTTAGTAAGCAAAGACCTACATAGACTAAGGATATTGTTATCAGCTTAGATGGAATGCTTTTGACAGAACAGACTTTACCAGAGAATAGTCACCAATCACGAAAATATTCTAAAGTTTATTCTATATTTTGTTTACTTATTTCTCATTTATTCATTTGAGAGAGAGAGAGAGTGAGAGAGTTCTAGGAGCTTGCCTATCACAGCACACAAATGAAAACATGTCGAGTTCAGAGGGCAACGTTTGGAAGTTAGTTCTCTCCTCCCCTGTTGGTGATAGCGATCAAACTCAATTCTCCAGATCTGCATGCAAGTGCTTTTACCTGCTGAGCCACACACTGGCCTGGTGACTTAATTCTTCATCCTTATGACGCTTATACTAATGTTTTACAAAGAGTCTTCATATTAAATACACTTATTAGGGATTTTAATGTATTATTCTGAAGAGTCTTGATGGATTATTATAATAACCTTGTTTTTATTAAAAGAGGTAAATTTGGGCCTTGTTTATTTTTCTGAGTGTATGATTTATGAAGAAAAATTTATGCCAAAATCTTCTATTTTAATACAAGACAGTATGTGTATGCTTACCTATAGCTATACATTGGATGTCACTATTTTACTTTTATAAAGTTCTTGATAGATAATTATGAATATAGCTAATTTTGTATTATGGGTGTGTTTGTAGAAAGTCATGCATAAGTATTCCAACACAGCAAATTATATTTAAATTCATTAGAAAAAAGCAGCCTTTTTAGAAAATGCAAGAAGTGTTGCTTAAAATAATTAAATTAATTTAAATAATTTAAATGATAAGAAATTTAGTGGTATATTTTCGTTAACTCATATTTCTTTTAGCTATGCATTTTGTTTGCAGATTGGATATGGCCTGTCAGTCTTACAGAGCAGCTAAACAGTCTTTCTGAACTCATGTTCCGTGTATAGAGCTGGAAAAGATAACCTCCCCTGAAGAGCCTGACTTATTAAGAGTTTAAATTTGTGAATTTAGGAGAATCAAGCAATAAGCAAATACTTAAGTTAATCAGGACATTAAGGAAGCCACTATAGAATTCAGATGTATTTATAAGTAATATAAAAGTATGTCATTTTGCACTCTTTCATTCAGGTATAAATCTAGTCTTGTCTTAGATGCAAGCTTTTCAGAAATCATTTCTTAATCACTTTCTTCTGTTCATACTTCAATCATACTTGAATCTGTGGTATTAATGATAGCATTTCTACTCATGTAGACCAAAGGGATAATGAGGAAAGTTGATTATCTAACTAAATGCACATTTCAATGTATAGATAGTTGCCTGTAGTCAATGCATCAGATAGGTTGCAGGATTCAAAACCAATCTCAGATCAAATCAGTCACAGTTCATGTTATACTAGGTCATGGGTTCCACTATGGTAAAATAAGTCATAGTAAGAGATGTAGTCACACCTCCAAATGTCAGGCAGGCTCAGCTTGCATGTAGATGAGTTGAATGAATATCTTGTGAGTGTTACAACTAGAGTACCAGATACAAAATAGTGTACTTTTGTGGAACTGTTTTGATAGATTTTATGTTTTCCCCCATCTGCCTCTTCCAGATAAAGCTCACAAAGTAATTTTCAGGCCACGAAGAGCTCTGCAGCAGAGCATACAAGAACAAGGTACTGTTTATGTTTAATGTGATCACAAAAATGTAATTATAGCATTCAGGGACTGTTGAAAATGAATCATTAAACCCCCTGATAAACATACAACGAGCATGAAGAATGATAAATGTGGTGGTTAAGTTCATCTCCTCCACAAAGGTAAATCTAAATAAATATGGTATTTTGTTGGTCATATCATTGATCTGAAGAAAATGGATCTTTATTTTTTAATCTCAAATCTGTTTATTTTTCACAGGTCTAAAAATTTTATGTGCTAATTAAGATAGTTTTCCATTCTATTCTAATAAAAATTTCTTACTTTATTAACTTTTGTTCATACTTGAAATCCATTTCTTCTATTTCATATATGTATGTTATCATCATTGTTCATTAATCTTTGGATAACCATAGTTATGTCATTACAATTTATTTCATCTTTTTTCTCTCCAACATTACTGTAAATATATTAACAGTAATGAGTCATTTATATCAGATATATATTCTTTGGATTTACGTGATTGACAGTATGATAGATATTTTTATAAAATCATCAACACAAATATTTAAGCAACTTATGACAGGTACTGATACTACTGAGTGATAGAAATTCTTCATCAACATTACAATATTAAGTGATCAATATCATTTATGCAATCTTTCATTGACCACAATGACACCACAACACACACACAGACATAGAAACACACACACACACACACACACACACACACACACACACACACACACACACAGTGCAAGCTGCCTGTATGTTTGAAAATCATGTCCCCAAAGTTTTGTGTTTTAAAAACCTACCCCAAAAGTGGTAACACTTAGTAGAGCAGACACCTTTAAATAATGAGCCCTTGTTAGAGGAAGTGCATGCAGTAGGATAGCCTTCTGGTCTTCCTGTGTGCTCTCTCTCTCCTTTTCTCTCTCTTTCTTTCTACCTTTCTTTTTTCTCTTTCTTTGCTTCCTGAATTCTGATGAATATAACAAACTAGTATACTGCTCCTAGTATGACTTCCCTGACTGCTTTGTATCATCCCTAATATAATAGACTGTATTCTTCTGGGATCATAAGCAAAAATAAATTCTTGCTCTTTTTAAAAAAAATCTTTGGATAACCAGTCTAATGAAAATCATTTAAATTATTCAATACTGGAAAACTTAAAATTGAAAGAACTGTAGTTTGGGATTCTGTGATTTGAATTCACCAATAATCATAGAATTACAAGGACTCGTTCAATTTGCTTGAATTACTGTCTCTCTGTCTATATCTCTATCTCTCTATCTAAGCTGATTATGCTTAGAATTTACAAGCAAGGATGTTGTCTGTAGTGACTGCTCCACACATTGTCAGTAAGAAGTCTTAGAAAAGGAGAATATTTAGCTCCTCAAAGGAAGTTCCTGTATAGTAAGTATAGCCATCGTTAAGCTTTGTAAGTCTTCTTAGGTGTTTAATTTTCTTCAACTCATCAGATGCTAAACCCGATGTGCCAGTTTCAAAATTTATTTAGCAAAGGTGGAAGAAAGACCTTTACTCTTTTGTTTGATTTAGAATAGGCAACCTGATTAAATCATCTTCCTTTTCTTTCCTGGAAAGGCTGTCCCACTAACTAATCATTGTTATTTTTCAAATTTTTATTTTTTGTGTGTAAGCAAGTTATTTGAATGCAGAAACATGATTATCCTTTGGAATTCCATCTAAGCCTGAGATGCTGATCTTTATGTATGATGATGGTCATGTGTGTTATTATCATTTCAGCTGCCAAATATACACATCCAGTGGTAAAGAAATGCTGTTATGATGGTGCCGTGTCCAATGTGCATGAAACCTGTGATCAGAGAGTGGCCAGGATTAAAATAGGCCCCCGTTGCCAAACAGCTTTCAAGGAGTGCTGTGAGATAACGAATAGGTTTCGCACTCACAAATCTACCTATTTGTCAGTTCCAAATCGATGTAAGTATGCTGTTTTCTACCAGAACCTGCCTGAGCTGGGTAATTTTGTATAGTTAAATATTGTCCAGAAAGGCAATTTTCATTTATTTGGAATTAGAAGTTAAACATGCTTAACTCAAGGCATGTTTCAACCTCAAGCAAGAACCTTAGACTAAATATATTTGAATTGTAAAATTATATGGCTCTACCATATTATTACCATTAAAAGTTGAAAATTTCCTTGTTTCAGCCAAAGTATGTTTTCAGAATTTATAGACCTTTTAACAATATATTTCACAACGTTTAGACTTTTATATCATTTCTAAGAAAACAAACAATGATAAAATGACAACCCCCTGCTTTTACCAGTTTCTTAACTATGATTTAAACATTGTCTGTTTCAATGGACGCAACTGTTATGTTTTAAAAAGCCATGTGATTTATTTAAGTCCTTTTCAAGTTTTTCCTTGTTATCCACGTCATTTTGTTGATCATTCTAGAACATACAGCACATACTGGTCAATTCTGGTTGGCTTTAGCTGCTCTTAGGATGATGTTAAAGGTCCTCTTTCCAGATCTTTATGAAGACGCAAAGAAAAACCTAGGCATTTTTAATAACATAGCATTATGTAGATATTCCTTAACTTGGTGTGTGTGTGCGTACATGCACGTGTGTGTGTGTGTGTACATGATAGGAAATTAATCCACAGCCTTGTTCATATTAGATTTGCCCTTTACTTTTTGGTTGTGCTCCCAACTCTCACTTTTTAATTTCTTTCTTGCTTTATTCTGTGATGTTTTTGAATTTTCCAAGTTTTCCCTGCTGTTCATGTGTAGTTTCATTCCATTATGGTGAAACTTGATATAGTTGCAATGTTCTTGAAATGTTAGTAAATGCTTTATGCTTTATTCTGTGATCCCACTGTTTGAGAAGAAGGGTTTTTTTGTGTGTGTGTTTTTTTTTTTTTTGCTGCTACTGTTGTTATATAATGTTCTATATATTATAGTTTGTTTAGGTTCATTTGGTTTGCCATGTATGCTTACACCTTATATTTCTTCTTATTCTTTGGTATACATCTTGTATCCATTTCTCAAAGTGGGTGTTGACATTTCTGTCTCTTACTATATTCCTATTTCTCCTTTCAGTTCTGCAAATTTTGCTTCATATATTTAGATCCACTGAATTGTGTGAATATATATTCATCTGTGTTGTATCTTCCTCCTATATTAACTTTTATTAATAGGTAATGTTTTTTCCCATCCCTTGTGAACAGTGACTGTCATAGTTAGACACAGGTGACAACTTGACAGTTGAGGGTTTAAGCTCTGGGCACATTTGTAGAGAATTAGTTGTTGAGTTAAGCCCAGAGCAAACCTGCAGGAGATTGTCTAGCTGATGGGGAAGGCCCAGTCTATTGTGGGTGGGACTAGGCCCTGAACAGATGAATAAAATACTGAGAGCCGGTTGAGGAAGTGGACATCTTTTTGTACACTTGGCCAGACATGCTGGTCTGGCAAGTAAGGATTGTCCCTCTCTAAGCCATTATGTAGAGATGGTGTGGCCAGTTCCCTTGGTCCTGGTGTTGGTGAATGCTGTCCCATCAAGCTGTACTACAGACTGTAATCTGACCATCAGTAAGAAAATATAAGCCTCCGCCTTGCAGGCGGAAGGTCCTGAGTTCGGATCCCAGATCCCACGTATAGACGCCAGGCAGAAGCAGGGGCGGCCTGCGCTTCTGGTCCTGGTAGGGCAGAGCCTGTGAATCCCGGGGCAGAAGGAGGTGGAGGCGTCCATGGTGGTTCGCGAATTCGTCCGTGGTTCTACACATACTCAGACACACACCCACAGACACACACGCGTGCACGCACATACACACGCATATGCACACAGTTGAATAAATAATAATAATAATAAAAAAATTAAAAAAAAAAAGAAAAGAAACCCCTTGTTCCCATAAGCCGTTTGATGGTCATTTATCAGCAACCATGTAGGCTGACTGCAACAGTGACTGATCAAATCAATTTTATCTCAAATATGTAGAGCCATCCTCTGGTTTAATGGAATATCTTTTGCAATCCATTCTCTTCCACAGCTGAATCCATGTAGCTTGCCAGGACTCCATGCAACACGGCTGTTGAGACCACTCAGTCGGGGAAGGTGCCGGCTCTCAAACCTGGCAACATGAGATCTATCTACAGGCCCACATGGTGGAAAGTGACAACTGACTGAAAGGTTTCTTCTGACCATCATCCAGGCATCACAGCTTGACATACATGTGATCATCTTCTCCCTGTTCCTCCCTTAAGTAAATAAAAAAATTTCAAACCCACAAATTCATTGTAGTTATATATGAAATTTCAAAGATTAAAAAAATTCTTCATAAGATTCTGTTTTCCATTTTGAGGAGTATATTTTACATGGAATTAAACAATTACATTTTGGTTTTCTATCCAATGCACACCTTCTTCCATATTTCTGCTCTATCTTTTCCTAAGAAGACCTTGTACTGAGACCTCACATTTCCTTGCACTGGAGTTATTCGAGAAGAACCCTTGTTCTATCAGATTTAGCAGAAAGCCTCATCCTCAGTCCTCACCAGCCCCCACTGTCCAGCTGACTTTGCAGAGCTGAGCCCTTCTGCCTGTGTTAGGGCAGGAATCCCAGAAGATCACAGACTGGGATCTGTGCTACAGAAATTGGATTTCTCCACACTCTGGCGGCTACAGATAAAAAATTCAAATGCTACAGGGAATTAGAATCACCATGGAAACAAATATGAGAGCAAATCTGTTAGAAATTTTCTATAGTAAGTTGATGAGGTGGGAAGACCCTCTGTAAATGTGAGCAGCACCATTCCGTGGGCTGGGATCCCAGACAGCATTGAAACAAGGTTGCTGAGCGCCAACTTTGCTTCCTGACCACAGAAACAATGTAACCAGCTGCCTTACCCTCCTGTGCCTTATCTTCCCTGCCATGATGGACTACATTCCCTCCTCCCTTCATTTGCTTTGGTTGGGTATTTTATCATAGCAAAAAGTAAAGCAGCTAATGCATTTTCTTTCTGATTTTCGTGAAGATGTCAAGAGCATTTAGTTGGTGTAAGGGTATGCTTCAGATGAATAAATGTAAAAAAACAGTAAATTTAATTATCGTTGGGAGCACAAGCTAAGAATTCATCAGTTATTTAGAAAAAAAATACATTGATAAATTTTATGTTCTGTTTTGTTTTTAAATTTCCAATTTGAGATAGAAAGAAAATCTTGAGTTTCAAAAGTAGGAGAGAGCACATGCCAGAAAAAGTAATGATAAGAACCTCATGCATGTCTCCATGATTTTCAATATTAGGATTTAATATTTCAATATTCTTTGAAGAAAGCAGGCACATTTTCTCCAGGGATCGAAGCTATCATTCAGAAAAGATGAGAGTTCAGAAGTCAGAGTTATTTTTAGAAATTGTTGTTCCTAGCCACAACTATTATTCCACTTTTGTTTGGAAGAGGAAATATACATCTATTATTGGTAGTTGTGGATATAAGATGTCATGAAAGTTTCATTTGAAAAAAATACCTGTTAACAGTGTTCTCCTGAAGACCTTATGTGGAAGGCTAGGTGGTTTCCAGCTGGAGGTGTTACTGAAAGGTAACTGGATTATGCAGGCTCTTAGGAGGTGGAGGCTCATTGTAAGAAGTAGGTCACTGGGTGTGTCTGTCCTGAAGGGAGTATCTCCTCTTGCTCCTTCCTGTGTCTCTGCTTTTGCTGGGCTTCCATGAAGGACTTGACTTTGCTCCTGCATGCCTTTCTCTGTGTGCTGTCTTACTTTGGCCCAGGAAGCATGGAGGTAGCCAACCACAGATGGGAAACACTGAAACTATGAGGTAAAACAGTTATCCATGCAAGATAGTACTTTAACTGATGAAAAAATGGCAAACACAAGTAGAGGAGTTAACTATTGTAATCAGCGATTTAAAATAATGACAAAAATTGTCTTCATAGTTCTTATGAGCAAGAATTAAGGGCTGGCCAGGCTGGAGCAGTTCTACTCTGTGACCTTTCCTACATTTTTTTTCAGAGCCTGTGGAGAAGACTTAGTGAATAAGAGCATTTGATGTAGAGGTATGAAGTGCTTAGTTCAAATTCCAATTACCTATGTGAAAACCCTGGCATGTCCCATTGTGTGCTTGTAATCTCTGCTGGGCGTGAGGCATGGAGACAAAAGGATTTGTTGGTTGCCAGTCTAGCTGCAGGTTATGAGACACTCTGTCTCAAGGGAATAAGTTGGAAAGTGAAAACAGGACTCACAAAACTCTCCTCTGGTGCATGCGCGCACGTGTATACACACACACACACACACACACACACACACACATACACACACACACATACATAAACTCCACACACTACATACATACATACATACATACATACATTAAAAATTCTATTTCAATGAATGTTTTGTAACTGAATGTTTTTTAAGCCATAATAAAGATATACTACATCTCAGTAACTGAATACTGAGAAATATTTTGTTAATTACATGGAACAGTTAATGGTCCACACTGGCTCTGCTGCATATTCAGACAGTGGGGCTCTGATTTGAATTCCTGATGATGACCATGTATGAAATGTTGTTAGGCATTCTTTAGATTTATAACCTCTGGGTATTATCTCCCTAAAAATTATTTGGTTTTTAAAGTCATAAGTAATAAAATCTTTTACCATGCATAAAGTTGTCTGTAGTTTGTATTAGGAGAAAAAGTTGGTTTCTAGATAATAATAATAATACATTTTTAAATAAATGAATGCTGAATCACTATCTAAATGAATGTCTAAATTTGGGGCCAGTAAGATAGCTCGGTAGGTAAAGGTACTTACCTTTCAAGCCAGATCATTGAGTTCAATCTCCAGAATCCATGTAAGGAGGAAGGAAGGATCAGATGTTACAAAATTGTCCTCTGACCTCCATATATATGCCGTGGTATAGGAAACTAGCTATCACATACACACACACACACACACACACACACACACACACACACACACACACAGATAAAAGTAAATAAATTAATTAAATAAATCAGATAAAAATAGAAATAGTAAAAAGAGTTGCAAATTGAAAAGAAATAAAAGTGTTTGCCTTTCCAGAGGCTCTTGACAGCACATCAATATTAGTGGATAACCACAGCAGTGGAGAGGTTGCAGTGAAGACTGGGGGCACAGGGGCGGGGGACACTGGAAGGAAGCAGATCACCAGATCAGAAGGATCATGTGAACCCGGTGAAGTCAATTGTTCCCCACTTTGCTTCATCACTTGCTCCCCATCCCTGCATCTTCTCACCATACTCAGGCTCATTTAACAGTGAAATTGAGGTTCAATCCACATCAGAGTTTTCCCAGATCTGAGTTTTTCTTCTTGGACATCTAGTGTTTGTACAAATCAGAGGCACTTATTCAAAAGTTACATTTACTAATATAAAGAAAACTCCATTCTTTTAGCTATATCAAGAAGTAATTTAAATTTTTTTCAAATAATTGAGAATGTATAAATTGCTGAACTTCAATTCTCTGGAAAACTTTTGCAATACAGTTGCAATGCAGTTCATTAAATGTTTTGTAACAGAGAGATGGACCAGTGTCCTGAAATGGAATTCATCAGTATTTGCCTTGTAGCCCAAGCCAATTTTCCACCAAAATACAAACATGACCCAAATCAAGTGATGGCAAAGGCACTTGGCTTTAATTTCACCTGTCTTTCACAACAGGCTTAATCATTTTAGAGATGTCCTTTTAAATTAAAAGATGGGAAGGACGAATATTTGGCAAATTCTTGCTACTTCAATGACACATGTAAGAGACATCTTTAGGGAAATTTGTATATTAGTTGTACTCTGTGCTTCTTTTTGCTCTAACAATTTAAGTATCAATGTGTTGGCAACTAGAATCTTCTGAATTCAAATTAAGCGATACTAACGTTAGTATAAATATCTGCCTATAGAAATATGTTTAGATATATGTCTTATTTCAAATAAAGAATATATAATATATCTTTTTTTATTAAAAATGTAATTATACATTTAAAATTTTTTTACCAGTTCCCTCCCTCCCCCTCCTCCCCCCAAACTCCTCCTCCCCCTCCTCTCCCTCCCCATCCCCCAGTGCCTCCCCCCCAATTCCCAGAGTGTCCTTTATTGTGTACGCCTGACTCTCCACTGGGTCCTCCTCTCCGATGACATATAAGGACCCAGAGGCATTTCCATAAGCCCTATCTCTTGTTCCCTTAAGCATAGGAGCACTACTATGGCTGTCAATCCCTTGCCTCCAGGGATCTCGGTGCCCTTAACAGATGCTAGACTTTATGAGGGCAACAGTGCGCTGGACATTGCGCAGGGCATGCAAAGTTCCATTATGATTGCTTTGGCCCCAACTATTGTTGAGAATCTTGCAAATCGTTGTTCCTCCCATCCTTTTGCTCTTACAATCTTACCGCCCCCTCTTCCGCAAATGTCCCTGAGCTCCAGGATGGGGAGCGATTAGGCTGGCCTAGTTCTATGTGATTGATATAGAGTCTCTGAAGTTCTGGATTGTGGTTTGTTGATTTTCTTTTGCAGTTTTGCTGCTCCTGCAATTCCCTTCACTCCATTCTGCTGGGCACTGTATGTCACCCCCTGGCCAGAGACAAAAAGCTGTTAAACTGAACTCTTGTTATAATAGCACATTCAAAGATAGATGTAATAAAAGTAGGAAACCTCAGTGAGGGAGGGGTCCATCACCCATTTGCAAAATGATTACTTTTTATCTGCTAGACTATATGCCCTCCCCTTCTGGTGAGATCAGGGAAGAACGTCTGTGAACTTAACCAGGTTTCTCATTACTTACTTGCAGACCTTGATGGAGGCCTATTTTCTCTGCTGTAACATGGTCCCCTCTCTCCTTGTTTCTGGTATGGCCCTCCTACCCCATCTCTCTTGTTCATAATCCTTGCAATTACTGTGTTACATAGGTTTACTTTTGAGTGTCTCAATGTGGGCTGGGTGAGTTTGGTACTAGGAGCCACCTATTAGGAGTACATACGGCGCTTAATTTTCTGGGTCTGGGATACTTCACTTAATATAATTCTTTCTAATGACATCCATTTCCCAGCAAATTCCAGTAATTCATCATTTTTGATGGCTGAGTAGTACTCCATTGTATAGATGTACCACTGTTTCCTTATCCACTCGTCAACTGTTGGACATTTAGGTTGATTCCATGACTTTGCTATTGTAAACAGTGCTGCTATGAACATGGTCGAGCTTGTGCTATCGAGGTGAACCTCTGCTGCATGGGGGGTTATTCCCAAAAGTGGGATAGCAGGGTCATATGGCATTTCAATCTTTAATTTCTTTAAGAATCTCCAGACGGCTCGCCAGAGTGGCTGTATGAGCCTACATTCCCACCAGCAATGTAGGAGAGTTCCCCTCTCTCCACATCCTCTCCAGCATTTGTCATTGTTTGTATTGTGGATTTTTGCTATCCTGACCGGGGTGAGATGATATCTCAGGGAAGTTTTGATTTTCATTTCCCTGATGGCTAAGGAAATGGAGCATTTTTTAAGATATTAGTTAGACATTTTAATTTCATCCCTGGTAAAGTTTCTTTGAAGTTCCAGGGCCCATTTCTTAATTGGGCCATTGTTTTCCTTGGAGTTTAGTTTTCTAAGTTCTTTGTGCACTCTGGACAGTAGAGCTCTGTCAGATATGTGGTTAGTGAAGATTTTCTCCCATTCTGTGGGTTGCCCTTGAGTTCGTGTTACAATCTCTTTATCTGAACAGAAGCTCTTTAATTTCACAAGATCCCAACTGTTGAGAGTTTGTAGCAGTGACTGTGCCATTGGATGTCTGTTTAGGAACTGTTGGCCTAGCCCAATCAGCTCGAGGGAGTTCCCTATCCTTTCAACTATGGTTTTTAAAGTCTCTGGCCTTAAATCAAGGTCCTTGATCCATTTGGAATTAAGTCTTCTACATGATGACAAGTATAGGTCCAGCTTTAATCTTCTGCATGTGGAGATCCAGTTTTGCCAGCACCATTTGTTGAAGATGCTGTTCTTTTTCCATTGGATTCTTTGGGCCCCTTTGTCAAAGACCAAATGGCTGTAACTTTGTGGGCTTATATCTGGGTCTTTAATCCTTATCCATTGATCTGTGTGTCTATTTTGGAGCCAGTACCAGGCAGTTTTTATAACTATGGATTTGTAATATAGACTAAGGTTCGGTATGGTAATACCTCCAGCAGTGTTTTCGTTACTCAGGATTGTCTTTGCTATCCTGGGTCTTTTGTGCCTCCATATGAATTTTGAGATTGTTTGGTCAACTTCTTTAAAGAATTGCTTTGGGATTTTAATTGGTATAGCATTGAATTTGTATATTGCCTTTGGTAGGATGGTCATTTTTATAATGTTGATTCTACCAATCCAGGAACATGAGAGGTCTTTTCACCTTCTGGTGTCTTCTACTATTTCTTTCTTTAGGGTTTTAAAGTTTTCATTGTAAAGGTCTTTTACCTCCTTGGTTAGGTTTATACCAAGGTATTTCATTTTTTTAGGGGCTATAGTAAATGGGATTGTTTCTCTCAAGGCTTTTTCACTTCTTTCATTCTGGGCATATAGGAAAGCCTCTGATTTTTGCACATTTATTTTGTATCCTGCCACCCTGCAGAACTTCTCAATTAGTTCCAGGAGCTTCCTGGTGGAGTTTTTGGGATCACTCAGGTATAAGATCATGTCATCTGCAAATAGGGATAGCTTGACTTCTTCCTTGCCGATTTGAATCCCTCTTATGTCCCTTTCTTGTCTTATGGCTTCAGCTAAGACTTCAAGTACAATATTGAATAGAAGTGGTGAGAGTGGACAGCCTTGTCTAGTTCCTGATCGAAGTGGGAATGCTTCCAATCGTTCCCCATTGAGCATAATCCTTGCTGTGGGCTTGTTGTATACAGCTTTTATTATATTGATAAAGGTTCCTTTCATTCCTACAGTCTCTAGCGTTTTGATCATAAAAGGCTGTTGGATCTTGTCAAAGGCTTTTTCTGCATCTATCGAGAGTATCATGTGGTCTTGGACTTTGGACTGGTTTACGTGATGAATTACATTTATTGATTTGCGTATGTTGAACCAACCTTGTGTGCCGGGGATGAAGCCTACTTGGTCCCCGTGAATGATCTTTTTGATATGTTTTTGAATCCGATTTGCTAAGACTTTGTTGAGAATCTTTGCATCTGTGTTCATCAGAGAGATTGGCCTATAGTTTTCTTTATTACGTGAATCTTTATTAGGTTTTGGGATTAAGACAATATTGGTAGTGTTCCTTCCTTTGCTATTTGATGGAACAGTTTAAGGAGTATTGGTGTTATTAACTCCTTAAATGTCTGGTATATAATATATCTTATGGTAGAAAGAAAATAATAAAGTTAGCATTTAAAAGGTATAACATTTTCTACTGAATAAAAACCTCATGAAGATAAAATTTTATCTAATGTTTTTTGCTTTTTCTGTTGCCATGATAAAATACTCTGACAAATGCAACTTCAGGAAGGAAGGATTCATTTTTGTCTTGCAGGTCAAGGGCGTAGTCTGTTATGGCAGAGAAAACATGGGAGCAGGAACTTTAGGGAGCTGGTCACAGACAGGAAGCAAGAAGCAGAGGTTATTGCAATGATATTGGGAAGTGGTCAAGAAGAGAGACTGTGGGAAGTAGAACAATGGGGATACATGTCTGAAGGATATCTTATGCTTGACCCCTGCCATACTCTCCTCTTCCTGTCTGGTGCAAGGAGAGCTGTTTTGCTCCACCACGTGCTCCCTGTCACGATGCCCTCTCTCACAATGCACAGGCTCAGCAGAAGTGGGGACTAGTGACCCTGGACTGAGAACTCTAAAACCAGGAGCCCTAATAATTCTTTTTTCCTCTAATTTTTTTCTCTCGTATTTGTCACAAGGAGGAAAAACTGACTAACATAAACATGCTCAGAGATAATGGGACATTAGTGCAAATGAACCTAGAGAAGAAAGTTAAAGACAATGGGACAACTGGCTTCTAGCATGGAGCCTTTTTTCACACTGTTAAAATCCCATTTAGAGTTCCCCGGATGTAAATGCCCATAAAATACTTCTTGTCTGTATTCTGGGCATGAAAGAGTGCTTCTGTCCTAATTTCAGTTGTCTTATTTAGAGATCTCTTTTTCTGATGTTAATAATTAACAGGAGAGCTGTTTTTCAAAACTATCAGGGTTGCTTTATTTAAAAGGAGATTAGCCTCAAGGAGGTTGAAACTATGGTTTTCATACCATCTTCAGCTATGGGCCTTTGGGGAATACTTTGTTTTCTACTCTTCCTGGAGAAAAGTTGGGGACACGAGCAAATGTAAGTGAAATGAACAATCTGCATTTTTATAATACATGATATTTTGTAATGATTGTTAAACAGTAAATTTGACAGTAAATTTGTGTTACTTTAAAAACAAATCCTTCTGAGAGTGCACATGGCTAGTTTTATCTTCTGAATGAGAAAGTCGTGGAAGCATTTTGATTTACTGAGAGGTGAAGAACAAGGAAACTCTTTTGGGATTGTTACTTATAAAAAAGTTGCATAAGTAATTATGCAAATTCTTGTTCATCAAAAAAAAATCAAGTCAAAATAGTGGACATTCTAAACTGTTCATATTTATTTATATTTGGTATTTAGTTTTCTTAGTGTTTTTCATGGTCTGGCTGTAGTTAAGCCAGAGTTACTTATTGGTCACTTTGCATACTTTGGTTCAAAAATGCACTCTAAGCCAGGTATAGTGACAGACACCTGTCATCCCAACGCTATGATTTACACAGATCTAAGTCAGCCTGGACATTCAGAGCAAGACAAAATCAATGGGTAAGTATTGTTGCAATTCCCTTTATAGTTAATGAGATGATTCTTTATAATTTTTAGTATTATTGAAATCCTGTGCACTTACATTGTCAACAAGTAATGATATTATATCTAGAAATAATAATTTAGTGACTGGCAGAAGTTACACCACTAGATAGACATAGAAGCAGATTTTATTAGGACATCCTGCTTACAACTTCGAAACTTTCCTTTTCATCAGTACTTACAAGTATACAGTGAAGATGTGATGAATTTAAAGTTTCGTGCCATCTCTAGTCTTAGGTTTGTCCTATGGCCATGATTACCTTCAGTAATGTATTTATTCCATTTTAAAAGACATGAAGCTGAACCTTAGAGAGATTAAGAACAGTTGACTTCACATTAGTAGCAGAACTAAGGCTAGATTTTGGGTTCCCATGATTCTAGTCTACAAATATTCTGAGTTCTTTCCACCAACCTGCATTGGTTCTTAATAAAAAGAATCTAGGTACTGTCACTTAAAAAGTGAGAGAGTACGTCATCTCAAACATGCTGTTACTCCCTTTAACTGATAGTTTGACAAGACAAATGTCTCTTGCTCACCTATCATGTGCTAGGCATTGAGCATGTAACAGATGGGAAGAGCATTTCTTAGCATTTGTGTTCTAGTGTGAGAAGTGAGTAATAAATGAATGAACCAATGTGGGATTGAATTAATAAGGACAGCTAGGGGAAGAGTATTATGAAGATACAAAAAGAAAAAAAATAGTGAAATCAAAAGCTACTATTTAAAGTTTGCAGAAGAAAAGTTCTCTCTTTAAATGTATTTGCTTTAGTGTGAGTGTGTGTGTGTGTGTGTGTGTGTGTGTGTGTGTGTGTACCATGATAGGCATGTAGAGGCCTGAGGCTAACTTTTGGGAACCAGTTCTCACTTTTCATTTTGCTGAGGCAGGATCTTTTTCGTTATTTCTTCTGACAAACTTGTTGGCTTGGAACATCTGTACGATTCTGCAACTACGTCTCATTTCATGTAGTAGTATTACACATACACCACTGTATCCTGCTTTTTATATAGATTCCAGGGATAGAGCTCAGGTCTTTGGGTTCCGGGGCATGGTTTCAACTGCTGAGCTTCTCCTCTGAGCCAGGAAAAGCTGTCTTCAGGAGATAGAACTCAAAAGGACCTTGAAATAAATGTGTAACCAAACCATGCAAATGTCCAGAAGAAAATACATTATAATAGACAAAGGCCTAAGTGGCATTCCTGCAGAGCTCTCTCAAGCTTAGGGACCTCATCGTCTGCTGCTAGTTAAAAAATATAGAAGCCTGAAATTTCTCACGTGGAAAAACTGTGCTGCAAATCCACCTGGAAGGACTAAAATTCTTATGAAGCAAGTTCCACATATGGCCTTCAAGAGCAGTTCTGCCAGTCAGTATAGTCTGGTCGTGACAGGGCTGCCTTACCCAAGAACTCACTGCAGTGAAGTCTAAATTCAAGACAGCGGTATCTTGTACAGGTCTTGTACGAGATCTGGCATTTCAACCCTAAGAGGCACCACCCCCTCCTCAGAGACTAACAAAGGTTGATGATGGATGAGGCAGAAGGGGAGCTACTTTCCCTAATGGTATCAGTGCTAGTATGTAGTCCTTCCTCCACCAAGCGCCCCCACACACATCACTCAGCAACTCAGTTGGGACTTGGTAAGCCACACACAGAGAACAACTTGAAAGTAGGGGAGATATTGGTGAGGATGAAGAAAGTTTGTAATGGGAGAACTAAGAGGTTGGGATTGGGTAATTTGGGGTGAAAATGACATGAGTTTATGTATAGATCCTTGAAAGAATATAAATAATTTGTAATAAAATAATTTTTTAAATGAGAGCAATCATGAGACTTTCTTTACTGAGCAGACATTGCAACACAAAAAACTTTATTGCTTGCAAACTAATATCTTTGTTGCTGAAGACCTGCTGACTGTTAAAGACTTTTAAAATATTGTACTATTGACAGGTGCCTACAAAATTCTGCCAGGTGGGATTGTGGAGCATTTCTAGTTCACTGGGACACTTATTTTAGTTGATCACTATTCCCTTTGGGTCGATACATGTATCTGTGGTAGCAAAGCAACTGTTATTCAAATTAGACGTCTTTGTGATGTATTGTTATAAATATTTATACTTGGAAGTTTGTATTTAATAAAACAGTAAAGAACATCATGCACTTTACAATTTGGATTTCAAAGCTTGCATAGTTTCATTTTTGTATAAATTCCATGAAATCTGAGAGAGGAGCCTATCTATGGCGGAATGATACTTGTAACCTTAAATACACACATAATAAATGAGAGCGACCTGAAAATAAAGCCCTATCTCACTCACTCATAAGTCACATGGCGCTGATCAAATTACTTTTGAGCATGTGTAAAGTAGGAATCATAACAGTACCTAGGACACTTGTGGAGATTAAAGGAGTTCCATAGAGCTCTATCCTATCATAGCTTGTGATGTATGGCTACTTAATCACTCTTGCAGCTATTGTGGTACAATTACAGCTCCTGATTAGCTCAAGAACTTCCACCACTACAGCAATTTCTAGTTATGTTCATCCATGTCATGTATGCCACGGTGTCATGCATTTGTTCTGTTACACTCACTAATATACTAGTGTTTCTAGGATCACGCCTTCTCAACCAATTTCATAAACGTTATCGTTTCTTGCTGGGTACTTTTTTATATACATGTTCTTACAGCACAGTCTACCAAAAAAGGTAACACCACGATGTATTATTTTTGTCTCAGAAATATCTAGTGACTTTACCTCACTCGTCCACAGGAGTCGGAAATTAAATGACTCAGACCTGTTTGATATTTTTCTCCATTGGGAAAAAATAACCTCATATCGACCTCATTAAGTTCTCCTTAGGTCCAGTAGATCATGGGCAATACTATTATTTGCCTATTTAAATGTAAACTAGACTTTTGGTTCTGTTTCTCTGTACTCAATTGCAAGTTATTCCTGCCTGGAAACAATGCTGAATTAATCAGATCATGAAATAATAAATCTTAAAATATGATTTTTAAGTTGAAACATAGATATTTGAAAATGACTCTCAAATGAGAGACAAAAAATATGAAAAGATAAAAATATGTGTCCTATTAAAATACTGAATCTTTCCTTTTTTCCATTTTAACAGATATATCATTTCAGGACCAAAAGTCTTCCGTGTTGGAACATCTGAAAACATTACAATTCAAGCTTATGGATACACTGAAGCATTTGATATGATGATCTCTATAAAAAGCTATCCTGATCAAAAATTTAACTACTCTTTGGGCTCTGTTAACTTATCTCCAGAAAATAAATTCCAAAACTCTGTACTTTTAACAGTATGTATTTAGTCATCTTTCATCGCTTTATATATTGGGAATGTTTTTGATCAAATGTGAATAAGTTTGAAGAGCATAGATATTTGATCATTTGTATCATTCTTTAATTGTGTAGTATTAGATGATTAGATGAGGGACCAAAGGTATTTTTAGCTGTTTAAAGCTAAATTCTTATTACGATATTGACAATAGAGGGCTTTTTGAGACAGATTCTTGCCATATAGCCCGATCTAGCCTCCTCGTCTCAGGAAGGCATGATCTCATGATCCTCCTGCCTCAACCTTCCAAGAACTGGATTGTACCACTTTTAAGTGATGCAATACACAAGCGCATGTGTGGTTCTAATGTGATGCCAGTGGATTTTGGAAAGTCAGTCTGTATACTCAATAACCTTAGACTGTCTGTCTCATCAATGTTTTCTTTTGCAGATACAACCCAATAAGCTGTCTGAACGACAAAGCTCAGTTTCATATGTGTATCTGGAAGCTGTATCAAAGTATTTTTCACAATTGAAAAAAATGCCAGTAACCTACAACAACGGATCTCTTTTAATTGATACAGATAAGCCTGTTTACATGGCAGACCAGTCAGGTAGACTATAAGATATCTCTTTATTTGGAAGAAAATTGACACTATTCTGTGAACCTTTAATACCTGAAATTGAGTAGGGACAGGTTTCTACTTTGGTCATAATACTTTTGATTTTTGATTTTTGGTATAATACTTTTGATTTTTAATTCATAGAGAAGTTGGTAAGTAAAATTGTACAATTAACAATTACATTATTTACCTTATCAATTATATAACTTATTTATTAATCATGGAACAATTTAATTGTAAATATAGTTTTAGCAATAGGAAAGTAATTTATCATGAAGGAATATTTGGAAAAAATTTCTTGGACCCTGAACTTAATTTATAAATTGAGAAAACAAATCAAATGTGAGTGTTTAGATACTTTTTGTGATAATAAACTATGTCTCTGAAATTTACAAATACTAATTTTCAAATATTACCTCTGTAAGAAAATGTTCACAATTCTGTTAGAGAGGACAAGAGCAGAATAGCTAGTAAAAACTCTTTGATTTAGGGATGCCTGTATTCATCCTTAATCTTGTCCAAATCAGAAATGGGATTATTAAAGAGATGTGAATATGGCAGGCAAAATCTGAGATGTGTCATTGATTATAATGTTGGGGAAAGACCGAAAAAGGGGAGGCAGGGCCAGCATGCTTTTTGAAGACGCTTGAAGGAAGTGAGTACTTGCTAATGCTGATATAGATGATGGGACTATTTGATGGACTATCACTTTAACTGGAGCACCTGCCATACTTGGCTTAGGAAGGAAAAGTCCTGGAGAAGCTGAGGATATTGTTACCAACTTAAATAGAATAAATTGCCAGAACAGACTATTACCAGACAATAGACTTTGGTCATGAAAATATTCTATGGTATTTTATTCTATATGCTATTTACTTCTTTATTTACTTACTTATAAAAGAGGGGAGAGAGGAGAGAGAGAGGCAGAGCAAGAACATGTATCGCACAACACACATGTAGAGATCAGAGGACAACTTTTAGAAGTCAGTTCTCTCCTTCCCTCATGTGGGTTAAAGTGATAAACTCAGGTCTCCAGGTTTACATGCTAGTGTTTTTACCCGCTGAGTCATGTCACTGGCCAGGTGACTTAATTTTTCATTCCATATACACAAAGAACTCAAGACATTTTTAAAGAACTAAAAATTCTTTAGCTACAGCTAAAGCTTTTTAAAAGTTTTTGATAAACAATTACAGAAATAACTAACTTTATACTATGGATGTGCTTCTAGAAAGTTGTACATAAGCATTTCAATGAAACAAATGTACCTAAATTCACAGGGGAAAGTAGCTTTTAAAAAAATCCAAGAAAAGTTGCTTAAAAATGAGAGAATATTGGGGCTGGAGAGGTGGCTCAGGGGTTAAACCTCTGCCTTGCTGGTGGAAGGTCCTGAGTTCGGATCCTAGACCCCACGTATAGACGCTGGGCAGAAGCAGGGAGCGGCCTACGTTTCTGGTCCTGGTAGGACAGAGCCTGTGAATCCCGGGGCAGAGTAAACAAGGAGGAGGTGGAGGCGTCCATGGTGGTTCCCGAATTCGTCCGTGATTCTACACACACACACACACACACACACACACACACACACACACACATGCACACATGCACACACGCACAATTGAATAAATAATAATAATAATAATAATTAGGGAATATTTATAAAGATATCTTTCGTTAACTGATACTTTCTTTTAAGTATGTATTTTTATCTATAAATTATGAATGAATAAGTTTTAAGTGGGATTTATAATATTAAATATTTTGTTTTCAAAAATCAATAAAATTTGAAAAAAAATCTTAAAAATCAGAATATTTTATGTTTAGCAGAACTTTTAGTGATATCAATTGTCCCTACAGTAAATGTTAGAGTCTACTCGCTGGATGATGATCTGCAGCCAGTCACAAGAGCCACTGTTTTAACTTTCATAGTAAGTATTTTACTTGGTCAAGTAATCCTTTACTTTTTCCCTTAGAAGTCTCATTCTATATCCATTCACTATCTCAGAAACAAAAATTAAACACCTTTTCATACACTAGAAAGTGGAGCCTTTTGTGAAGAGATTCCTCCAAAAGGAGAAAAGGAAGTGTCTTTGCACAAATGCTATTTACCTTCCAAAACATCGAGCTGGAGTTTGTCCAATTTAATTCAACCGCATGTGTTTTTGTTGGTAAATATACTTGTAGATTGACGATCATTACAATTAGTTTAAAAAGCTAAATGTGGTTTGATAGTGTTAGCCTAAGTTCATATGTTGAAATCTGAAGTTCCAATACATGAGGTGGGGCCCAGTTGGAAGATTATATCATGAGAGCTTTACACTCAGGAATAAATTTGAATTGTTCTCAAGGTGTAGAGTTCTCTTGCAATAGCTTATCATAAAACATGAACACTTTCCATGTGCTTGCTTGCCTTTCTGCTCTTTCCATCACAAGCTGCAGGAGGACAGCCCCTCTCCACATATCAGGGCCAACTTCCAGCACTTTCCATTCCTCAGAACTGTGAGACAAAGTAAATCTGTGTTCTTTAAAACTGCCAAATATCAGATTTTTTTTTTGCAGTAACAGAAAATGATCTAAGACAAGACCACTTGTTTGTATTCAAAGGATCCTGAAGGAGTAGAAGTCAGCATAGCAGAAGGAAGAAATCATACTGCAAGTGTCTCTTTTCCTGATTTCAAGATTCCTTCAAATCCTAAGTATGGAGAAATATTTGTTAATGACATTTTCTATGAAAATCACACTGTAACTTTTGGTTGTGAAGTGGAGATTTATGCTGTTAACATGCCACTAGTGAGGATATGCAAAATCTTTTTTTGTTCCCTCTTATTTACATGTAATTCAGGTTTCTGATATACCAAGTCTTGGAATTTTGACAAATACATTCAGACATGTAATGACTGTTTTAATATGTTACAAAAATAAGATACAGAGCCACAAACTTTATCATTCTTCCTCTGTGCAGTACAAACTCTTTCTAAATATAATGAGAAGTTAGTTAGAGTTCTTGGGAAAATATTTAAGTGTTAAATCTGTGCTTGACACTCAATCGCTTGAGGTACTTTCAAGGCTGAAGAAAGAGGGTCCCTTTGGTACGTGTACCCCTCTTTTAATACATACACACATATATACATGCATGCATACATACATACTAAAACGTTCTTAGAACTTCTCACCCATTATCTTTACATGTATAGTAATAAAAATTAAGTATGGACTGTAAAAACAGTCCTTCCTTTTTTCATCAGAACTATCGATGCATACCCCTCAAGGAACTAATAAACTGCCCATCTAAGAGGCTAGCTAAAGTTGAGGATAATGAAAGAGTATTTTGCCTAGCAGATGCAACATCCCGAGTTCAATACCCATCACTTCAAAAAAATATAAACTCACAGGATCAAATTCTTTGTCCTCGATATTATAAAAGTCTGCTCCATAGTTGCTTTCTATATAGCACAAGAAATGAGAGCCCAAGGAGCAAGAGCCCACGAGAGCGCATGTGTGTACCTGTGTGTGTATGACTCTGTGTGTGTGTGTGTGCATGTGAGTGCATGTGTTTGTGTCTGTGTATGTGTGCCTGTTTGTGCCTGTGTGTATGACTCTGTGTGTGTGTGTGTGCATGTGAGTGCATGTGTTTGTGTCTGTGTATGTGTGCCTGTTTGTGCCTGTGTGTATGCCTCTGTGTGTGTGCGTGTGTTTGTGTCTGTATATGTGTGCCTGTTTGTGCCTATGTGTGCCTGTGTGTATGCCTCTGTGTGTGTGTGCGTGTGTGTTTGTGTCTGTGGATGTGTGCCTGTGTGTGTATGCCTCTGTGTGTGTGTGCATGTGTGTGTGTGTATTTGTGTCTGAGTATGTGTGCCTGTGTATGTCTCTGTGTGTGTGCAAATGTGTGTGCATGTGTGTGTTTGTGTCTGTGTATGTGTGCCTGTGTGTATGCCTCTGTGTGTGTGTAAATGTGTGTACGTGTGTGTTTGTGTATGTGTATGTGTGTATGCACCTGTGTGTGCATGTGCGTGTGTGTGTCTGTATGTAAATTTAGGGTCGATTTCTTATATTTGGCCTCATATGCAAGGATTAAGAACATTTGAACAGGATTTGATGTAACACTTAAAAACTTAGTGAGCACATGCCTGTTATGTGGAACACATTATCTCAATAGCAGTATGAGGTGCCGCACGATAATGAAGAATCCATAACCTCTGTTTTCAAGTGATAAAGAGTGAGTTGAATAAGACAAGGGGTCGACAGATAGCTATGATATAACTTTAAAATAAAATCACTTGATGATCATTTTTTTCATCAGGCCTCTGTTGGGGAGTTTACATTTAGTTCACTGTGCAGTTTTCTATAAATGTTGACTGAAATAGGAAGGTTGGAACAATCTGGATGAGTTAAAAAATACGTACTGCCTTAAAAATGCTATACACTCTCTAGTTCAGAATTATTCAAATCAGTGATTATTAAGATAAAATATATAGAAAGAAATCACAATATGAAACCAATATTAAAATTTTCTATTATCCTGAAAATGCTCATTGATTTTTAAAAATATAAATATTGAAAATATTTATTTATATATCGTTTAAAATATTTATTTATTTAATTAATTGATTTTATGGGTGGGTGTGGGTGTGTAAGTGTATCAGAGGGCACTGTGTGTCCCTGTGGAGGCCTAAGAGTGACTTTGGAAATCTTTGCTCTGGGATTTCCCAAGCTTTGCCCACCAGAGCCAGAAGTGTAAGCCACTGCCATTTCCGCCTGGCATTTTTATGTGAGACCTGGGATCTGAACTCAGGACCTTTTGCTTGTGAGGCAGATTCTTAACCCATGAGCCATCTCTCCAACCCCCTGCTCATCATTTAAAAGTTTTTCCAAAATAAAACTTTTACTTGGGATATATCTGTATTTCCATCTCTATCTCTATCTATCTATCTATCTATCTATCTATCTATCTATCTATCTATCTATCTATCATCTATCTATATCTTCAGTAAGAATTTTCTCAATTTCCTTTTGGTAAATGTGTAATTTTATGTATTCTGCTCCTGCAGGAATGGCTTGTGGACAATTAAAGCTCAATATCAAGAAGATATTTCAATAACTGGAACTGCATACTTTGAAGTTGAAAAATACGGTAATCTCAGACAATTTAAAGACCTTGCAGAGAACCTAACAAACGTTTCTAAACTTGTGTTTGTGATAGATATGGAAGAGATGTAGTCCTCTGAAGAGCCTGACTTATTTCAGATCTTTTCTAGGTTTATGGTTTTAGGAGAAACAAACAATAAGTAAATGTTTAACCTTAGTAATCAGAATATTAAGGAAGGTGTTCTAGGAATCAGTATTATTTATCTGTAATATAAGAACAGTAAATCATGGTACACTCTTACATTTAGGCATAAATCTAATGTTACCCCAGAAATGTGAGCTCTCCAGAGATCACATCTTAATTGCTTTCTTTATATTTATATTCCCAGTTATACTTGATTCTATTGTGTTTATAGTTATATTTGTAATAATACATGTCAAAGAGCTAATAAGAAAAATGGATTGTCTAACTAAGCGATCTATTTAAATGTTTAGATAGCTCGTTGCAATCATTGCATCGAGTCATTTTGGTATTCAAAACCAAACTCAAATGAAACATGTCAAACTATATGCTATGCTAGATCATATGCTTCACTATGAAAAAAATGAGTCATAGTGAGAATTTGTAGTTTAACTCTAAATTCAAAACAGGATCTACATGTATACAGATGTGTTGAATGAATATCTTGTGAGTGTCACAAAAGGAGTACAAAATGCAAACTAGAACACAATTCATGGAACTGTTTTCAAAAGATTTTATGTTTCCACAGACCCTCCTCTAAGACCTGCAATTTACAAAGAATTTTTCAGTCCAACAAATAATCTGCAATATGAAATACAGCAACAAGGTACTTTACATGTTGTGAAAACATGATTCTAGTATTCAGGGACTTGTGAAAATGAAACACTAGTTTTCTGATTAAAATCCTGAGAGTAAGAAGGGACATGCTTCAGTTTAGTTCCTTTCCCTCAGAAAGGTGAATCCAAATAAACACAGTAATTTAGTCACCAAATCTTTAATTTGAATTAAACGGATCTTTATTTTTATATATAAACATCTAAAATATTAATGTTTATTTTAGATAAATATCTAAAATATAGCATATTAAGTTTATAGTAAGTATATTCCTCTATATGCTAATTATAATATTTTCCATCCTATTCTGATAAAACATCTGATTTTAACTCTTGTGTGTACTATGGAATCTGTTTCTCTATTTCATATATTTACATTATCAGCATTTTATATTATGATTTGGATAATCAGTCTATGAAAATCATTTAAATTATTCATAATTGGACAGAACTTCTATTTAGTACTCTCTCTGCAATTAACTAATAAGCACACAATTACAATGACTCATTCAACTTGATGAGTTACTGTCATCTTAACCTTCATTCTGTGCTGTAATCATCAGAGAAGGAGGCAGCTGATTATACTGAGAAGGTAGAAGCAAAGATGAGGTCCCTAGTGATGAGCTTCACGTGATGTTAATAAAAAAGTCTTGGAAAATGTAAGATATTAAGCTCCTCAAAGAAGTTTCTATATAGTAGCACAATAGCCATATTAAAGCATTTGAAGATTTGTTGGGTGTTTAGTTTAATCTACTGGAAGGTTGCTGAACCCAAAGTGTCAATCTCAAGACTTGGTATTTGGATTACCTGCAGAGAAGCCCTTTAATATGAGTTGGAATAGACAATCTGATGAGATTGAAGTCTCCCTGTTCTTGGAGTAGTTCCAGGGAAAAGCTGGTTTGTTCTATTACTGTGGTGTGTGTGTGTGTGTGTGTGTGTGTGTGTGTGTGTGTGTGTGTGTGTCTGTGTCTGTGTCTGTGTCTGTGTGCGTTTGTGTATAAGCAGATCATTTGATAGTAGAAGCCAAATATTTCTTTGAATTCTATCTAAGCCTGATATATGGACTCTTTCTTGTGCATGGCCAAGATCATGTGTGTTATTACCTTTCAGTTGCTAAATACAAACATACAATAGTGAAGAAATGCTGTTACGATGGAACCCGTTACAATGATGATGAAAACTGTGATCAGAGAGCGGCCAGGATTAAATTAGGCCCTTACTGTGTCAAAGCTTTCAAAAACTGCTGTGAGATCGCATCTCGGCATCACACTATAAAAAACATCCCTTTGCTAATCGGGCGTAAGTATGATTATATATATATATGTATTTTGCCAGAATCTTGCCTGAGTTGAGTAATTTTGTGTAAGTAAATGTTGCTAAGAAAAGCACTATTTTATCCTAGTTAAAATCGGGAATTGGGAGCAGCCTCCGGGCAAAATAGCAGCACCGTAACAACTTTGGAGTTGGTAACAGATCATCCTCAGGAAAATAAGAAAATAGAAACTTCTGTCACTCTACCATCTACTTCTGTAGTTACTAATCTCCCAGACTTATGGTGCTTTTTTTTAGTGTTTGCTTTCATATCTTCTTAGTTTCAACTGTCTTCTTATGGTTTAACTACAATGCTTAAATACATAAAGATATCTAATAAATGCAGAAAAGAAGATTAAGAATATAGAAATAGTTGAACACAATAAAGAAGGCAGTTGAAACTAAGAAGATATGAAAGCAAACACTAAAAAAAAAGCTAATCTGAGGACAAATACAGAAACACTGAAAAGACACTCAAATTGAACTAAAACTGGAAATCAAAATTCAATCGAGTTAAGAATTCAGTAGAAAATTTCAAGAATAGATTGGACCAAATGGAAGACAGAATATCAGAGCTTGGAGGCAAAATGGTGAAAATGGATAAGTCGGTGATAGAAACTGATAGAGAAACATGCATGAACTGAACATGAAGGAGCTTTGGGACACCTTTGTAAGACCTAATTTATGAATCATGGATATTCTAGAAGCAGACACCCTGAAGAATGCATGATCAATAACATTAACTGAAAACTTCCTTTATCTAAGGAAAGAGACATCCATGCAGATTCAAGAGGCATACAAGACACTAAATACACAGGACAGGAAAAGAAATTCCCCACTATGCATGACAGTCAGAACTTTAAACATACACACTGAAGAAAGCTGTAAGACAAAAAAGGACAAAGTTACATATAAAGGCAAGCCTTCAAAAATAACACCCAACTGTTATTTTTTAATTAATTTTTTTATTTTCTATGTTTACAAGTATATTAAGTACTCTTCTCTGATTTCCTCTATCCTCCCTCCCTCTCATCCCTCCCCTTCTTTTCCCCAATCCCTTCCACTCCTTCCCACCCTCCTGCCTGTATGCGACTATGGACCTCAGAATTCACTTTGGCTTGTGTACTCTTATGGGGGTTCAGGCCTCTGTGACATAATAAGTTGCCTCTCTTTGGGCCACCCCATTTCCCTTCACTCATCCAGTTTTAAACCTCAAGGTTTCCATTGTATGTTCTTATCTTTCTTGAGTTCTCAGGTAGTCTATTGGGGCCTATTGGCATGTCAATCATTATACAGGTCTGGGAAGGACAAGTCTCACTGTAATGAGTTCCTAGATTCAGCAGTCCTACCTAGAGTGGAATGTCTTGTCCAACTGTGAACCTACTCATCTTTAGGTCCTTACAATCTCACTGCCCCCTCTTCTGCAAGGTTCTCAAAGCCTTAGAAAGGGAGAGATTAGGTTGGCCTGATTCTGGGTGAGCCTTAATAGCTGTCTTTTCAATGCAAACTGTAAAAGCCAGAAGGGCATGGAAAGACCTACTATAAGTTATGAATGAACACAAATGCTAACACAGGCTATTATACCCACCAAAACTATCAGTGAGAAAAAAAATATTTCATGATAAAATAGGCTAATGTTTTATATGGCTACCAAACCAGGTCTATAGAGAATATTGGAAGGAATATTCAAGACTACAGAGAAAATTAATACCAGGATAATGGCTGAGCAACAACTACAAATTTAAATACTACAAAAATCAGCAAGAGGCCCCCTGCTCCTACATGCTGGGAAGATGGCAGAGCTGGACATCGGGCAACACTGCCAGGCACAGCACTGCTGGCAGTGAGATTTTTCTTCCATTTGCATGTGATGATTGTTCAGGAGTAGTTTGGTGACTGTAATCAGCGAGAAACTGAAGACAGATAAACACAAAATCTTCCTCGTGCTCATTCAAGGACTGTACTGAAAAAGCTTGTGGCACTTATATGTCCATATTGTGAGAAGAATTTTTGCCTCAGACACCATCATCATTCGGCTCATGAGTGTGAAAAATTGGAGGTACTCAAGCTACAGATGAAGCCACATGGAAGCTTGCGAACGACATCACTGAGTCTCATACAGAAGAGGCAGCAAGTCAACGGCAGGAAGGTGCAGAAAAACAGCCAAACCGCTGCCAAGGTCAGGCTGCACGCAGATGGGAGAGCTCATTGCTGCAGACAGAATGAGTTTCCTTTCTGGCTTATTTACCAATGAAGAGCAAAGAAAAGAACAAAGTCTGTCCTTTTGTCACCGTTGGAACATTGGAAAGGTCACTGACGTTGCAACTTTTCTCACCAGTCTTAAAAATGGCAATACCAAATCAACAGCTAAGCAAAGGTTATGTCATATTACGTCCTGATTAACCCTACCTTTGGACCAGACTTTGGAATCTTGGATCACTAAAGAAGACTGTCCTTTTTAAGTGTTATTTTGGAATATCTTAATGATGACGAACAGTATTTGAAAAATGTTGATTCTTACTTGAAATAATCATTCAAGTTGGAAATCACACAGGGAAAATATGCAGAATGTATGTATATATAATAGTGTCATTTCTTTTACTACATTTACTATTTTATTTTTAAAGTTGCTTTTCTTTTATCATTATATCATTCTTAATTTTCTATATGATTTGACTTTTTGTTTTTCAAAATGTAACTATGTCCTGAATCTCAATTACTTACAATTTATTGTTTTTTATGTTTACACTTTTATGTGTGCAAATGGGTGTGGGTGCAGGTGTGTGTACAGTATGTATGCACATGTGTGCACATGCAGGTAAAGGCTTTTAGGTTGATAATGGAATTATCATGTTTGTTCTTCTACCTCTATTCTTATGAAGAGAATCTCTATTCAAACCCAGAGCTTACATATAGGGTTGGTCTAGCTAGCCAGCTTGCTGTGACGATTCCCAACTTCTATTTTCCAAGACTAATTTGTAAGTAGGCTACCACACTCACCCAGAATTCTACATGGGATCTTGTTTGCATGGAGCAAGTGCTTTAACCATTGAGCTACCTTCTGGCTTGAAAATTATTATTTTTAATGAGCTGCTAGCTGTTGCTGGGTAATGCTATAGAAACATCAGCAGATGCTTATTTCCTGTTATGTTAATGTCAGTTGTTGACTGGTTTTGACGCTGCTTCCTGCCATCTTCATGCTAAGATCCAACTCAAGCCATTTTTAAGATAGAGGAAAAAGCAGGTAGCAGAAATTTCAGTGGCTCTTAGAAGTTTTACTTTTGTCCTCGACAAGTCTGTGGTCACGCCTATTGTTATGAGGCCAGAATGTGTAGTCTTACTGTCCACCTGCATCATAATTATGAAATGACATGTGCCCATGACTACAAATTTAGGGATCATCTCACTCAGGCATTTAAGTTTTTGGAAGATAAAATCTTGCTATCACCTAATTACCCTGGGGTATGTTTCTAGCAAAGCATTTCCCCCAATAGGGTTCATCTTTTTGGTTTGTATGAATATATTACAAACTAGAGGAAAGATGGGATGGGATAGTAACTTCGCTATATAATTTCTTTGTGTGCACCAAAGCAAAACCATGTCCAAACTTATTGCATTTACCTACAAAGTGAAATCGATCCTCTTGGTGAATATTTTCTGTCTATTCCAAATGAAGGTCTACTCTGCAGAAGATAATAAATCTTTTGTTTTGCTTTAAAAGAAATCAGTAAGATGATAGGAATCAATAAGCATCTTTCTTTAATAATCTTAAATGTTAGTTGGCTCAATTTCCCAATCAAGATATCATCTTATATCTTGGATTAAAAATATGACCCATTAGTTTTCTGCATCCAAGAAATACACCTCACCATGAAAGACAGATAGGGTGAAATAATGGTTAAAGGTATTCAAAGAAATGGAAACATGAAATAAACAAAAATCACTGTTCTAATATCTGACAAGATAGACTATGAACTAAAGCAAACCATATCATATTAAACATGGGGGAACAGTCCAACAAGAGGGCATTACAATTCTAATCATATATGCACCAAACATAGCCTCACCAAGTTAATTAAACATTACTGCTAGATATAAAAGAACTAATCAACACAAACATGATGATGATATGAGACTTCAATACCCAACTCTCACCAATAACAGGTCAACTGGTCAAAAACTGAACAGAGATGCATTGTAGTTAAAACATAAATACAATGGACCTGACCGATAGCTATAGACAATTCACCAAAACACTAACCAATACACATTCTTCTCAACAGTTCATGGAAAAATATCTGTAAATACAGAAAAATTGAAATTACATGATATCTTGCACAACAACCATGGAATAAAGCTAGATATATGCACCAAAGGAAACTAGAAAGCATACAAACTCATGAAAATTAAACAGTACATTATTGAATGAGTAATTCGTCAAAAAGAAATCAAAAAAGAAAAGGGTTCTTCAAGTTCAATGAAGATGAAGGAATGATATAAAATCTATAGGACACAATGAAGGCAGTCCTACAAAGAAAGTTTGTAACATTAAATGCCTACATAAAAAACAGAAAGTTCACAAATAAGTATCTTAATAATACACCTTAAGGCTTTGGAAAAATATGAGCAAACCAATCCTAAAAGCCATACACAAGAAAAAAATGTCTAAGATCCAAGCAGAAATCATGGAATCAAAATTGAAAAAAGACAATACAAAAAAATTTATGAAATGAAGAGCTATTTCTCTGAAAATCTAAACAGTTTGGCAAATCTTTGCTGAAAGAAACCTAAAGAAGAGAACACAAAATTAATAAAATTTGATATTAAAAGAGATATTACAACAGGTTCTGAGAAAATTCAAAGAATCATAGGAATGTGCTTTAAAAATTTATTTTCCACTAAGCTGAACAATCTAAAATAAATGGATAAATTCCTAAGCATATATGATCTACTGAAATAGACAGGATGAAAAAAAATTAAACAGATCTATAACAATGAAATTAAAATAGCAATTTCAAATTTCCAAATTAAAAAAAACCAAAGGACCAGATGGATTCAGTGTAGAATACTACTAGATGTTCATAGAAAAACTAACACTGCTACTCCTCAAATTATTTTGTAAAATAGGAAAAGATTGAACACTTCCAAACTCTTTCTGTGAAGTCAGTATTACTCCAAGCCAATAAAGTCACATAAAAAAGAATATTATAGACCCATATTATTAATGAACACAATTTCAAAGTCTCTAATAAAATCCGTGTAATCTAAATCCAAAAACATATTGAAAAGATCTTTACCATGATCTACTCAGGTTCATTCCAGAAATGCAAAAGTGGTTTAACATGTGTAAATTGATAAATATAATTTATTATATAAAGAGACTCAAAGACAAAAACATATGATCCTCTTACTAGATGCAGAAAAGGCTTTTGACAAAATTCAGTATTCCTTCATGATGAAATCCCTGGAGAAAACAAGAATGGAGGGAAGATATTTCAATATAATAAAGGCTTTATTACAACAAGCCTAAGGCAAATATCATTCTAAATGAGGGAAAACTTGAAGCATTCATACTTACATGAGGAACAAGATAAGGCTGCCTACTCTTACCATTCCTGTTCAATATTGTGCTTGAAGTCCCAGCTAGAGCCAATGAGGTAAGAAAGAAAGGTAAAATGGATACATACAGAAAAGAAAGAAGTTAAGATATCCCTGTTAGCAGATGATAAGATTCTGTATTTGAGAGGTCTCACAGACTCCCCAAACAATGTAGGCTCTTTCCCATTGCTCCTTGTTGCCCTCCAGAAACTGATAGTAAGACTCTTGTTGCTAAAAACACAATATACATTGACCATAGGATTTGGAAGAAAAATAACCAGTTGGAACTTGTCTGGAAGCTTCCTCCTTGCTGGCCAGTTTTCACAGTACCCGAAAGTTTTATGTAAGCTTCTTGAGGAGAAAAGCAACCAACAGTCTCATCAGTCTGTGAAAGCTGAAAGTCACAAAAACAACCAGCCTGGTTAGAAGTGACCACCAGCGCAATAGTGGCATGAATGTTAAAGGGGCAACCAACGACTCTCTGTTGAATTTAAGGCCTATTTTTCAGCATGGATCACATTCCTGCTGCTGTAGGACAAGAACCTAAGAAAATAGAGGATGTAAGCCCTGAGAAGGTGCAAACTATTAAGGTTTAGATATAGAGATGCTATATTAAACTGCCTTTTAAACATTTGTCATTATAGCCATAGATTGAAGGAGACTCAGTGCTCAACTAGAAGCTTCCTTTTGCAGTGGACGGTGTTTATTACAGAAAATTACAACTGGCCAAAGTGCAGAAAATAATCGCAGATTACTCAGCCCCAAACAGTACATCTAAACCATCCCCCTCCAACCAAAGACTTAGGGAACATCTTGGAAGAAGGGGAGGAAGCTCACAAGAGTCTGAAGTGGGAAAGGAGTGCATTCAGCTACTATCTTCTGGACATGACAGGACTGTTGCATCCATGAAGTCACTGCAGTTATGTGCACTTCTGCAAGACCTGAACAAGATTTGATCTATCAACTTTACACCATGGAAAACTGAAAGATATCAAGAAATCACACCTCCCTGAGAGACTGATGAGGGTTAATGCTGATGAGGGGAAGGGAAGATTCTTTCTTCAATGGTATATCTATTGATATATGATTACGCTCTAGCAAGTACTCAGACACATGCCACCAAAGACAACCCAGAAAAAATTTAATGGGCCACTCGTTCAAAAATGTATGAAAATCCAAGAGGGACTGGTAGGGAAGTAGGGTTAAAATGGGAAAAGAAAGGATGATAGGATTGGGGATTAAGGTGTGAAAGCATAAATTGACTGTATTTATGTATGAAACTCTAATAGATTAACAGCATAATACACTAGTCCAGAGCAAAAAGCAAGATAAGTATAAAGCCAACTTGTTCTATAAACTCAAGGCCCCTTTGAGCCTCAAACAAAAACCTAAGATTAGATACTGTAACATACTTTTGAATTATATATATAATTATATATATATGTATAATGGCTGTATTAAAATTAAAGTCATACTTCAGTTTTAGCCATAATATTTTTTTCAAAATGTAGAGAATTTTAAATAATATGTCTCACAACTTTTAGGACTTTCATATCAGCTTTAAGAAAACCAACTGGGGCTGGAGAGATGGCTCAGGGATTAAGATTTTACCTCATAAGCAGAAGGTCCTACCCAGAGTGAAGCAATCCAGGATGATTCCTGAAGTCACCCTTGGTCCTCCACAGAGACACACAGTGCCCTCTCTCTCTCTCTCTCTCTCTCTCTCTCTCTCTCTCTCACACACACACACACACACACACACACACACACACATACACGAAAGGAAAACAAAGTAGAATTGTATTTCCTGTTTTTAGCCTGATTATTTTTCTTAACTGTGTCTTAAACATTGCCCATCTTAATGAATACATTTCTGCAGATGTACTAAAGCTATGTGATCTATTTAAGTCACTTTCAAAGTTTTCCTTTTTATAACCATCATTTTGATGATCAATCTAGAAATATAGCATTTCACTGTATTAAAGGACATCTGGCTGGTTTCCTCTGATATTGGACTTTCATGGGGACGTCACACAGAGTCATCTTAATAGATCATTGTGGAGATGAAAATAAAAGCATAGGCATTGTTAATAACACAACATTGTATGAGTACTGCTTATTATTACTGGACTCTATAGTTGAGGTTTAAGGAATATAGCCTCAGGGTTTACTTAGTGTTTTAAAGTATTTAAATCATTTTCACATCTTTATTTCATTCATGTCCTATAATACCTCTGTAAAAGAATCAGCACAGGATTTATTTTTTTCCAGTTTAAACAGAGTTTTACAGTGATTAAAGAAATCTCTGAGGTTACTGAAGCAAAGTCTAAGTTTATAGATCTCTATTCTATCACTGATGTTTGTTAGAGTATAGCATGATTTTTCATGAAAATTTAATTAATGTTTTACTTAGAAAATTAATATTTAATACCTAACTATAAGCAGACCCAGAAGAAAATCCCAAGTTATACTCTAAAGTAAAACATATACCACTGTCCAACTCTCCACTATAATAACATCATTGTTCTACTATTAAAAACCTAGTGATAAACCTCCTCTAGCACTTCAGTGACCCTGAAGAAGCAACTGAACTTCTATGAGATATTCATTTCAACTGGGGATAAGATTATTCTGTGAGGTTCAGATGAAATGATAATTATAAAAATGATAAAAACAAGCTCTGGGTTTTGGGACCTGACAGTAAGGCTCTTAAGGTCTGATGTGAAGTGGTAGAGAGTCCTGTTCTTAGATATTTATGAAGACGGAATTGGATTGTACAGGCAAGCCCAGTGCTCCCTTGTGTACCCAATAAAGTACTCTGCCTAAAAATAATCAAAGTAAAGAACATAGACAACTTTTAATTTTCTGTGGAACTATGCAAAATGACAACTGTCCATGTTTAGTTACTCTAGAGATTCCTAGACTATAACTAAAATTGATACTTTGTCAATGGACAAAGCACTTTTAAAAACCAATCTCATTTTCAAAATCTTTCTCTTAGTATCTGCTCTTCAATATGTCCAAAAATTCAAAAAAGTATTCCTCTTTTGAATACTTACTAAGCTATACCTTCTTCCTTTTCAGATTGAATCCTCATAAAGATTTCAGTTTCTTCCCTGACCATACTGGAATATATTCACGATCATTTCCTGCAAGTTTTGGTTTTTACAGATTGCACCTATTCTCTGTGACTTCAATTCTTCTGGAAACTAATGGACAAAATGAATGAAACAGTTAATAAAATCCACTCATTGCAATTTCACAACAAATAGCTCTAGGTTTCATGTGAGTCATTTTCAGAACCATCATTTATCAGCTTGTTTCATAAATGAGAACAAAACAATTAAAACAAATTCACCAGAATGTTAAACTTCCATCCCTTAATTACTGTGCCCAGTAATCCTTACCAAATTACACTCTCATTTCAAAGAGAGTACCAATGGCAATCTTACTGATTGCTGAAAAGAGTACTAACACCAGTCAATACAAGGTTGGAAGAGATGGGAGCTCAGTGATTGAAGCCTTTGCTTCGAAAGCAAAAGGACCTGAATTTAGATATCCAGATCCCACATTGAAAAAAAAAGTGTGGCACCTATTGTAATTCCAGCTCTGTAAAGTTGAGCCTGGAAATCTACTAAGTAAGCTGGCTAGCCAGACTACCATCCTAACGTGGTCTGGGTTTAATTAGAGACCCAGGCTCACAACAGGAAGGTGGAAGAATGATCAAGGATGTTTCCCAGTATTACTCTTGGGTCTCCACAGGTACACATAGTCAAGTGCACATGTGTACCTGTACCTATATGTACACTAACCCACATGAAAACACACACACATATGCACACATCCCATAAACACATACATGAAAGATAAAAGAAAGTTGGAAAACTAAGCAAGAAGCCACAGTTCTGTTCAAGAGATGTTCATGATTTTACATCTTGTCATCACTAAAGATTAACTATGCTAACAAAGATATGTGAGTCCCTAAATGATACCATGTTTATGAATACGTGTTAGGATCATAATATTTAAATTACCAAAATACGTATAATTTTTTTATTAAAAATTTAATTATACATTTTAAAAATTTTTTACCAGTTCCCTCCCTCCCCCCCTCCTCCCCCTCCCCTTCCCCCAGTGCCTCCCCCCCAATTCCCAGAGAGTTCTTTATTGTGTACGCCTAACTCTCCACTGGGTCCTCCTCTCCGATGACATATAAGGACCCAGTGGCATTTCCATAAGCCCTTTCTCTTGTTCCCCTTAAGCATAAGATCACTACTATGGCTGTCAATCCCTTGCCTCCAGGGATCTCGGTGCCCTTAACAGATGCTAGACTTTATGAGGGCAACAGTGCGCTGGACATTGCGCAAGGCATGCAAAGTCCCATTATGATTGCTTTGGCCCCAACTATTGTTGAGAATCTTGCAAATCGTTGCTCCTCCCATCCTTTTGCTCTTACAATCTTACCGCCCCCTCTTCCGCAAATGTCCCTGAGCTCCAGGATGGGGAGAGATTAGGCTGTCCTAGTTCTATGTGATTGATATAGAGTCTCTGAAGTTCTGGATTGTGGTTTGTTGATTTTCTTTTGCAGTTTTGCTGCTCCTGCAATTCCCTTCACTCCATTCTGCTGGGCACTGTATGTCACCCCCTGGCCAGAGACAAAAAGCTATTAAACTGGAGTCTTGTTGTAATAGCACATTCAAGGGTAGATGTAATAAGAGTAGGAAACCTCACTGAGGGAGGGGTCCATCACCCATTTGCAAAATGATTACTTTTTATCTGCTAGACTATATGCCCTCCCCTTCTGGTGAGATCAGGAAAGAACGTCTGTGAACTTAACCAGGTTTCTCATTACTTACTTGCAGACCTTGATGGAGGCCTATTTTCTCTGCTGTAACATGGTCTCCTCTCTCCTTGTTTCTGGTGTGGCCCTCCTAACCCATCTCTCTTGTTCATAATCCTTGCAATTACTGTGTTACATAGGTTTACTTTTGAGTGTCTCAATGTGGGATGGGTCAGTTTGGTACTAGGAGCCACCTATTAGGGAGTACATATGGCGCTTAATTTTCTGGGTTTGGGATACTTCACTTAATATAATTGTTTCTAATGACATCCATTTCCCAGCAAATTCCAGTAATTCATCATTTTTGATGGCTGAGTAGTACTCCATTGTATAGATGTACCACTGTTTCCTTATCCACTCGTCAACTGTTGGACATTTAGGTTGATTCCATGACTTTGCTATTGTAAACAGTGCTGCTCTGAACATGGTCGAGCTTGTGCTATCGAGGCGAACCTCTGCTGCCTGGGGGGTTATTCCCAAAAGTGGGATAGCAGGGTCATACGGCATTTCAATCTTTAATTTCTTTAAGAATCTCCAGACGGCTCGCCAGAGTGGCTGTATGAGCCTGCATTCCCACCAACAATGTAGGAGAGTTCCCCTCTCTCCACATCCTCTCCAGCATTTGTCGTTGTTTGTATTGTGGATTTTTGCCATCCTGACTGGGGTGAAATGATATCTCAGGGAAGTTTTGATTTGCATTTCCCTGATGGCGAAGGAAGTGGAGCATTTTTTAAGATAATTGTTAGACATTTTAATTTCATCCCTGGTAAAGTTTCTTTGAAGTTCCAGGGCCCATTTTTTAATTGGGCCAGTGTTTTCCTTGGAGTTTAATTTTCTAAGTTCTTTGTGCACTCTGGACAGTAGAGCTCTGTCAGATATGTGGTTAGTGAAGATTTTCTCCCATTCTGTGGGTTGCCTTTGAGCTCGTGTGACAATCTCTTTATCTGAACAGAAGCTCTTTAATTTCACAAGATCCCAACTGTTGAGAGTTGGTAGCAGTGACTGTGCCATTGGATGTCTGTTTAGGAAGTGTTGGCCTAGCCCAATCAGCTCGAGGGAGTTCCCTATCCTTTCGACTATGGTTTTTAAAGTCTCTGGCCTTAAATCAAGGTCCTTGATCCATTTGGAATTAAGTCTTGTACATGGTGACAAGTACGGGTCCAGCTTTAATCTTCTGCATGTGGAGATCCAGTTTTGCCAGCACCATTTGTTGAAGATGCTGTTCTTTTTCCATTGGATTCTTTGGGCCCCTTTGTCAAAGACCAAATGGCTGTAACTTTGTGGGCTTATATCTGGGTCTTCAATCCTTATCCATTGATCTGTGTGTCTATTTTGGAGCCAGTACCAGGCTGTCTTTATAACTATGGATTTGTAGTATAGACTTAGGTTTGGTATGGTAAGACCTCCAGCTGTGTTTTTGTTACTCAGGATTGTTTTTGCTATCCTGGGTCTTTTGTGCCTCCATATGAACTTTGAGATTGTTTGGTCAACTTCTTTGAAGAATTGCTTTGGGATTTTGATTGGAAAATACGTATAATTTTTGTTAACAAATTCTCATTGATGAAAATTTCTTTGATTTACATCCCCATCCTCCATTTTTTAATTTCTTTCTTTATTTCTTCTGTTATAATTGTGGATTTTCCAAGGTTTTATTCTACTATTGATTTCTAATTTCATTCCATTTTGGTGAAAAAGCATACTTGATATAATTACAATGTTTTGGGCTGGGGAGATAGTTTAGGGGTTAAAAACTTTGCTTCAAAAGCAAAAGCACCCAATCCAGGTCCCAGATCCCCCATAAAAATGTCAGGCAGATGTGGTGACCTGTAATTCCAGACATGGAAGATGGAGTTGGGAAACCTCAGAGCAAAGTAATAATGAGGTAGAATGATCCAGGATGATTCCCAACATCACCCTTGGGACAGACACACATATATAAGTGCTGTCTTGAAAACCTGCTGGCCACGCATGTATGCCCACCCATGTAAAACACACATATGTATACATGCAACACAAGAATAGAGATAGTTATAATGTTTTTAAAAGGTTTGAAATTTCCTTATGATTTATTTCATGATCTAATCTTAGGGAAAGATCTATGTCCATTTGAGGAGTATGCGTTTTCTGTTGCAGCTGGTTACAATGCTCTGTATAGTTGCTTAGATTCATTTAGTTTACCATGTATGTTTTAGTTCTATATTTGCTCTTGATTTTCCATATATATTTTGTATCCATTATTCAAAGTGGGTATTGAATTTCTGACTCTTAACTATATAGCTATTTCTTCTTTCAGTTCTATAAATGTTTGCTTTATATATAGGTACATTGAATATATATATATAGGTGCACTGAAATGGGTGAATATATATTCACAGGTATTGTATCTTCCTTCTACACTAACCCTTTTATTAAAGTGCAATATTTTCTCTCATTCCTTGTGACAGTGGTTTACTCAGGTCAATTTTATCTTAAATATATAGAGCTGTTACTTTGGTTTCATAGAATACCTTTTATAATCCTTTCCCTTCCATGGCACAATTCATATAGTTTGTCACAACTCTGCACAGAATTGTTCATGAGATTCCAACTTCCATTATGAGAAGGAATGTATTTACACAGGATTAAACCACTCCAGGGTTTTTTGTTCGATACACATCTTCATCTTTCATGTTTCTGTTCCATCTTTTCCTTTGAAGACCTTGTACTCAAACCTCACATTACCCTGAGGTACTGGAGGTAAGAGAGAGGGCTTTTGTTCTGCCCTCCACCCACCTAGAATGCCATTTTGTATCAAAGTTAGCAGATAGATTCGCTTTCTATCTTCACTACCCTCATCGTCAAACTGACTTTGGACAACTGAGCTCTCCTCCTCTGTTAACGTATTAGAGCTGCCATGACAGAGGATCACAGACCAGTGGAGTCATGCTAAAGAAATTTGTTTTTTCATAGTTTGGCAACCTCAGGTACAAGATTCAAGGGTTACAAGAATTTACAATCACCATGGAAACAATCTGTGGGCATGTCTATGAGGTATTTTATAGATTAGGTTAGTGAGCTGTGAAAACCCACTCTCAACACGGGCAGCATGGGCTGAGATCCCACAGGGCATTAAAACAGAAATGAGCAGAGAAGCAGCATCCATCTGTCTTTGCTTCCTGAAAGACTCTACTTTCCTGTTGCATACTTTCTCTACCATGACAGACCGCATCCCCTTAAACCATAGGCCAATATAAACCCTTCCTCCTTAAATAGCTTTGGTGGATATTTTTATCTTAGCAACAAGTAAAGTAGCTAATGCATTTTCTGACTTTTGTTGAGACATGAAGAACATTCAGTTGGTATGGGGGGGGAACTTCAGATAAATAAGTGGAAGAAAACAGTAAAATTTATAGTTGTGGAAGAACAAACTAAATAAGTTTTTTTGAAAAGCGGAGCCTGGGAAATCCCAGAACAAAGCAAGAAGGAGGTGGAAGTAATCCAGGATGATTCCTGAAGTCATCCTTGGTCCTCTACAAGGACACATGTGCTCTCTCTCTCTCTCTCTCTCTCTCTCTCTCTCTCTCTCTCTCTCTCACACACACACACACACACACACACTAAATGAGTGAATAAATAGATAAAAAATGTTTAAAAATACACCAAAATTTTTAGGGAACTCGTTAGAAAAAAAAAGACATTTTTCAAGTGTCCATTAAAAACAAGTGAAGACAGAAAGAAAATTTTGAGTTACTAAAGTAGGAGAGGAGGACTGGAGAGATGGATCAGGGGTTAAGACTCTGTCTCACACGTAGAAGGTTCTGAGTTCAGATCCTGGACCCCATGTAATAAATGCCAGGCAGAAATGGAAGCAGCCTGCACACCTGGCCCTGGTAGGCAGAGTCTGGGTAATCCCAGAGGGAAGTATGAAGGAGGTCAAAGCAATTCAGAATGATTCCTGAAGTCACCCTTGGTCCTCCACAGGGACATGCAATGCCCTCTCCCCCCCCCCTCTTTCACACACACACACACAAAGTAAATAAAATATATATTTTTTAAAAAGTGGAGAGATCACAGATTTATCATAAAAACTCCACAGATGTCTGTGCAGTTTTCAATGTTGGGATAGAATATTTTGGTTTTCCTTTCAAGAAATCAAAGTAGGGACCTTTTTTCCAGGAACTGATGCTGGTTCAAAGAGCTGTGAGTTCAGAAGTCACAGACATCATAAGAAAGTTCTTCCTTCTAGGAACTACCTGGATCTGTTCGGGAAAGCATTAAGTTATCATCAGCAAGTGGCACTTCAAGTAGACTTGCAAAGCTGCTGTGCTTTAAGAACTTAAGATGCATCTACAAATTAAAGTATTAATGTCCAAGGAATGCTGATTAGTAGTGGTAACGGATGTAAGAAACTTTCAGGAAAATTGCCATTTAAAAAATATCTGTTGTAGTATTGTACAGAAGGCTCATATTTGTGAAAGGCTCAGTAGTCCCCAGCTGGTGGTGTTTTTGAAAAGTAACTGGATCATGAAGGTGTTAATTTCATCTGTAGGCTGTTGGGAGGTGGAGCTTCATTGTAAGAAGTAAGTCACTGATGTGTCTCTGAAGGGAATATCTTGCTCTTGCCCTTCCTGTGTGTCTCTGCTTCGTGGACCACCACGAAGTAAGCGACTTTGCTTCTGCATGCCTTTCTCCCACGTGCTGTCGCAGGAAGAATAGAGCTAGCCAACTACGGATGGGAACCACCGGAACTATGAAGTAAAACAAATCTTTTAAGTTTATTTATTTTTTATTTGTGTGTGTGTGTGTGTGCGTGCGTGTGTGTGTATATCATAGGGCACTGTGTGTCCCTGTGGAGGACCACAGTTGACTTGGGGAATCATCCTGAATTGTTTTAACCTCCTTGCTTCACTCTGGGATTTCCCAGGCTCCTGGCACCAGGGCTGAAAGTGCAGGCCTCCACCATTTTCGCCTGGTGGTTTTTTACACAGGACCTAGGATCCAAACTCAGGACCTTCTGCTTCCAAGGCAAAGTCTTAACCTCTGAGCCATCTCTCCAGCCTGTAAGTTTATTTTTATTTATTTATTTATTTTTGAGACTTTAACATTTTTTATTATCTCCGCTCATACAAACTTAATACGTACACCGGTTCCCTCCCTCCCTCCCTCCTCCCCCCACCCCTCTACTCCTCCTCCCCTCACCCCTCCCTCCGCACCCCCAGTGCCTCCCCTCTCCCAATCCCCGGAGAATCCTTTAATGTGCATGCCTGACTGTCCTCTGGGTCCTCCTCTCCGATAACATACAAGAACCCAGCGGCATTTCCCTGAACCCTTTCCTGTGTTCCCCTTAAGTATAGGAACACTGTTTTGGCTGTCAATCCCTTGCCTCCAAGGATCTTGGTGATTTTAGCAAATGCTAGACTTTGTGGGGACAATAGTGTGTTGGGACATTGCGCAGGGCATGTAAAGTCCAATTATGATTGCTTCGGCCCTAATTTGTGTGGAGTATCTCGCATATCGTTGCTCCTCCCATCCTTATGCTCTTACAATCTTACCGCCCCCTCTTTAGCAAATTTCCCTGAGCTTCAGGATGGGGAGAGATTAGACTGGCCTAGTTCTAGGTGGTGATATAGAGTCTCTGAAGTTCTGGATTATGGTTTGTTGATTTTCTTTTGCGGTTTTGCTGCTCCTGCAATGCCCTTCACTCCATCCTGGTGGGTATTGGATGTCACCCCCTGGCCAGAGATAAAAAACCGTTAAACTAGAGTCTTGTTATAAGAGTATATTCAAAGGTAGATGTAATAAAAGTAGGAAACCACAGTGAGAAAGGGGTAAGTTTATTTTTTAACTGAAGACAAAATACAAGCACAAGTGTTTGAGTTACTTCTTACAATTATAAATTACCTCCATCAATGGTTTAAAATAATGACAAAAGTTATCTTTACAATTTTTTTTTAATTTTTAAAATTTTTTTATTATTTATTCAATTGTGTGTATGTGTATGTATGTGCGCGTGTGTGTGTATGTGCGTGTGTGTGTAGAACCACGGACGAATTCGGGAACCACCATGGACGCCTCCACCTCCTTCTGCCCCAGGATTCACAGGCTCCGCCCTACCAGGACCAGAAACGCAGGCCGCCCCGGCTTCCGCCCAGTGTCTATACGTGGGGTCTAGGATCCGAACTCAGGACCTTCTGCCTGCAAGGCAGAGGCTTAACCCCTGAGCCACCTCTCCAGCCCCTATCTCACAATTCTTATGAACAAAAATTCAGGAGTGGTTTAGCTGGAGCAGTTCCCCCTGTGCACAGTGTGAACGTCCGTATAAAACTTTGCTCAGGGCTGGAGAGAAGACTCGGTAAGCAAGAGCATTTCATGTGAGACCGTGAGAAACCTAGTTCAAATCCTAACAAATTTATGTGAAAAACCACCTGTAATCTCCACTGGAGGAAAAGGGGTGGGGACGAGGAAGATTACTGGCACTTGCTGATTGCCAGTTAGCTCTGATTTCAGTGAGACAGGCTATCTCAAGAGAGTAGGTCAGAGAACGCGATCAGGACCCGTAAAATCCTTGTCTGGTTTTCACTGTACATACTCCTACACATATGTGTCCCAAATCACATACATGCATATGCATATTTTTTAAAAAGCTTTATTTCTTGAAATAAATACAGAAAAAAAAACTTTATTTCAATGAACGTTTTGTAGCCGAATGTATTTTTAAACTCATTTAAAAAGACACACTACATGAAAGAGTTAATGGACGTCTGTTATACTAGTCAGACAGCAGGGCTCTGGCTTGAATTCCTGAAAATGATAGTACACAAAGTGCTGACAGGAAGTCTTTAGATTTGCCACTCCAGTGTGTGGCCTCCCTAGAAATTGTTTGGTTTTTAAAGTCATAGATAAGAAAATCCTTTACCATGCATGAAGAGGTCTGTAGTTTGTATTAGCAGGAAAAGTTGTTCAGATATTTTTGATTAGAAAAATGTGAAAAAGCTACTTAATTTATGTCCAAATATGGGGTCAGCAAGAAGGTTCATCAAGTAAATGTACTTGCCATTTAAGGCGGCTCACCTGAGTTCAATCGCCAAAACCATGTAAGGGTGGAAAGACAAAACCATCGTTACAATATTGTCCTCTGATCTCCACATCTATCCTCTATAACACACATACACACACACACACACACACACACACACACACACACACAATAAATAAATAAATAAATATTTAAATAAGGAATTTCAAGTTCAAAAGAAATCAACGTATTTACTTTCCCAGAGCCTCTGCACAGCACAGAGGTATCAGTGAATATCCACAAGCAGTGCAGGGTTGTAGTGAAGACTGGGGACACAGAGGCAGGACACCCCATGAAGGAAACAGATCATCTGATCGGAGGTATCATATGAACTGTGCAAAGTCATTTTTTCCTCACTTTGCTGCACCGCTTGCTCCCCACCACTGCATCCTCTCTCTATGCCCAGGCTCTGAAATAGTGAATGAAGGTAAGAGTAGCAGGTTAATTCAACATCCAAGTTTTGCCGAATCTGAGTTTCTCTTTTTAGACATTCAGTGTTTGTGCAAAACAAAGGCACTTCTTCAAAATTCACATTTGAAAAATATAAAGAAAAATCCATCGTTGAATAATTTGTCAGAGACGAATTTGAAAGTTTTCAAATAATTGAAAGTATATAAATTGCTGAACTTCAATCCTCTGGAGAACTTTTCCAATCCTTAGTTCATTAAATGTTTCCTAATGGACAGATAGGCCAATGGTCTGAATGGCATTCGTCAGTATCTACCCTCTCTGTAGTCCAAGCCAAGCTTTTGCTAAAATACAAACATGACCCAAATTTATTTGGAGTGTTTTTCCCCCAAAGGTACTTTGTTTTAATTTGACCAGTCTTTCACAATCAAGCTTAATCATTTTTAGAAATATCTCTTTAAAATAAAAGATGTACAGACAACAATGACAATTGTTTTTGGCACTTCAATGACACATATAAAAGGCATCTTTAGTGAAATTTATGTATTAAATCATACTTCATATTTCTTTTTGCCCTAACAACTTAAGTATCAAGAGTAATGCCAAAGTGAGTAAAATTTCCTGTTTATAGAAATATGTTTAGAGATATCTGTTATATTTCCAATAATAGACGTATATCTTAAGGTGGAAATGAAGAATGATAAAATAAAGTATAATATTTTCTAATGAGTAAAAACATATAAATGTAAATTTTGTCTATTGAGTCACTTACTCTGTTGCTGTGATAAATTACCTGACAGATACAGCTTCAGGAGGAAGGGCTTGTGGTTCAAGGGACTAGTCCATTACGGCGGAAAACTCAGGGCAAGAGGCAGCTGGTCCAATTGTACCTCCCCACAGGAAGCACAGATTATTTCATTGACAGAATCATAATTTGATGACTTTCTTGGGAGGTAGTCAAGACTTAAGAGAAGAAATCTGGTGGAAAGATCACAGAAATACATGTCTGCAAGGTATCTTGTGCCTGGCCTCTGTCTGTCTCTTGTCCACCTGTCTGGCATGAGGGGAGCTACTTTGCTCTGCCACTTGGTCCCCATCACAATGTCCTCTCTCACAATGAACAGATTCAGACGAGTGGAGACAAGCGACCCTGGATTGAGACTTCTGACAACAGAAGCCGTAATAATTCCTTCCTCCTGTAATTATTTCTCTCATGTATTTCTCACAGGAAGGAAAAAGCAACTGAGGCATGCTCAGAGATATTAGAACTAAAATTAGAGCAAATGGACCTAGAGAAGAAAGTTTGAGGCAATGGGACTCCCGGCTTCTGGCACTGAGCCTTTCTTCACACTGCTAAACTCCCATTTTAGAGTGCTTTTGTTTGTATTCATAAAAATAAGTTCCGTGGGGGCTGGAGAGGTGGCTCAGGGGTTAAGCCTCCGCCTTGCAGGCGGAAGGTCCTGAGTTCGGATCCCAGATCCCACGTATAGACGCCAGGCGGAAGCGGGGGCGGCCTGCGCTTCTGGTCCTGGTAGGGCGGAGCCTGTGAATCCCGGGACAGAAGGAGGTGGAGGTGTCCATGGTGGTTCACGAATTCGTCCGTGGTTCTACACAAACACAGACACACACACACACACACACACATGCGCACAGTTGAATAAATAATAATAAAAAAATTATTAAAAAAAAAGTTAAAAAAAAAAAGTTCCCTGGATGCAAATTCCTATAAAATACTTCTCATCTGTATTCCTAGGCATTAAAGGGTGTTTTCCTTCTGATTTCAGTTGCTTTACATAGCATCTTTTTCTGATGTTAATAATTAACAGGAGAGCTAAGTTAGCCAAAACTTTCAGGCTTGCTTTATTTAAAAGGAGATTAACCTCAAGGAGGTTGTATCAGTGGTTGTTATTGTACCATCTCCAGTTATGAGCCTTTGGGGAATACTTTGGTTTCTAATCTTCCTGGAGAAAAGTTGGGGACATGAGCACACGTAAGTGAAGCAAACATCTTCATTTTATAATGCTTGGTGTTGGTGATGAGTGCAAAACAATAATTTCAACAGATGGTGTTGACTAGTCTTATCTCTGAATGACTGAAAAGAACTCTCTCCTTTTGAGAGTGTGCATGGCTAGTCTTATCTCTGAATGAGAAAATCAAGAAAGCATTTAGATTTATTGAGTGGTGAAGAGCACGACAACTTTCATGGGATTGCTACCTATAAAAAGTTACCTAAGCATTTATTCAAATTCCTATTCATCAAAAAAAGTAAAGATAACAAACTATTGGGTGATTAGTATTCATTTGTATTTGATGTTTAGTTTTCTTTGCATTTTTCATGGTCTTGCTACAGTTAAGCAAGAGTTATTTGGAAGTCACTTCTCATACTGTGATTTGAAAATGTGCTGTAAGCAGATATAGTGGCAATACATGTCACTGCAGTGTTTGTAGCTGAGGCAGGAGTTATACAGGTTTAGGTCAACCTGGGCTACACAGCAAGATGATCATAATGAGAAAGTATTGTTTGAATTACCTTATATTGATAAACCAATTCTTATAATTTTTAGTATTATTGAAATCCTGTACATTCGAACATGAACAATAATCTCATATTTAGAAATAATAATTTATTGACTGGCAAAGATCATACTTTTAGTCAGATAAAGAAGCAGGATTTCAATATGGTCTCCTGCTGACCACTTCAAAAGTTTCTGTTTTATTATACATGTATTTTCTATATTTTATATATAGAAATATAGCTTTATATTCTATATATAGAATATAAAAAGTATATTCTAATATAAATGTATACTGAGTGTGTGATAAATTTAAAGTGACCTTTCGTCTTTACTAAGATTTGTCATATGGCCATGATTACCTTTGATTAATTTGTATTCTCCTTTGAAAGAAATGTAGTTAAGCCTCAGAGAGATTAAGGATTAATTGACTTCATATTTGTGGCAGAACTAAAGCTAGAACTCCAAAAATTCTAGCCTACGAATATTAGGAATTCTTTCTATCATTCTGCATTGGCATTTAATTTTTTTAAAAAATTCTACATTTTCTCTTCAAAAATTGAGAAATTTGTCAGGAAATGGATGAAATTAGAAGAAATTATATTGAGTGAAGTATCCCAGACACAGAAAGTTAGATACCATATGTACTCCCTAATAAGTGGATCCTAGTTCCAACCCACTTAAAGACATACTCAAATGTAACTCTCTGTAATACCCACTATAATCACAAAGTATTATAAACAGGAGGAAGGGAAAAGAAGACCTCAAAAGAAAGGAGACAAAAGAACACACTTTAATAGATAAATTAGGCCACAGTCATGTCCTGTGTGTTAAGTAGTGAGACATCTCATGCAACTCACTCTTACTTCCCTTCCCTTTCACTTGGACTTGAACGGGTTTGATCTCCCTAGTCAGAGAGGATATAGGGACTGGCAGTTAGATGGTAACCAACCGGCAAATGGGAGATTGACCTGTCTCACTGTTGTGTCTTACTCCTATTTTTCCATCTACCTTTGAGTCTCTTCTTATATTAAGATCTTTGTTTAAAAGGTCTTTTATCTTTGGTTTAGAGATGACCTTTGATACCAGTCGGGATGCAGCCAAGGGCAGTGTAGGAACAGCAAAACTGAAAACAACAACAAACCATAATTCAGAACCTAAGACCCTACAATAGTCACCTGGAAACAGACCAGCCAAATCTCTCCCCATTCTAAAGCTCAGGGAACCTTGCGGAATAGGGGGCAGCAAGATTGTTAAGAGCCTGAAGATGGGAAAGACCAATGATATGCAAGATACTCCACACAAGTCAGAGTTACAGCAGATAGGATATAGCCACAATGCGATTGGACTTTGCCTGATCTGTATAATGGCTGACATGTCAACAACCCCTCCCCCCAAGTCTAGCACAGATCACAGGTGAGAAGGCTTCAGGCGGTAGGATCCTTAGAATCCAGGAGTTAAACAGTCATAATAGAGTTCCCAGCTAGTGGGCCACCCAAGAAGGGGCCCCAAGCTATGCCATTGAGTACTGAACCCTCACTAGTGTAGACAACTCAAAGGGAAATTCAGCGCCCACATAAACAGATGCTCTGGAGAATGGGAGGGAGAAAGCAGGAGGCACCAAGCAAGTAGGAGGGAAGGAAAAGGGGTGAGGGGGGAAAAGAGGGGAGACTGAATGGAAGACAATGGAAGAAGGAAGGGGGGAATAAGAGCAGGGTACCTATTGAGTTCGTATGATGTATGACCAAAAACTATAATAATAAAAATTAAAAATTGAGAAAGTAGGTCATTTTAAACATGATAGTTACTCACTTTAATTGATTTCAATTGACAAATACCTATTGAGCACTTATCATGTGGTAGGCATTTTGGGTATAAGAGATGAGAAAAGAAATTCTTAACATTTGCCTTCTAATGGGAAAAGCAAATCACAAATAACTGAACCAATGAAACTGAATAAATAAGAACTGCTAGTAAAAGAGTATTATGATGAAAAAAGAACAAGAACATGAAGAAACTAAAAGTCACAATTTAAAGACTTACAGAAAAAAATTCTTCTTTTAAAATTGTGTGTGTGTGTGTGTGTGTGTGTGTGTGTGTGTGTGTGTGAGATAAGCATGCTGTGGCATGCATGTGGAGATCAGGGAAATATCTATAGGAAGTTTGCACCTTTGGCTTTGTTCAGTCAGGATCTCTTTTGTTATTTCTGCCAGACCAGCTGACTCATGAGAATCTAGACAGTTCTGTGTCTGTTCTTTATCTCTTCTGTAGGCTACTGAGATTATAGATATACCACCGCATTGTGCTTTTTACATAGGTTCTGGTGATTGAACCCAGGTTTATGGATTTGCAACTAGTGCTTTTACCTCCTGAATACTCCCCTGGACTAGGCAAAGTTCTCTTTGGGAGGTACAAGTCAAAAAGAGCTTGAAAGAAGTATGGAAGCAGGCCACGCAAATGTTTGGAGGAAAATATACTATACTAGATAGAAGCTTAAGTAGCATTCCTGCATCTCCCAAGCTTAAGACTGGATCACTTGCAGCTAGTTAAAAATGTAAAAGCATGAAATTATCCATATGAAAAGACTGTGCTATAGATATATCAAAAAGGACTAAAATTCTTATGATGGGAAGTTTCACAACTGGTTTTCAAGAGTTTTAAAACCCTGAATGTTTATCATTCTCATTAACTCACATCAGCAATGGAAAGTAGTTTTACACTGAGCGACATTAAGACTTCAGGGAGTACTAAAATTAAGATAGCTGCTAATCCTTACATTTTTTACCATTTTAAAATTCATAATAATACAGTTTATGACAGCTGTTGTGAGATTTAAACCTAAAAACAGACTGTTCAAGGTCAGTTCTTAAGATTCCATACTGTGCTAGCTCTGTGAATAGCAATTTGCTTGTCTTAAAATGATGAGGCATGTAGTCAGATTCATCTTCTGGGTAGGACAGGACCACAGTGTCCATTTGTTCCAAAAAGTTCCCAGACACATGTCATTGCTTACATATATATATGCTTTTAATCTAGTTGGTAATTACTAAGTCACATACACAGATGGACTGAGAATAGGAGAGAGACTGGTGGGTTAAAAGAAAGTTAGTAAATGCCATTAGGGGTGAAAATTATATGAATTCATGTGTAATTCCTTAAAAGAACATAAGTAAAATTTAAAAATGAGGACTATAAATGAGACTTTTCTCTGCTGAATGAAACATAGTAAGCAACAGTAGTAGCTGACAAACTATTCTCATTGTTACTGAAGATGTGCTGATTGTTAAAGGTTTTTAAAATGTTATAATGTTGGAGGGTCCCTATGAAATTCGTCCAGGTGGGGTTCCAAGTGCTCCCTTACTCTGTCAGTCAATCTGCCCTTTGTTTCAGTGCATATTTCTCTTCTGTAAAGTAGCACATGCAGCTATCAGATTAGATACCTTTGTGATATATTATATTTCATGTTTGTATTTGTAAGTTTGTTTAGTAAATGTCATTATTTAAATGTAATCATTATTGATGAATAAATGTCATTATTATTGGTGAATGACATAAATGTTGCTTTTATATACATGCTTTTACTTAACCCCAGCCCAGCTTTGCAAAAATCGTAGTATCATAGATACATTACTTTAGGGTCAGAAAAGTCTAGTGATTTTACTTCATTTATCCAGCAGTAGTCAGAGCTCACCTTCAAAGACTCAGCTCCATTTTCTAGGTTTTCTTAATTGAGAAAAAGTGACCCATTTGCACGTTCTAGTCAACTTCGTTTAGTTTTCCTTAGGTTCAATAGGCAACAGGAGGCACTATTATTGCTTTCCCAATTCTCAGTTCTGTTTCTCGTGACTTAATTGCAAGTTATCTCTTCTTGGAAACTATGCTAAATTCATCAGATCATGAAATAATACATCTTAAGAAATGTGTTTATTTGAAAATGAATCTCAACTGAGATAAAAACATGAGAATATAAAAATAATAAGCGGTCTATAAGGGTACTGACTCCTTTCTTTTTTCACAGATACATCATTTCAGGACCAAAAGCCTTCCATGTTGGAGCATCTGAAAATATTACTATTCAAGCTTATGGGTACATGGAAGCATTTGACATAACAATTTCTATAAAAAGTTTTCCTGATCAAAAACTAAGTTACTCTTCAGGTTCTGTTTCTTTATCTCCAGAAAATAAATTCCAAAACTCTACAATTCTAACAGTATGTATTCATTCATCTTTTATTTGTTTTATACATACATATTTTTATAAGATGTGAATGAGTTTGATCATTTGTATCATTCTATAATTTGCAAGATTAGATGATTATCAGTAGCCAATTATAATCTAAATGAGAAAATTTTATACAGAAGAATTGTGTTTTGTTTTTGAGCAATATATCCAAATAATATTTTTGTACTAATGTGGAAATATTTTGAGATGAATAGGAAATACTTTTTAAAAGAAAATTATCACTACAATCAAATAGAAAAATATTTTAATCATTAAAAGAGATCTGTATTTGTGTGTGTGTGTAAGACAAATGTTTGAGAAAGCTTTGATCTAAGTAAATTCTAATCAAACACAGGAATCAGTGCCTTCAAGAGTAAATGTTATAGTCTTCTTAAAAGTGCTTCCACTGGGGCTGGAGAGGTGGCTCAGGGGCTAAGCCTCTGCCTTGCAGGCGGGGAAGGTCCTGAGTTCGGATCCTAGACCCCGCATATAGACGCCGGGCGGAAGCTGGGGCGGCCCGTATTTCTGGTCCTGGTAAGGAGGAGCCTGTGAATCCCGGGGCAGATTAAACAAGGAGGAGGTCAGACACACGCACAATTGAATAAATAAAATAAAAATTATAAAAAAAGTGCTTCCACTTATTAGGTTTATTGAAAATTAAATTTAATTTTCCCAAAGTATTATTTTCTGTAGACTCTCTGCTCTGATACTAGGTAGCTACTAGCCATGATTCACTTCAAATTTAAATCAGTGAAATATAACTCATACAATCCTTCAATTCCTCAGTTGTACTGGTCACACTGCACGTGTTTTAGTGACTACCATATTGGACAGCATAGCTAACTGGACATGACCATCATCTCAGGAAATGCTATTGGGACAGTGCTTAGGTTGTTTACTGAGGAAGTCAGTGATGATTGGAGAATCATAAACCATTAATGCGTGAATTCTTAATTTTATCTTAACATCATGAAGTATCATTTTTTATCACTTACTCAGTATCATGTCATGATTTCATCTTTGAGTCCACTGATTGGCATATATATATATATATATGCATGTATGTATATGTGTATGTAATTTATTATGTAATATATGAATCGTCTTTGTTCTATAGTTCATTTCTTAAAACTTCGAAGAAACCTAAAAACACCTGTAAAACACATGAGTGCATAAAAGCTGCAGACTTTTACTGTTTCCCAAATGTCTACCTATTTTTTCATGCATAATTTCACAATAGTTAATTGTAATAATTAACTTTTATTCCATGTTTTCAAAGCTTTAATTTGATGAAAATCCTTTCCCTTTTTGTTAGATTTATATTAAATTCCTATGTCATTAAATTTGAAGGGACAACTGTAATTACATATGCACAAGTATGTGATGCATTCCAAAATGTCCACACCATCAATCAGGATGCTGTATAGGGAGAATAAAGAACATAGATGAATCAGAATCTGACTAAGTAAAAGGTTGATGTTGTGAATTTTTGTTTTATTAGTTCTACTAAATGTACAAAAAATTTAGGGAATGTGAGGAAAAGGGAGTTTTAGCTGTTAATGCTGAATTATGATTATGATTTTGGAAAAATTCATTTATTCTTTTTCCTCTGAAACCGCCTTTTTGTTAGTTCTATTGGTTAGCTTTTTGAGACAGATTCTTGCCGTGAAGCTCAGGCTGGCATGAACTCATGATTTAAATGATGCAATATACAAGTTTATCTGTGCTTCTAATGAGATCTCTGTGTACTTTAGAAAGCTAGACAACTTCCCAACCTTAGAATTGGACTCTTCCCATCAACATTTTCTTTTGCAGATACAACCAAAACAATTGCCTGAAGGACAAAGCTCAGCTTCATACACATATCTGGAAGCTTTATCAAAGCATTTTTCACAACTGAAAAAAATGCCAATAATCTATGACAATGAATCTCCTTTAATTCATACAGACAAATCTGTTTATATCGCAAACCAGTCAGGTAGAGTATAAGATATTTCTTCATTTGTAGGAAAACTGACACTATGTTGTAGAATTTTAATACCTGAAATTCAAGAGAGACAGGTTTCTACCTTGCTCAGAAGAAACTCAATTGGTAATGATACTGTCAAATTGCATCTTGACTTTTTAATTTGTGGAGAAACTGGTAAATAAATTACATGATCAATAATTGTATTTCCTTCATTATTTATTTTAAAAGTCATTCATTAAACATGTAAAAGATTTAATTGAAAATACAGTTTTAGAATGGGAACCAGTGACGGATTGTTTTAAAAAAGGTGTTTTTACTGTTTTTACTAAAGGAAACAATTTGGGGCTTTTTTCTCCCTAAGTATTATTAAAATTTATGTCAAAATCTTCAGTCCTAATTAAGACAGCATGTGTATACTCACATACAGCCATACAGTAAATGTCACTATTTTTATCTATAAAGTTCTTGAAAATAATTACAGATAGAACTAATTTTGTTTGTACTATGAAGGGGTTCTAGAAAGTTGCACATAAGTATTTCAGCAAAATAAACTGTGCTTAATTTCACTAGAGAAATTAGGTCCTTACGAAAATCTAAGAGTTGCTAAAAAAAAGTAAGAATCTAGAGTAATATGCTTTCGTTAACTGGCACATTCTTTTAAATATGCATTTTGTCTGCAGATTATACATGCCTTCTTAGCCTTGCAGAGAAGCTAATCAGTCTTTTTGAACTTGTGTCACTTGTGATAGAACTAGGAAAGCTGCAGTCTCCTGATGAGTTTGATTTATTTATTTGTTTATTTATTTATCAATCAATATTTTATTTATTTTTACTGTTTGACCCACTCTGTGCGCGCGTGCGTGCGTGCGTGCGTGCGTGCGTGCGTGTGTGTGTGTGTGTGTGTGTGTGTGTATCAGAGGGCACTGTGTGTCCCTGTAGAGGATCATGGGTGACTTCAGGAATCATCCTGGATCACTTCTACCTCTCCTTGCTTCGCACTGGGATTTCCCAGGCTCTGCCCTCCCCAGAGCTGGAAGTGCAGGCAATCGCCATTTCCACCTGACATTTTTACCTGGGACCTGGGATCTCTGCTTGCGAGGCAAAGTCCTTTTTTTTATTATTTATCTTTTCCACTCATACAAACTTGATAGGTACCCCAGTCCCCTCCTTCCCTTCACCCCTCCCTGCATCCTCTTGCTTTCTCCCCCCTTTTCCCCTTCCTTTCCCCCCCCCTCCCTTTCTCCCAGTGCTCCCTTCCCCCACCCCATCCCTGGAACATCACGAGGCAAAGTCTTAACCCCTGAGCCATTTTTCTAGCTCCAAATCTGACTTATTAAGAATCTATATTTATGATTTTAGGAAAAACAAACAATAAGTAAATGCTTAAATTAATCAGGATATTAAGGAAGATATTGTAGGAATCGGATCTAATTATAAATAATACGAAATTGTCATGGTATACTCTTACATTTAGGTATAAATCTAATCTTGCCCCAGACCTGTGAACTCTCCAGAGAAAACTTTTTAATCACTTTCTTTCTATTCATACTTCCAATTGTACTTGATTCTATGGTGTTTATAACTGTATTTTTAATAATATAAGTCAAAGAACTGATAAGGATAAGTAGATTATCTAACTTAATGCCTATTTAAATCATTAGACAGTTCTTTTCAATCAATGTATTGAACAGGTTGCAGTATTTGAGCTCAAATGGTCACACTGTGTGCTATGCTAGTTTATGGGTTCCAGTATAATAAAATAAGTCGTAGTAAGAGGTGTAGTCACAACTCCAAATGCCAAGTGGCCTCAGCATGGATGTGGATGTGTTGAATGAATGTCTTGTGAATGTCACACAGAAGTTCCAGCTACAAAATGGAAAACTTTTGTGGAACTGTTTTTAAAAAATTTTTGTTTTTCCCCTGACTCTTACAGACAAAGCTCACGAAGTAATTTTCAGGACACGAAGAAATCTGGAACAACGAATACAAACACAAGGTATTTTACACATTTAATGTGATCATGAAAATATAATTATAGAACTCGGGGACTGTTGAAAATGAAGCATTAATCCCCTGATTAAAATGTAGTGAGAGAGAAGAAAGATACATATGGAGGTTTAGTTCATCTTCTTCAGAAAGGTAAATCTTAACAAACATAATATTTTATTGGCCATATCCTTGATCTGAAGAATATGGATTCTTTTGTTTTTAATCTAAGAATCTAAAATATTAATGTTGATTTTTTATAAGTATATGCTGTCTACAAACTTAATATATTAATTAGGATAGTTTTTTCTGTCTATTCTGATGAAATATCTGATTTTGTTAACTTTTGGGTATACTTGGAATCTGTTACTTATATTTTATATAGATATATATTATCATCATTCTATATTAACCTTTTGGCAAACATTTTGGAAACTTTACAGTAGGAAAAAAACATTGATTCAGAACTCCATGATTTGAATTCATCAATAATCATAGAATTACAATGGCTTATTCAACTTGCTTGTGTTACGTCTTCCTAACTTTGTTCTGTGTTGTAATATCTCAAAAGGAAGAAACTGATTATGCTTAGAACTTATAAACAAGGATGATGTCTGTAGTGATGTCAATAAGAAATTTTGGAAAAAGGAGTACCAGTAGCCCTGTTTAAGCATTGGAAGCCTTGTTGAATGTTTAGTATATTGTACTCAAAAGGTATTAGACCCAAAGTGCCAGTTTCAAAATTTGTTATTTAGATTAGTTTCAAGGAAGCCCTTTAACCATTTAGTGTGATTTGGACTGGGCTACCTGGTGAAATCAACCTTTCCCCTTTTGGAGTAGTTCCAGGAAAGGTTGGGGCATCAACTAGCAGTGGCTACTTTGTGTGTGTGTGTGTGTGAGTGTGTGTGTGTGTGAGTGTGTGTGTGTGTGTGTGTGTGTGTGTGTGTGTGTGTGTATGGTGAGGAGAATAAGCGGGTTATTTGAAAATAGAAGCCAATTATCCCTTGGAATTCATTTAAGCTAGAGATGTTAGACTCTGTCTAGGAAGAAGGTCACGTGTGTTATTTATTGTCTTTTTAGCTGCTAAATACAGACATCCAATAGTGAAGAAATGCTGTAAAGATGGAGCCACCTACAATCATCATGAAACCTGTGAGCAGAGAATGGCCAGAATTAACCGAAATCTCCCTTGTAGAAAAGCCTTCAAGGAATGTTGTGAGATGGCAAATCAGTCTCGCACGGGTAAAGCTATCATTATGCCATATAAAGGTAAGTTATGACGTTTTCTAACAGAACCAGCCTGACCCGGGTAATTTTGTTTGAATAAATGTTGCTTATAAAGGCAATTTCTGTGCTCTAGTTAAATTGAAGAATTGGGAGTGGTAGAGTACACAGAAGGTATAGTCCAGAGCCAAGACTAGGATAAGTCTAAAAGCCAACTTGTAAACTCAAGGCCTCTATGAGTCGTAAACAAGAACCTTATGTTAGATATACCAATATGCATTTGATGTATAAAATTCTAGAGTTCTATCAGATGGCAACCATTAAAAGTTGAAACCCTACTGCAGTTTCAGTGATAGTGTGTTTCAGAATTTACAGAACTTTTGATAATACATTTGACAACTTTTAGGACTTTGGTATCATTTGTAAAAAGACAATCTATGATAGACTGATGACTCCTGATTTTTCCCTATTTGTCTTTCTTAACTGTGGTTTAAACATTGTCTGTTTCAATGAATATAACTCTTAAATCTGTTTACCAAAGTCATATGATTTACTTATGTCATTTTCAAATTGTTCCTAGCTATAAGCATCATTTTGGTGACCAATCTAGAACATACAGTATTTGACTGGTCAATTCATCTTTTTGGCTTCAACTGTTCTTGAGCTATCACAGGGAGATGATAGAAGTCTTCTTACCAGATTTTTATGGGAGGTGAAAATAATAACATGGACATTATAAAAAGCAATCTAGGATGGCTCCTAAAGTAACCTTTGGGATTTCAAAGGCACATATGGTGCTCTCTCTCTCTCTCTTTCTCTCTCTCTCTCTCACACACACATACACACACATCTATATTTCATCCAAGTAAGTCCTATAGTACCCTGTAAATAGTGGTAAAATATGTTTTTCTATTTTAAATCAAGAGTTTTAGAGGAATCAAGGAAGATGGATTAATAATTCTATAAACTTAACTGTAAGGAAATCTCATCACAAACAAAGAACTCTGTTGTAGGCACATACTCAGTGATCTGGATTCTAACACAAGCTGTGAGTCTAAACTTCTCTGAAACTTCCTTTTCAAAATGAGAATCACATTATTTAACGAAGTCATATAAAATAATCACACTGTTTGGCCATTTCTTTCTTAAGATTTCTGTGCAACTCAAACAAAATGATAAATGTAAAAATGCTACCAAAAATGCTACAAATGAGCTCTTGGAGCTCTAGGCAATGTTAC